>CM032230.1:54872500-55280000 GCA_019009955.1 Riptortus pedestris | reverse complement strand
TGCGAGAATATCGACATGAATTTTTCAGGACACTTCTAAAAGAACTATTGTACGGAGCTTTGAAATGTATAGAGTATTCGCCTGTTCCACAAAGTGCTTTAACTTTTAAATTGTCCTAAATGCTAAAAAGCTTAATAAATTAATTGTAGCAAAAAGATACATTAAAAAAAATTGTCAAGAGTATTCAGTGCAAATGTACTCAAGACGGAGGCTCTGTTGTTCATCCGGGTTGATACTTTTATCTTGAATATCGGCAGAAAAAACCGGAGACACTGATTAATAATATCCTTGTTTTTCCATAATCTAGAACAATATTGTAAAAAAAAAAATGGAAAATTCATTCCAATACATTTGCTGTGTGGGTGGGGTTGGAGGGGGCGGGGGCAGAACTGTAGTCTTTATCTATCAGGGCTTGCCTTCCCCTGAGTGGCATCAAAAGCAGCGTCTTCATAATTAATAAATTAAAAATTCTTCCTTCTTCAAGAACAATTCAAAACCTGTTATATTGTAAACAAAGTTAAATTTAAATTGCTACTAAGTCGACAAAATAAAAACTGTAACAGAAAACAAAATCGAGTGGAAATTTGAGCACAATGAAAGACAGATAATATTGTATTTTCTCTGGAATCAAGTAAAATATTGGACGATTATACAATTGATATAATATTCTCTGTGCCTAAGAATTATCACTTGCAGAGGCGAAGATAGCAGAAGGGGTTGATTTTAATTTTAGTCGTCAATATATATGTCTGATTCATGTTTGAATTTAAAAATGCCGAAACATGTATTACTAATGAGTACCCCAATGAATTATTGCAATATGGACCTTTTCCAAAAATTTCTAACTTCTTCCCCCACATTTAGAGAGTAGGATGAATATTTAAGATTATGCATAATGATTAAAAATTTGAATGTACTAATGCAAGTCAAAATAATCCTTCTCGTTAGAACACTCTGACAGACGGACAGAAAGCCATCTTAACGAGGAAGAAAACTAATATATTTTAAACAGCAACGCCCCGGAATTGATCTCATTCTGTTCTATTTAAATGCGTTAAGTTGAATTTAGTTAAACGTCAAACTGAAATTATTTTGATCGTTCAGAGAACGCATCTGCGGTTAAATAATTGATTGTCAAATACTGAATGTTATAATTTATTTTTAGCAGATTTCCCTTACGGGAAATGTGCTATTGACGTTGTACTCATGACACATTTTGAAAAAAAGGTCCTCAAATCTCCATTAATCCTACCCAGGAGATGACGAAAATGAGGCCCTTTCAAAATTTTTAATATATATATATATATATATATATATATATATATATATATATAAAATTGTAACCTCTGTCTGTACATTGATTTTTTTTCTCGAAATTTCACGATAACTTTTCGTTTCACATGCCATAGACACCATAATTTTGTTTCTTTGGTGTCTGTTTGTTGTCTTGGAAAAATAGTTTAGCCGTCATGGGTTATCCCCATGCTCCTGTTTTATGACATCAACCTTAAGGTCTAAAATCATTTTAAACTCATGATTAATTTTTTTATTTGTTTCCTCTTTCAATGTATTAATGTTTGACCAAGGAGCCTATTTCCCCTTCTGTCGCTAAGCCTATATTCTGATATGTTAACGAATCTTGGCTGAATGTGCCAATAAAAATTGGAAAATTGCACTTTTTGTTAAAACTTTCGGGGATCAAAGCTAAGAAAGCTTGTATTTTTCCTTCAACCTCAATGCACCAACATAATAATACATTTTGGAAAAATTACTTTCCGTTTTAGAGCTTCATATATAAATGGAACTTTCTGAAGAATACCTACTTTTCAGTATTAAAATAAATGTAAACTATAGGCTTAATTTTCATTGAAAGCCGAGCGATTCCTGCGTAGTGAAGACGACGCCTATAAAAATATGTCTTGAATACAGATCTATTAATGAAATTGACCAAGCATATAACGGTTGTGTTATATTACTGCATAGAAATAAAAAAAAAAGTTAATACAAACGCGATTGAATGAATTTCATTAGGAGGTGAGCGCCATCTGGGCCACTGTGTGCCGTGGTGAAATTATTAGGGTCTTAATGGGAAACAACGAGCCCTGATTAGTGCATTGTGGGAGTAGATCAGCGTCCTTGATTGACATAACTAGGTATTATCTTTTTTTTTAGCAATCTAAAGGAGTTTAATTAGAATTTTTAGGTCACCCTGTTTTCCGTATCAATACACGTGAGGAGACACTTCAGATCCCTGATGGATAACACAATGTTTATTAAATAATACTGTTTGATTTTAATAGAAATGACGAATTCGGAGTGTAAACTACGTGACAAAATTAATTTTGGGAAGCATTTGTAGTTAATGATTATACTACTAACATTGTGTAATTTATGTGGTGTTCGATTGTAAGTCAAAATTGGACACTACATAAAGTATATTGGATACCTCTATTTTAATTGTATTTAGTGTTAAACCCATTAACGCTTAATATTGATTTAGTGTTCAAGGGAGTAGATTATTTTTAAAGGAACGGTCTTGTTAATTATTTTAAGTTTTTTTTTTATTAATTACACGAAGATTTATATAAAAAAAAATATCTCTAAATTTTAGATACACATTATTCCCCTCTAAAGTGTATACAATTTATTTCAATTGTATTATATACAAACATACATACGTACGCACATTCGCACGTGGGAAAAGAAATGCACTATGCATTGCCTTCATTAAGGTGTTGTCATTTAATTTAGCATATTGAATTATATCAATTTTAGTGGAGAAGAATTCATTAGCGTACGTCACTATACCATTTAGGCTGGAGAAGGGAGCGGAGGGGGGGGGGAGAATTCTATGGCGTTGGCCTATTAATAACGAAGAAGAATAACATTGTTCAATTGTATAACAAATGTTGTGAAATTACGTGCTACCCTTTCAGAAAATATTAGACTAAATTTTTTATTTTATTTAGAAGATAATTAAAATTATTAAATTTAATAATTTTTTTAAAAAAATTGCTTTGTGTTAACTTAATTTGTTTTTATCAGTGAGGTAATGAGCCCGAAAATCTGTATGTCGGCACACTATCAAAAAGCGAATAGTATTTTCTGCGGGACTGGATGATGCTAAACCCGGAAGGCAGTTTTGCCGATTCTAAATTCTACAGTACAAGGCTTTCTTCAAGTGACTAACTATCCTATTTTGAACCGTATTAGATTATGGAAGTATTTCTTATTGAAATTATAATCCTGGGAGGAAAAATTTCCTACCGCGATTTAAGGGCTTTCGTGTCCATCTGGGATTTCCTTCCGAATTTTCTATGAAACGTTTAGTCTTCTGGTTTCTTTATTACCATAATGTACTTGTAATAAAGACACCCTGTTTGTCATATCTTCAATTCCATTGTGCGTTAATTCATGTTATCCCCCAATTTAGTTTTCCAATGTCCAATGTCGGTATCTCCTTATGAGTACCTTTCTTTCTGAAGCAAGTACTATTTTGAAATGATGTGTTTTATGGGGCTAATATAATGAAATACTCATTGTTGCTTAATTGAGCAAAAACAACAACAAATATTTGTCTTTACTGACTTCTTCTGGTTGAAGTTGTCCCCATGAACAGAATTCCTGATTTTCAGAGAAACCTTTAAGGGATGTAACTTGGCTACAAGGTCATGCAGTGCTTTCCCATTGCCTCTACATGTGAACCAAACTATAGTATAGGCGGTGTGGAGAGTTCTACTCGAGTCTAGAATGGCTAGAGATAGGGCCCACCGAAGGGCAGTATCATGTTCTAGTTGCAAATCTACCTCCAATCCTTGCTTATCTTATTAGCAGATTTCCCTTAAGGGAAATCAGCTATTGAGGTCGTGCTCATGACGCGAGTTTCGAAAAATTTCTTCAAATGTCCATCGACCCTACGGACAAAAATGAGATCCGTTCAAAATTATATATATATATATATATATATATATATATATATATATATATATATATATATATATAGCGGTCGCAATTTTTGTTTGATCGTTACCAAACTCGGAATTTAATCGTTTTATGTAAAAAGGAAGATCAAGTTCGTTAATGGCTGAAATCGGACCAGTGGGAGGGGGGGGTTTAGAGGTGGGGATTTTCGGAAAATTCAAAATATCTCCGTTATTATGCGTCGGATCGAAAAATTGTATAGAATCGAATCGTATTGAAAATTAAATTTACTATAAATATTGTTATATACATTTATTCTGTATCTTGAATATTAACCGAGATATTTGCATTTATATTCTGTGTGTGGTCGGCAGGTGTCGGCTATGTTCCGGACTTTCCGCCGAGAGCTCTGGCGGACGTTCCGTAACTATTCGTCCCTCGTCAGTAGGTTTAGAGATAGAGATCCCTTACTACTACTACAGTAGTTATTGGGCAGATTTCTCTATTGTCTAACTTCACATGGGAAATCTGCTTAGTTTACGCAGTCCCTGCGTGGCGGACTTTATATGCTGTCAGTCAGGAGAAGGCAAGTAGCACTAACAATGTAGAAAATATGAAAAAAATGAATACCATACGACCGTTGATTGATCACAGTTTAAATATAACATTTTTTGCTTAATATAATGAATATAAAATGAAAAAGAAAGAAAAACTTTCTTTTTTCAATATTTAATGTCATTGTTGTTTCAGTAAAGCAGATAATAGGTATTAGAGGATATTTAAAAAGTCTATCGAGCAGGGGCTGCGTAAACTAAGCAGATTTCACACCTGATGTTATAGCAAAGTTGTGATCTCATCTCACCTCAAACTCTCAATTTCTATGTAAAAAACCGATGAGTAGTACCCTCTCTTAACTCCATTATGCAAGGCCCAGTTTCAGCCAATAACGAATACGATCTTAGTTGTTGATTGAAACAGTTAAATATCGAGTATAGTATAGATCAAATTTATATGTTCGAAACAAGAATGTTAGATCTTAATTGATGATGTCATCACAACGAATTTGCATGTATCTAGCGCAACAACGGCCTATTGAAAACAGTATTTTGCTATTGAAGCTTAGAATAAAATGGTTCTTAATAAAACAGCGTATTATTACTATGGCATGATTTGAACTGGGGGGGGTTTTACTTGAGGATGAAAACTAAAACATCTAAATATCCCGGTTAATATTCATGATAGAGAAAATATCTGTATGGCAACATTTATAGGCAATTTAATTTTGCAATAAGATTGGTTATGTTTAATTTCCAATTTTTCGATCCGACAGAAATATTTCAAATTCTGAAATTTCCATTTCCTCCACCCTTTTGGTCCCGACTTCTGCCATTAACGAACTTTAACTCAGCGCATGAAATTCTTTTATATGAGTTTGGTCAAAAAAAAAAATTGCAACCGCTAAAATGGTATCAGACAAGTATATATAAATATATCTGTGTGTTTGTAATTTTGATTGGATCTCATTTTCGTCATCTATTAGGTAGGATCGGTGGACGTTTGAGAAAGAGTTGTGATAATCGCGCCGTGAGTACGACCTCAGTTTTCTCTTAAGGGAAATCTGCTAAAACCGCAATGTGCTCTTAAGGAAATTAAAAGAATTGTTGGTTGCTTCAGTTCGGAAATCTTCTGTGTTGATTCGCCAACGTTCTCAAATTCTGATTCTTTTTCTTTTTAGCCAGTTAATTGTTACTACTCTAAAGCCTAACACTTTCACTGGGGAGAAAATATTATTTTGGAAAATTACACCCAAGCCAGCTGAAAGGAGAGATTGGGTTTTATCTGAACTCCGTTGATTATCGCACTATTTGTTTTGGTGGGCCATTTGTCTAATCTATAAATGTAGATTACAGAATTTGAAAATCTGCTTTATTATTCAAATAAATATGAAAGCAACCTCAATTTTATTCAAATGTGGTATTTTATTTCATCGTAGTTAAATATAATTTAAATATGGTAATAGATGTTGGCACTAGTTAATTGGTGTCGCATCAAATATTGCAGGGGAGAGACTTATCAGCAATTGCCAATGCAGCATTTATTGTTTTCATAATTTTTATGAAGAAATGTGGCCATATTTTAGTTTTATCTTCTATAATATTTCTCGCTTAATAAGCGTTTCGTCGAAAACTATTTCAATGTAGACTTACATAGACGAGAGAGAAATACGAAGACGAAAGTTTAGAATTTGATGACGTGCCATTAAGCATGTTAGGCGATTTAGTTTACGCGGCCCTTACATGTGTTTGGTTCTTTGGTAATACCACAATCTTCATAATTGTTAAGGCTCATTTTTAGTACTTTAAATTTAATTTGTACACATTTAAAGTCGATCTATATAATTATCAGGACAAACCAAAAATATTTATTATTATTAAATAAATAAATTAAATAATAAATATTTATTATTATTAGATATAATATTGGGAGATTTCTATAAAATGTTTTCTCTTATTTGAATCATATTTTTGTTCTTCAAGTTTAATTTTTATAGCTATTGCCATTTTATTAGATCTATTTTATTAATTCTTATCCTTTTTTTTTAGGCACAGAGACCTGAACAAAGTGTAATGCAGGCCTTAGAAAGTCTGAATGATTCCCAAGTAAGTGTTTAATTTTATGTTTATGTATTTATACCGAATTGCCTACGTAGCGACTAATGTAGTTTTTATTACAATATGTATGTTACCACAATACATTTTTTTTTATTAACGTTTTAGTTCAATTTGTTATTTATTATAGAATTTTTACTTAAAGTAACTCAGAAGTGGTGGTTTAGCCTAATTGTACCGGTATCTGGTATATACTGTATTATTTTATTAGAGGCTTTTCCATAACATTGTAATTAGGCAACTTTGTCTCCACCTCAGCTAAAGTTTATATTTTGATGGAACCATTCTCTTTACGATTTCTGGAATACTCTTGGTTCTTCCTCGTATTAACCATTAGCATCAACCCTTGTAACACTCACATCTTTGACAAGGGCTCAGTTCGTCACATTCTACAACAGTATGTATGCATACTCTACCCATTTGGTTTCGTTGTGGAGGGTCCTAACCAATATCAAGTTTTATTAAGGTCTCAAAATGGAGGAGATCCCATAGAGGAGGTATCTGGTCTCTTGCTAAATACTATGGACCTTTGCAGAACCAGTGTCACCAGGTTTATGATAGAAGTTCACTACGCACTACTTGAGTTCACGTCTATTTATGACAATGCAATATACCGTTAATCAGTGTGAATTCCCTGGAAGAGAGAAGAAGGTACCCTTTTATACCTGTCTTGTGAATACGTAGGAATAAATACCAAAGTACACCGTTAAGCCTAGTGGTTGTTCAATTTCAATGCTCCGATGTGCAAAGAAGTGATCTAGAGATCATGCTGTCATTGGACAGCATAACAAACATGGGTCTACTAATATAACATAAGCATTGGGCCGTAGAATGTATATGATAAGTGATAGTGAATGTGAGAAAGTATTAAGGAAATAATCGAAAAGTTCAGGCTGAAACTGCTTCCAATAAAAAAAAAAAAAAAATCGCAATTCAAGTAATGATTTTAAAATAAAAAATGCTAGGGGATTGTTACTGGAATATAAAACGTCATTTGAAGCTAAGAATAGTGATGAATTTCAAGAGCCCAAGAGCTTTTTCAGACATAGCAGACAGACCCTGGATTTTGTCACAACAAGATTCCGTTCACCTCTCACTGAGAGTGACCAAATTAAGGATAGATGGACTCAATATTGCAAATACATGTGGTCCCGTCAGGCTTCTTTGAGCAGATAATAGTCAACCCAGTTTGGATAACATTCAGGGTGTTCACCTCATCGGGAGTATTTGAGAAAATGATCATGTCTCTTAGATGATAATAAGTCTAGAGATAGGCTCCGGCACTTGTAAACATGCATGGGATGCAATATTAATTGAGTTTTACCTGGTGATTTGGGATATTCATCAGGGTGTTCAGTAGAAGGGGAACTGTCGGGACGACCACGGCAGGTCACTCTGTCTTCCAACCATCAACTAATTCCCTTCCTGGATCTCGGGTAAAAAAAAAAAAAAAAAAAAATGATTTGGGATGTTAGGACTATAATAAATGGGCTAGTTCCACATTGGAAAACAATTCATGATCTTAAACTGTTTAAAATTTATCTGACAATTTTTCTTTCAATCAGCTTATTTATCAACATCTTCTGAATTAAAACTATCAAAACGATAAACGATTTTCACGTTATCTCCACTTACGTAGAAATTCCTCCAAGTGAATTTCTATGAAAAGCATCATTAAAACCTTGATGGTAAACATCCCAATGAGAAAAATTTGCAGACAAAACATATTAATATGTACAAGATTACTGTTTAAATATATGAATCATTTGGAGGCGGAAATATATGAAAAATAAAAATGCTGTAGCTTAATGTTGTTACGTTATCGAGGTTGTGGTCAGAAGATAACTTCTTGTCAATTCCTAAAAAAAATAATTATTCTTTTCCTTTTGATTCAAACGTTTTACATAATGTTTATCTTTACACACAGTATATCTTTGCATTTCTTATTGAGTTGTTTATGGAATAGTTTTTAAAAAGTGGATTAGGCAATTCAGAAGGAGCATAACTTTGGGAATCGGGAAGGTAATATTTGTTTGTAATTTTAATAAAAGATGGGTTTAATTTAATTAATTTATTTATTTGTTTTTAAACATTTTCGCTAGTTATTCCAAAAGAAGTTCAAATAAAGGTGTCATTATTTGAATATTTTTAAGACAATGTGTATAATAAAATTTGTAATTTGTTTTAGGTAAACGATTTCCTATCGGGGAAGGCTCCTTTGAACTTGACGATGAGGCTAGGGGATCATATGATGCTGATCCAATTGCAGCTCTCGACGGTTGCCCCAGCGGGGAAGAAGACTAGGCCAGCGAGCGGCCGACCGGCAGCCCCTAGCCCCTCGTCAAGCTCCACATCTCCCTCATCGACCTCCACCACATCCACGACCTCAGTTTCATCGTCCACTTCGACGTCATCGACGACTTCGAGCCCACAGCAGGAGGACTGCGCCTGCGACCCTAGGCCCGTCCTCGACACCAAGGCCCTGGCGGAGGCCTCGCGAAACCTCACCCAGACCCTCAAGCAGCTCTCGTCGGAGGTACTCACTTCAAAGACTGACTCGGTCGAGGTTAGACTTCAAGCCACCTCAGTTCCTCTCCCTGCGTTGGAAATTGACACCTTCTCTACTCCTTTACGCCCTTTATATCCTTCGCTAAGTAACAACGTTCCTGATTGCTGCAACTCCCTGGTCTGCTTACTTTTTTCTTTTGTCACAGAATTTTCTGGATTTATCTTTATATGTTTTGTGTAGTTTCCAGGAACTGGGAGTTGACGAATATAGGGATTAAGTATAAAGTCTGCCCGCTTTGAAGTACTGGACGACCTCATAGTAGGGGGAATTTATCCTTCATACCTATTTTTAGGTTTAGACCGTTTGATTGTGAATACTTATAGGATGCGGCTTATTGTAATCTGAATGGCTGACGTAGTTCGAAAAAACTTAAAAATCATTCTAGTCGCAATGCAATGCATTTTGTTAGATATAATTTGTTGGTTATATTTCTAGAGCGAAATATTAAAATATCAGGTCTATGATTTATTATCCATTTCCCATTTCCCCAATTGCTTTGTAAATGGTGGTTATAAAGGATATTCGCCTTTCTAGAGGAAGCCTTCTCGGAACTAATCCTACATTACATCCAGATGCTTTATGGGCATTTTTTTTGTTCAAAATCGTATGGAAGTTTAGCTTTCATATCCACCAGTACTTGATTGTTTTTTCACGCCTTTACTCGCCTTCCAATTATTTATTATCTCTTCAAGGTTCCCATTGCCCCTTACACAGTAGGCCGTCACCACATTCGCTACCTTGAATATCCCAGGGTTCTCTGTATCATTCATTCCTTCCAATTCTAAATCAGGGACTATCCTATAGGTTATTACAACGTTATTGCAACCCCAGACTCGGTACTCTAATGGCCATGAGGGGAATCCCCTTTTTGTTGTCCAGTTTATATTTTTTAATAGATCATTCCCTTAAAATTATAACTAAAACTGATCATGTTGCATTCCTTCTATTCCAAAATTCCTAATCCTTTGGCTGAGGGATGTTCCAACCTGAATCTGCTCGACTTGCTCCATTTCACATTTTTATATTTGATTCTGACATTCTTTTGTGTAAGCTAATATATTTTGATTACCTAGGGTCTCTTATTTAATTGTTTAAGTATTTATTACTTACATGTATAACAGTTTACACTTACATATTTCAGTTCAAAATATGAATATATACATTTAATTTTAAATATTCATACAATTGTCATTTGATCATATAGAAATGTGGATTAGGGGCAAATTTTTAATTTTATTAGTGTTTTTAAGTATTATTAGTTATTATTAATGTAAGTTAAGTGAGCTTTTAATTTTGATGCATTTTACCTAGTTCTAAGCTATAATAGTTATTTCAATATTTACCTTACTTATAAGTATTTGAGGAGGAGTTTGTTTTATTTAAAATATGAAACTCGAGCCAAGAAATAAGGCCAGAAGCAGAAAACTAACTAAACCCGTCCTCTTTTACAACATTGTACTTTCATGTACTGTAAGTTGTTCCCTTAACTAGTTCTCTTACGCCGTTGCTCTTACTATGTCCAAAAAGCCTTGATTCTTCTTTTTATTTACATCTTCGATGTACCTCAAGTCGTCTCTTACTAAAATAAATAAATTTGATTGAAAGGAAGGTTTTCCATAATCACAGTGTCCATTTTATTTTTCGCCCATTTAATATCTTTACTATATATTAAAGTCTTGCAGTATGTTGTGCACCCACATTACTTAACTGCATATGAAATAAAAATTGTTTAAGTCCTTTGAAATAAGCTATCCGAATCCCTTTTTTTAAGTGTTATGCAGTTGTGGGCCTTATTTTCATGAAAGTGTCTTTGATTCGACCCAGTATCTGCAAGATTGGTCATGTAGAGAAGATGCTGCTTAGCTTATTTTTGGTGGAGCATTTTTGGCCTCTTGTGGAAAGGCTTGTTGGGTAGGAAGGAGTGGGTGGGGAGGTTCGGGAGCTGGGAGGCTGGCGGTGGTATCAGGGGGAGGGGGCGAATGTAAACAGTGGTGGGTGGGACCTCAGCTCCGAGGCTAGCCCCTGTTGCCGCATCTACCTCCTGCCTTGTTGCCGCTCTCTCTTCCTCCCTCTCTCTCGCTCGATACAACCCCAGCCATCCCATCACCACCGACCAGCTCCTCGGCTCTCCTCTCCTCTCGCATCCCTTTAAACATCACAAACATATGTGTGCTCTTTGCTATTAATAAATTGCGGACAAGTAATACTATCTCCAACTATATTAAGTATTGGAATTATAGCTTATTCTGTTAATATGGAGTTGTGGCTTCCATCTTGAAGTTCAAATACATCGTACTACCATTCGCAGAATATCGAATTATTGCTAACGGAATGAGAAATATGTATTCTTACTAATCTACTCCAGATACAGCCGATGATTAGCCAATTCGTCAAGATCCTATGGCTAGGGATCCATTGTTTCTTTCGGAAATTGTTTTTTTTTCTTATTACAAAACGTACCAACAACCATGAGATGTTCTATATTACTAATTCTTATAAACAATGTTTTATTTTTTTCTCTGCTTATTCATCTACAGGTAAAGCCTTGTTACCTACCGGTAGTACTTGTGAACATATTTGAGAAAAAGTACTGGATAAAAGAGTCTTCATCTTCAACTAGTGGTTTGTTCCACCAGAACATATACCATTGCAAAAAATATAGATAACGACCGTTAATGGGCGTTTTCACACTTGACGACATCGGCAAGATAAATCGGCGGGCTTTTCCGACGGTGACGCATAGCAGTCAATGGAGTGCTTCATGGCAGGCGTTAACAAATTATATTTTACCCTATTTATTTACGGGTACACCCTAAATACTTCCGGCCAGCTTTTTTTAAAGAAGTATTTTGTTTTAGCAGATTTCCCTTAGGGGAAATCAGCTATTGAGGTCGTACTCATGACGCGAGTTTCGAAAAATTTCTTTAAATGTCCATCGATCCTATCCAGGAGATGACGAAAATGAGGTCCGTTCAAAATTATTTGCAATTTTTGTTTGATCGTTACCAAACTCGATATTTAAACGTTTTATGCAAAAAGACAGATCAAATTCGTTAATGGCTGAAATCGGACCAGTGGGAGAGGGGGGGTTTAGAGGGGAGGATTTTCGAAAATTCGAAATATCTCCGTTACTATACTTCGGTTCGAAAAATTATGTAGAATCATTCTTATTGAAAATTAAATTATAAATATAAATAGTGTTTTATACATGTATTCTGAATCTTGAATATTAACCGAGATATTTGCATTTTTCTGTTTTCAGCTTCAGAGATGAGATCGGATAACTTTCGGGTCTAGTCGTGAGTTTCCGTCAAGAGCTAGTTCGGGCCGTTCCCGTAACTTTTCGGCTCTCTGTTCTGAAAATTCTCTATTGTAAAACTTCATGTGGGAAATCTGCTTAGTTTACGTAGCCACTGCGCACACAGGGCTTGGGTTCCACCAGTTCAATTAGTTTCACTATAACACATTTAAAATTAGACATTTTTTTTTTTTTAAATTCCCCTTAGTTTTCGCCGTAATAATAGTCTTGACTGTAAGGAAACCCTCGTCGACCCGAATGGAGGGACTGCTGCTCGCCGAAATGTCGGTGTTTGTGTGCACAATATCGATATATAGGCGAGTGTGATAACATGACATTGGTTTAGATGAGTTTAAGCCTCCACCATTATCGTTATCATGTCGATGTCGGTAAGTGTGAAACACCCATTAGGAATCGCTCAAGAGGCAACCGACCTGATATCAGACCCTGAGATACATTTGGGAAACGCGCTGCTCGGCCACACATCAAAATTAATTGCACTAGTTGTATGTATCCCAATGGTGGGAGATAGCTAAATTTGATTTGTCCTTATAAGGATTACGACAAAACTGAATAGACTAAAAAAATTCCTTGCAGTATAGCTTTTAAAAAAATCTAGTTGCCATTTTTTGTTTTCATAGTCCTAAAAAATTTTAAGAAATATCTTCTTTTTTTTTAAAAAAAAAAGAAGAAACGAAATCTTCCTTGTGACAAATATACGTGTAGGTAACGTACGATAGGCAATAAGTATGTATCACCATGTCTACTGAAATGAATTTATTTCATGAGACTATTTTTCGTTTCTCATAAAATCCGCTTCTTTTAGCAGATTTCCCCTGAGGGAAATAAGCTATTGAGGTCGTACTCACGATGCGATTTTCGAAATATTTTCCTTAAATTTACGTCTATCGCATTTATATATTTGTCTGTTTCCCCTCTAGCGGTCGCAATTATTGTTTTATTGTTACCAAACTGGTTATCGACCTGGATATGGACCTTTTACCATCATGCAAAACTAAAGATCAAATGCACTAACGGGCTAAAATCGGGCCTGAGGGGGGGGGGTTAGAGGGAGAATTTTGAAAATTCGAAATTTCTTCGTTTCACGTCGACGTTTTCTATACGTCGGATTGAAAATGTGTATATAAAACTAATCTTATTGGAAATTTAGTAGTCTATATATGCTCTTATATACATATTTTCTCTAAGATTGTTAAGGGGCTCAGGTTAGCCATGTGAGTTAAAGCATTGAACTTAATCTCACATGGTAAACCTAGAGTAGCCAGTTCGATTCCCGTCTGGGAAAGGAATTTATTTAGTGACGGAATTCATTAAATAAAATCCTTAGCCCCGCCCTGGCTAGAAAAGGGTGTTAACTTTTTGATAACCTGTCCCAATTAGCCTTAGTTGCAAAAAGTGGACGTTAATAAATAATTTAAATTTAAGATTGTTAACCAATATATTTGGAATTTTTAATTTTCAGCGTTTAGTAGACCCCCACTCCTAGTCATGTCCTAATATCAATAAGCTGTTATAACATGAACCTCTTTATTTCTAAGCTTAAATACCAATATTGTTTCCGTGGGTCCTTTCTTTCCGAGATACATGCGAATTCGTTGTGCGATGACGTTATCAATTAAGGTTACGTTCTTGTTTGGAAAATGTTCATTTGACCTTTAGTATACTTGATATATGACCGTTTCATTCAACACTAATGATCATTTGCGATAGCCTGATATCGGACCAGAAATAGGGGGGGGGGTAGACAGGAGGGGAATTCGAAAATTCAAAATATCTCCGTTATTATTAGTTAGATCGTAAAATGTTATACAATCAATCTTGTTTGACTTTTGATGCTCTACAATTGTTGTTCTATGCATTTGTTAGTAACTCAAGTTCTAAGCGAGTTATTCTTACTTTCTTGTTTTCAGCTTTCAGTAACTCTTCTTCCCCCTCCTACCCATCGGTTTTTTTCACAGAAACAATCTTATGTGGTGAGATGAGATCAGGTGTTTATACCATCACGTGGGAAATCTGCTTAGTTTTCGCACCCCCTGCGTGACGGACGTTTTTAATATAATATCAAGTATAACATATACTTGAGGGAAATTCTCAACCAGCTGTAGTAGATCTGGGGGTATGGATGAAAGATGTTTTTCCAGAAACTGAGAACTCTCCCTTCATGGAATAAATTATAGCAACAGAATAGGCTCTACTTCACTAACTCTATCCCGTTTTACGTGAAACGTATTAAATGTGGAATTTGTTAGATCAAGGAGAAGTCTTGAGAATATACATTATCTGCCATTTTACATGTAGCCGGGTTTAGATCCGGGCCGGAGTTAAGTCCGTCACGCAGGAGCTGCATTAACTAAGCAGATTTCCCAAGTGCGTCACGTTTTTGCATTTATCTCAAAAATTAAAAGTTCAATGAAAACAATATTTGGTATTTAAGCTTCAAATTAAATGCATCATAACATGATAGAATATTGTTAATATGAGATGAGTGGGAGTGGAGTGGGGGCTTACTGAAGACCGAAAACTAAAATAGTTCGTCACGCAGGGGCTGCGTAAACTTAGCAGATTTCCCACTTCCGTCCTGCATTTGCATTTATCTCATGACGTAAAAGTTCAATGGGAACAATATTTGTTATTTAGCCTTCAAATAAAGTGCTCCATAATATAACAGCTTATTGTTGATATGACATAAACAGGAGAGGGGGGTTTACTGAAGCCCAAAAATAAAAAAAACGTAAATATCTCGGTTAATTTTAAAGATAATGAAAACATGTACATAACAACATTTATAGATCATTTAATTTTCAATAAGATTGGTTCTATACAATTTTTCGATCTGACATATAGTAACAGAGCTATTTCGAATTATCGAAAATCCTCCCCTCTAAACCCCCCCTCCCCCTGGTCCGATTTCAGCCATTAAGGAACTTGATCTGTCTTTTTGTATAAAACGATTATATATAAAGTTTGGTAAAGATAAAACAAAAATTTCGACCCCTAGAGCGGTAACAGACACACACACACACACACACATATATATATATATATATATATATATATATATATATATATATATATATATACATATACAGTTTTGAACAGACCTCATTTTTAGTAGATTTAGTAGGAAAATCAGCTATTGAGGTCGTACTCATGATGCGATTTTCGAAAATTTTCTTCGAAAATTCGAGCCTACCCAGGAGATGACGAAAATGAGGTTCGTCCAAAATTTAATATATATATATATATATATATATATATATATATATATATATATATATTTGTCTGTTAACGCTCTAGGGGTCGCAATTTTTGTTTGATCGTTACCAAACTCGATATTTAAACGTTTTATGCAAAAAGACAGATCAAGTTCGTTAATGGCTGAAATCGGACCAGTGGGAGGGGGGGGGGTTTAGAGGAGGGGATTTTCGAAAATTCGAAATATCTCCGTTACCATACGTCGGATCACAAACGTGTATAGAACCAATCTTATTGTAAATTAAATTTACTATAAATATTGTTATATACATTTATTCTCTATCTTGAATATTAACCGAGATATTGGCATTTTTATTAAATTTGGGCCGATAACGTACGAAGGAGTTTCCCGCCAAAAGCTAGTTCGGCCCTTTGCCGTAACTGTTCGGCTCTCGTATGGAGATTTCTCTATTGTATAACTTCACGTGGGAAATCTGCTTAGTTTACGCAGCCACTGCGTGACGGACGTTTTCGTTATCTCCTGGGCAGGATCGATGGACATTTGAAAAAATATTTCGAAAATCGCGTCATGAGTACGACCTCAATAGCTGATTTCCCCTAAGGGAAATCTGCTAAAAAGGGTTGTTCTGAGAAGAAATAGAGAAATAAAGTCATTTTCATTTGTGGAACATACAGTTATTACAGATTCACCTATGCGGGCAGTTATTGCTGTCCTCTTCAGTCCACAGTTCTTTGCTAGACTGGGCTAGTAAATGTGCCGTTACGTTATAATGAACTGTATACTGGGATAAGAAAGCTAGCTATCTGCGCCCAGTCCGTGTGATGTTTTATTCCAAAACCCATAATTGTATTTATATTTTTACACGTTTCAGGTAAATCTAAGTGTAATTACAACAAAATTAATATTTTTGTACATCTACAAGTTTACCGTTCAATAATTTAAAAACAAAATGAAATTTTATATTTTTGTGTTAACTATCGCAATATCCGACATCTTAGAACTTATAAGAATCCAATTTTCGAAGGAGAAATGAGGGTTTGATTAGAAAACAGAATAATTAGAACATGTAATCGTTAACATCCTTTGTCAATAATGTCTGTCGTTACTGGCTGGTTATTTTACAGTACATTGGCACCATCTTCAAGCCTGTCAACCTTTGTACTGAGTACTTGCTTTGTAATCTCCAGTTTTATATAGTCAGTAATTGGCTATTGTCTGTTAATGTTTCTCTGGGGAAGTTTGTTATTGTCCATACTATAAGTTATTAGTTTACTTCTATTATCGTGTAAACAACAAACGTGCTTTGATAACTACGAACTTCTCCAGAATATGGTTAACAACCAGTAGTATCAACCACTAGGCTAAATATAAGCTGGAGATTTCTAAGCGTCTACTCTAATCAATCGTCGACTGACCCCTCATCGAAAGAACTTGCCACGTGTACTTTGCCTAACATCCAGAAACCGACGGCATCCACCAACATAACTCGATGATTATGTGTGGACATGTGTTACAATCGTATAAAAGTGCTTATGATTGATAAATTACTCTAGAAATGTTTTGTATTTTTATGAATGAAGTATGGATCTTGTGGAGGGACTATTGGGGAGGGGGTAGAAGTTGTTCTTATGAAGCTTTTCCGCAAACCTTCCTCCTACATTTCCACATTAAATGAAGAGGCAATTTGATCAAATGTATATGCTGTAAATTATACGTCGTGGCGTGTTTTTTTAAACCAATAAAAGTGTTTAGTCTAGTTCTGGACGTACAATGGAATCGTGGCAATGCTTCGGCATTGTTTATTGGTATTTGTATATTTAAGTGAGGAATACGCTGGAGCTATCTACAAAATTGGAAAAAGTACTTCCTTAGTTAAAAGTTTTATAAAAATAATTTACCCTACGGAAAGGACCTTTCGCCTATCTTTTTATATTTTGAATTTTCGAATTTCCCCCGCCGACACTTAACCGTTTCAGTCAACACTAAAGATCATATTTATGATTGGCAGAAATCGGCCATGGAATACTGAGAATATAGAAGGGGGATTCAAAATTCAAAATATTTCCGCTATTTTGAGTGGGACCGTAATGTTTTATACTCGTAGAACAATTATTGTTGAGCTATTGATTATCTATATGCATTTTTTCGTAACTCAAGAATAAAGAGCGGTCATGCTTTCTTGTTTTCAGTAACCCTCCACTTGTACTCATCGGATTTTTACTTAGAAATAGAGAATATGAGAGATGAGATTAATAGTATGTCTTATCCGTACGTGGGAAATTGCGTTTTCGCAGCTTCTGTTTGACAGTCTTTTATTAATCGGATGTAAATCCTGGCATTGTACATTTTCTCTAATTTAGCCCTTGAAAACTTAAAATTTATACTAATCTTTAGAGATAATAATTTATTTCAATTTCCGAAGGTGGTTTCACCGGATGCGTTTCTTCGCCATTGCTATAAACGCTTGAATTTATTCTCTATTGTTGTTTTAGAGTTTTGGACCTTGCTATCCGCCACATCACCTCCTCTTTAAAAAGGGAGGGAGGTTCACTATTGCAATACAACGAGAAATCATTTTTTCTTTCTGAAACTTTGAATTATGTGAGGCACAGGCCTATCTTTAATATTGTGTGGTATTTTTCTATTATACCTTGAGCTTAAGTCTCAATTTGCTTCCCAGATAAAACTTGTTATAATGTTACATGTAGGTTAGTTTTTACAGAAGCGAGGTGAGAGCCTCTGTAGCTCTGGCTCGTTTTCGACTCTTGAAAGGAAGTTGAGAATAGGTTGAGTCTCTGAAAAGGAAGTAGAGGATATAAAAAAGCATGAAGGGAGTGGTGCTGAGTATCTAGCGGGTTAGAGTTGTGGATCTGCTGGTTCAGCTTTCGGCGGGGTTAGCGGGGCCCCGGGAATTGGGTTTTCAGGCCGTCATGCTCAACCTGCCCTTCGCTTGCGGCACTTCGGCCCCTCCTCTTATCCAACTGGGAGCAAACCTTAATTTTGTATACCCACTTATGCACAGCTCTCACATATCACTACTCTAGCATCATTAACATCCTCTCTTAACTTCGTGTTAAGTAGTCTCACTGTAGTCGTCTTATTTTTTGAACATGAGTATTGGGTTACCCAGGACTTCATAGGGCTTTCACCAGGTTTTACTTAGCGGTGGACGTTGAATTGAGGAATCGAAAATCTCCGTTATTTAAAGTCGTATTTTGTTTTATACAATTGCTCTCTATCTCGAAAATTAACCGAGGTAGTTAGTTTCATTTTATTCATTTTCAGGCTTATACGAAACCCCACCCCTACTCTTTTCACTTTAAAAGAAGGTTGATACATCATGTAACTTCCTATTCTAAGCTTGAATACCAATTCTTGTTAATATGTCAGACAATTTCTATAGACTTCAATATTTACTTGATCAATACCATGACAGTATTTAAACGATTCAGATAACTGAAGAGAAATGGTCCATAATCTGATAAAAAGGAGTTAATTTAAAATATGTTAAGGCTAATAATTGAAACACGGTTTTATAATTAATTAGATGGTCGTTAAAATGTTAATTTAAAATGAGTCCGAAATTGCCAATTGATTTTTTTTTTTAGCATCTAATCAATTATTTTAGTATCGCCTGAATTTATTGCTGATTGTCATTCAAAGATGTTGCAAGAGTTGCTCTGTCATAGTGTTCCGTGCTGTTATTTCGTTTATGTAGTCAGCTTGTAATTTATCTTTTTTTCTTTGAATTAATCATGGATTTTTTTGGGGGAGGGGGGTATGAAAAAAAAATTGCCGAAGGGGGATAGCACAAGTAGTGCCGTCATATTTAATGGGCTTTGTCTGTTTCATAAATTGGGCACATTTAGGCCAGTTCAGAGAGAGGGGCCAAAACTATATGGGGCAAAAACGCTAAGACTATAATGTAACTCAGCATCTACCTTT
This sequence comes from Riptortus pedestris, assembly GCA_019009955.1. Taxonomy (NCBI): domain Eukaryota; kingdom Metazoa; phylum Arthropoda; class Insecta; order Hemiptera; family Alydidae; genus Riptortus; species Riptortus pedestris. The sequence continues at coordinate 55,260,360 of CM032230.1, read as the reverse complement.
TTCTTTAAGGCATTCATTAAGTGTACTCGGACATTTTGGAATAGAAAATGGCGGTCGTAAAAGAGGTCCATGATCAAAATCGTAAGTATCTCCGCTTTTATGAACGGGTTCGAAATGTATTTTGGTGATCGCTGAAGAATAATACAACAAGGTCATATCAACATTTGTTTATGATTCTCAATGACATATAACAGAGAAATATTGTAATTCTGGGCAACTTAATTTTTATTTAAAGGGAACTAATTCTGATCTGTAACTATCCAGAGATGTAAATTTTTCCTGAGATTTAGTTAAATCTTTTACAATATTCTTGTAAGCGTAGGTTATTGATGGTTCCTTTCTTTTTGTACAAGACGACGAAGTAATGTGTTACCCTTAATATTTTCCTGTGATTTAATTAACTTGAATTACATTGAAAATGGTCAGGGTTGTTTCCTTTCGGAATAATCTCCCAATCAGTGAATTTCTAAAGGTACACCGCAGTACTCTGCTGGCTTAATATTCCTTGAATTTTGATTGTTGCTGCATTCTTCTTGAAAATGGCAGTTGAGGGGGCAGCAAGGTGTTGATAGTAGACTAGAAATCCGTTGGTGGTGTCCCTGGAGGCTGGGAAGGTTGTGCAGGTGCAGGGCTTCGAAGAGTGGGGGTGGAGATGGTTAAGAAGGGAATTGTATAGTGCTGTTGCCAGGTGGAGTTGACTACCTAAGGCAGTGGAGGGTCCTGAGTAGAACCAGCTTATACAAAGCTCTTATACACCTCCTCCCTGCTCTTATACAATGGTAACCTTACCTTACCCTCCTCCTACGCTCCTCAACCCACCTCACCCTTTTCATACTTTCCTATCAGTCACTATGGAACTAACCGACTAGGGTTTCCCAGTAATACCTGCTTTGTGGATAACCTTATAAGACCATTCCATCAAAAGAATATAATTCCAAACCCGACAACGGAGGGAATCCCTAGGAGCATACAACCTGCACTATTTCTTTGTAGTTCAAAATTGTCATTGTAAGGGTGTTTAGCCCTCTGACGGTTATTGTGCTTTTGTTGATTATAATGGAAGAATTATTGTAATTCTTATATTAAAGTAGTTCGGATAATATTCAGTCTATTCTCCGAACATTTTATTTATTAATTTATATATTGACCATTTTGACTGTTTGTTTAAAATAAACACTTATCAGCCATTATCAATTTAGGTCATTTGGACCATAATTAGTCCATCTCCATCCATAGCTCCTTTCGTACCACAAAATTATTTTTCCATTGCTATATTCTGAATATTGAATACATGTATCAGAAAATTACATTCCATATTTTTGTCAGTGTGGAGATACTGTACTGATTGTTTTCAATGTTGTGTGCCGGGTTTCAGTGACTCGTAACGGACTGTAGTTCAGGTTTAAGAATTCGCACATTCCAACGCATAACTCTATTTAAAGTATTATAAGTGAAGATGAAATATGGGCAATTAGCTTTTTAGGAATTATAACTAGTCCTGTAGCACTACACTATACGTCAGTATGACATATCATTTATGAGATTGTCCTTAATAGAAAGAGCATTTCTTTATGTTGAACAAAATAATTTACTGTGTTTTAGGAATTAGTTGTTCTTGAAATTCGCGTTGAGTAGTTATACGAGAACTATAAACAGATTTCCTCAACATAACCATAAGTTATAGTGCTTAAATCAGCCACATATACGTAAACATACGAATAGTTTTTTTTGCTAGTTAATTTTTCGGAATAATTTTTAGTTGCATTAAAAAAAATAATGATATCAAATTTTAGGGAATTAGAAAGTGTTTCCTTTGCAGTTGATATGTATTTTGTATGTAGACGATAATTTCACGAAAATGTCATCAATTAAGATTCTGCGTCTTTTACATGAAAATGTTTATTTAATTTATACCATGATCTATATTTATCCGTTTAATTCAACACTAAAGTTCACAGTCGTTAAAGGCTGAAATCGAACTAGTAACTGGGTGGTGGGGATTAAAGGGAGGGGAATGAGGAAATTCAAAATATCTCTGTTATTATGAGTCATATCGAAAAACGTTAAAGGACCAATCGCTTAAGCTGCTGATGCCCTACAGTTTTGTTCCATTCATTTTTTCATAGCTCAAATATTAAATGAGTTATTCGTACTTTCTGGGTTTCAGCCTTCACTAAGTCCTCACTGGGTCATGGGATTTTTACTTAGAAATATAAAACAATTGTTGAAATGAGATCATACCAGCACATGACATTGGAAATCCGCTTATATATTTTTTGGTAGTTTAAATATTAAACTAATTATTGGTACTTTCTTGTTACTCACCCTGTTTTTACTTAGAAATAGAGAATATATGGTGAGAAGAGATCAATACGATGTCATAGCAGCACGTGGGAAATCTGCTAAGTTTACGCAGACGCATAATCTGTATAGTTGACGGTAATTACGATTACTTTCTTCAACGTTCGGAAGAATCCGGACATTCTCGGATGTGTCCGGCCATTCTTGTTAAAGTTCGTTAAGCTTCGTACATTCTTGGCAATATCCAATTTTGGGCTTTGATATTGGATAGTGAGCGGGTTCACGGAAACTGGTAAGATTCTCAAATGGCCTCTTATTAAATTCTGTGTTAGGCAAAGAACTACAAAGGCATTGGAGAGTACTTACTTCTTGACATTCAAGAGAAAACCGGTAGAGCAACATCATGGACTGACTTAAAGGTTTCACATTAAACTAAGTGATTGGCACATTGGCTCTAAAATGTGATGAATGGCTAAGGAGTACGGGGTTCTAGAAATACATGAATTTTATTTTGTTTAGTGATTACCTCAACAAATAATAATTTTTAATCATTAGAGCCACGTTTGAGTTAAATGGGTTTGTTGGTTCACATCATTAAGTGAGCTTTAACTTATTGATTAAAGACATATAGTTTTTTATTCTTTTTTTTCATTGTGCTGCTTAAATGTGGATAATATGGGATGAATTTTGTATTATATTGGGAAATTCCTATAGCTACTGACGTAATTGTTTGAACTGATGAGGTATAGGGTTTTCCAAATTTAATGCATTGAAGAATTGATCATGATTTCCCCCACATTACTGAATATGGCTTTTATACTAATAAGCTCTTTCTTAACAGATTTCCTTTATTTTAACTGCTGAGATAGTGGTCATTAAATAATCGCCTAAAATGTCTGTCAATCCTCCATAGGATATCTCAAAAACGAAGTCCTTCCAAATATAAATTATGACATTTATTTAAATGCCTTTTTTACTTCCATGGTTAATGGGGATGGGTAAATTTGGTTTACCGCCCTTTTCTTTAGTTTTTGGGACCAATTATTTTATTTTATGCGTTTGTCACTAATTGAACTCCCATTCCCCACAAATATATTTCTTAGTCAAATATTTAGATGAACCATGTAAAATTGAGGTCGTTGTCGATTGAGGATAAAGATGAAAACTGGGGTTTAAGGTTGGCGTAAAAAAAGAAAGAAAAAAAAGTTGATTAAAGTACATTTATATGGTTATGATCGAAAATATTGTTGGTCACGAACTTGTAACCTCTATTTTCGGTGAACTAGTCGCCAACAATTTCTGTTCATTACATTTTTCTTCTATTTGAATACTATCAGAGTTATTATTTTTGTTTTTTTTTTCTTAGCCTGGATTAAACCCATCCTTCTACTCGTACGATTTTCACCTAAGGCTACTATATGTCTGAACGATTCATTCAGGTTAAATTTAAGTCCGTTTCACGTAGAAAATGAAATTAGAGTTGAGTGCTTCAGCGTGCCATTACAACTTATGGGAAACGTGCTTAACTTCTCTAACCTGGCGTGATGAACTTTCTTTATAACTGAGGTGACTAATGTAGTATTTGTATTTATGTGTTATGCTGATATGATGAGTCAATTTAATGTTGATTGTACTTGAATGAAGTGACTGGTATTGATTTCTTTGGTCAGATGTTTCTATGTTAATAGCCAGGGTTTTTTTTGTTACTGAGTTACAATAGGACGGGTAAGAGATATTTCATGTTTTTAGACGAAGTCAACTGTATTTGACTCATTGGGTTTGCATATGAAGTCTGCCTCCATGCATAACATCAATGTATCAAATCTCTGAGGTGTTCTCAATAACCAACCTGCCCTGCATATATTGGCACTAAAGGATTATTTTAATTCTAACACACTGATTGTTGTGCTTATATTGTATTACGAATGGTCACTTGAATAAGAAAACATTTCGTCATTTTTAGCCTAAATTAAGTTGAAAATTAAATTAGTTCGTTTTTTTTTTTTTGGAAAAAAATGAATAATGTATTATTATACATTATATTTTTAGAATTATAAATCAAATCATTGATATAAAATTGAATAAACTAAGAGTTTGTAAGTGTTTCCTGATAATTAAGGAAACTACCGTTGCATTTATAATGATAATCATTAATAGTTCATTAAACATTATAAACAGATTTCCCTTAAGGGAAATCAGCTATTGAGGTTGTACTCATCACGGAATTTTCGAAATTTTTCTTCAAATGTCCATCGATCCAACCCAGTAGATGACGAAAATGAGGTCCGTTGAAAACTGTATGTATATGTATATATATATATATATATATATATATATATATATAGATATATACATATATATGTGTCTGTTACCGCTCTAGCGGTCGCAATTTTTGTTTGAACGTTACCAAACTCGATACTATACGTCCGATCGAAAAACTGTTTAGAACCATTCTTATTGCAAATTAAATATATTATAAATATTGTTATATACGTTTATTCTCTATTTTGAATCTTAACCGAGATATTTGCATTTTTATTAAGTGTGTTTGTCGGAATTTTTCGGATTTGTTCGGCAATTTCCGTAGATCGACGCTCTTGTAATCTAACCGTTCTTGTCGTCTAACCTATTACTTTGTGAGATATATGCAAATACGTTTTGTTGACGCCCCCCCCCTCTCCTTCTTTATTTCTTGGTTTACAATAGTTATTTTTCTTTCCAGTGTGAGGCAGGCATATCTGTTTGCTTACATTTCAAACGCTTCCTGTCGGCAAGTTATTGAAATTGACTGGAATATTTCTTGTTTCCGTTTGTATTTATTAACTTAATATTCACGGTGGTGTTGTGTTTGCAGAATGTAATTTATCTATTAGTAAACTTCACGAGGGAAATCTGCTTAGTTTAAGCAGCCCCTGCGTGACGGACTTTTTTATTTTATCAATAATGTCAGAAGAGGCTTTTTGTTACCCAAAAACTCTTGGTTGTAAAATCTGGGATATTAAGTATACGTACCCGTATTATACGATATTCGCATAACGATGATTTAGTGAATTGCTTTACAGAATAATTAATTGCAAATATGCTCTTTTTTTAACCCCTCAAAACTTTAATTAGTTAACTTATTTTTAGAATGACTGAGCATGAATGTGTATGCAAAATTTAGTAATTAAAAGATATCCATTATAATAGCTCGTTGTGAATAAATAGAATTGTTATTTAAATTTATAGTAAATTAAATTATTTATATGAGAAAAAGTATAGTGAAGCATTATATCAAATGTAAAATTAATAATATAAAAAGTGATCTTTTTGTTTAACCACTGAGAATATGAAGAATATAATAGGTAATAATTAATCCTATGATGTCTTGAGTTATACATGCTTTTTCTACTACATACGATTTAGTTTCACGAAAATGCAAATGATATCAGAAATTATGGAAGGGCTTATGATATTGTGATTTTTGTTGCATCAGGCGACGTCAATTGATTCAGAATCGAAAAGTAGGAACTGGTCGAAGAGTGTCAATTTGTGGTGGCCTTCGCCGTGCATTTGTGATACATAGAATTTATAAGTATTATCTCCTCTTCTACAGATAACCTCATTCGATCTCTTTGTTTTCAATTATTAATGTTAGAAATTTCATGCAATATTTACGTTTTATGGATTTAATAATAAATATTAATTTTAGAGGTTGTTTTAATTAAGCGGTAATTATTTAGTGACGAAATTCATTAAATAACGTCCTAAAATCCAAAATATATATATATATATATATATATATATATATATATATATATATATATATTTGTGTTTTTGTAAGTTTGTAAAGAGGGGGGGGGTGAAGAGGTTAGCCATGCGAGTTAAAGCGTTGACCTTTATCTCACATGGTAAACCTAGAGTGGCGAGTTCGATTCTCGCCTAGGCAAAGGAAATTCATTAAATAACATCCTAAAATCCCACCCTGGCTAGAAAAGGGTGGTAACCTGTAGATAACCCGTCCCAATTAGCCTAAGTTGCAAAAAGTGGACGTTAATAAATAATAATAATAATTAAGCGTATACAAAAGTTTAATATTAGTTTTATAGTAAAATGTTAGAAGTATCTGAAAAATGTTTGACCCTGCGATTTTTTTTGTCTCAATTATATTTATGATAATTATGTAGGATATCGTAATTATCCAGATAATTTACCCTATCTCCCTTGCTCGCTTGCGGTTGATATTTTACAACGCAGAACGAAAATTTCTGTGAATGATATTTATTATTAAAAATCGTATGTTGAGTTCAGGCTGCTGGGCTTTGCTATTGTGTAAATACGTATATGTAAAGCATTTACTCGCCTCTTTGAAGTTTGTGTTATTACCCTACTCGCGCAATATTCTACAAAACTTACTATTAAAAATTTCTTGTAACACCTAAGTTTTCTGTGATTTTTCCACTAAGGTTTTATTTTTGTAAATGCCTCACAGCTGATTTATATTTAAAGTTTTCTCTTTTCTTTTCCCCCGAAGATTCTTATTAAGAGAGGAGGTAAGATAGATATATGTTCATCATCCCAGTAAGTGGAAAATCAGCACCACAGTTTTATTTATGTTCAGTTGGTGGTGTAATATTAATAATTGAACACAGTCCTTCTCAATAAATATTTAAATCAGCTTTTAAATATTTTAATGCTAACGTGTTGGAATCACGTGTCACTTGTGATCACGTGTAGAATGAGCAACAGAAAAAAAAAGGAAACAGTGGCGGGAAAAGCTATTGTATGGGAATTTTACCTTTTTTACAAAGCACTTAAATCGTTAAAAACTATTACCGACTCGTCTGCAATATTAAATGCTTATTATTATTAACATATAACAACTTCGCCACCAGGAGGGCACTTAAACTAAGGATTTTTTATGTGCTGAAATGATACACTCTCTCACTCTATACATTCCTTTATCAATAATCCTAAGAAACAAGACATGGTAGCTTTAGTGATATATATATACACCTGAATGTTTAGTATGTTTTTTGGAAGGTTAGAAACGGCAAAACAGAAAGAACTCCTGACTGTTATATGTTGAGCCCCAGTAAAACGTATGAACAGAATCATAAAGAACATGATAAATAAATTGATTCTGTAATATATGTCTAAATCAAGAATATTTTCGGGTAATAGGTACTAAACCAAATGTTTCATTTTAAACTGAAAATTTTAATTTCTCACAGAAGTGTTGTTGAGAGTGAAGAATATTGTGTACTTGAAGAGAGAAAAATTGAATCGTTAATACCAGAGATTGGAGTAAAGTTTTCGATTTTAGTGAGGAAATGAAATATAAAGTCCTAAATACACCCGTTTATATATTTTGGATCCACCATGATGTTGGGATTAGTAGTTCCTAAAAGCATTTCTACAATTAACTTGGTCATTTGTATTTTTTTGTGTTAAACCTTCAGTAAGCTCCATCCTTATTAATTTTCAACTCCGTTTTTTACTAACAGAAAAAAAGAAAGAATTAAAGCACAATCGTTCCTGTAGTGACACGATGTCTCATTTGAGTCCTTCGTGCAAATGGGAGCTCTTCTTAGTTTACAGAGACTTATTTTCCTTTCCGAACGTTTTGTCATCAAAGAGTAAATCCAAATGAAAATTTATCATTGATTCTAATTTAAGACAATATGCGATCTACGATAATAACGCCCTCTAGAGGGAAATTTCCTGTAAGGAATGCAATTATTGTTATTATTAGCTTTATAACTAATTATGTTTCATGTATTGTACACCTGGCATGCTATTAAATTTGATTCTGTCACCATCCCTGTTCATGTACATGCGGCCGTGTTGCATTAACTGCATGCTCAACCTTTTTATGAGGAGGAGGGGGAGGTGTTTTTTGCTGGATGTATTGCCGATCACAAGATTTCTAACAAAAATATTTTGTGTGTGTGGAGGAGACTAAGGCCGAAAAGAAGGGCAGACGGAGCTTGTCGGGATGTACCGTTCTCCAAGCCGTTAGACTGAACGGGACGGCCCTAACCCTTGCCTCCTGTACCGGTCAACCCCTATACAGCTGTGTTTCTCTTATCAACCACCGTCTACAATATCCACAGTATAAATGAAAGCCCGTCACGCAGGGGCTGCGTTAACTAAGCAGGTTTGCCACGTGCTGGTTTGACACCCTATTGATCTTCTCTCCCCATATCTTTTTTATATCTAAGTGAAAATTCCATGAGTAGACCGGGGGGGGGGTTACTGACAGCTTATGATTATAAGTACGAATAACTCACTTAATATTTACACTGTTCAAAAATAAAAGTATATGAGCCCAAATCCCGAGCATAGAAGGACAATTGTAGAGCATCAATAGTTCAATAAGATTGATTCTATTACATGTTTTTATACGACTCATAATAACGAAGATGTTTTGAATTTTCGATATCCCCCTCTACCCCTCCCCCCTGTTCCAGGCCCAGTTCCGAATTCAGCCATTAACGTCTATAAACCTTTGTGTTAGAATTAAACAGTTAAATATCGATTATGGTATAGATCCAAACATTTTTTACTAAAGAAGTTAAATCATAATTGAGAGCGTCATCAGACAATGCATTTACATTAGTCTCACAATGTAATAGTCCAATGAGAACAATATATGGTATTTAAGCTTCAAATAAAGTACTTCAGAATATATAATAGGTTATTGTTAATATGCCATGAGTAGGAGAGAGGTTTTTTTAATGGATGGAAAATGCATATATCTCGGCTAATAATCAAGATAGTGAAAATAAGTATATACATTTGTAGAACATTCAATTAGCTATAAGATTGGTTCTATACAATTTTCCGATCCTACTTACGAGTATAATAACGGTAGTATTTAGTATGTTCGAAATTCCCCACTCTAAACCCCCACTCCCCAGTGCGATTTTAGCCGTTAATGAACTTGCGTCTTTATTTTTACATACAAAAAAAAATTAAATATCCCAGTTTAGTAACGATTAAACAAAAATTACAATCGCTAGAGCGTTAACAGACAAATATAGAGATATACAATTTTGACCGGACCCCATTTTCGTCATTTCCTGGATAGGACAATGGACATTTGAGGAAGTTTTTCGAAATTCACGTCATTAGTACAACCTCAAGAGCTGATTTCTCTCGAGGGGAAATCTGCTAACAATGTAGAAAGCCTGACGTCTTCCATGGACAGTTCCATTTATCATCCTAAAACCAAATTTCTTATTTTATATTTCAGAAACGACCAATAGACATTGTATGATATAAGTATTTGTACGTACATGAACTTGAAACGTCTGTAAAGCAGGGCTTTCGTAAACTATATAAATTGTCGACTATTGGGAAAACTCGCTGATATCTCACATTCTATTCGGTATTCCTTCCTTAAAAGAATCTTTTGTTAATACGATTTGGAATTTTGTCTGCGTTTGAGATGATACAGGTTGTTACTATACGTAAAAATCGTCTAATTGTTTGTGAAGATTAACTCTAGATTGAAAACGCAAGCATATATCTAAATAACTCATTTAATATTTGCGTTATAAATATTAGGATAAACTATTTAAATAAGGAAGTTGATAACGATCGAATAAAAATGGTCTAGAGTGTTAAAATATTTATACATATTTATTTATTTATATAAATATATGTATTTATATAGGGTGTGTTATTCTTCTCTGGAGTTTTGGTCAATGTTGGTGAAATAAATCTTAGTTTATGCCGATATTTCGAGAATCTTTACTTTCTCTTCTTCACGGCTGTAAAATTACATGTACTACTTTATAATATTGCATTCTAGCGGTCGCAATTTTTGTTTGATTGTAACCAAATTTGTTATTTAATCGTTTTATTTTAAATGGAAGATCAAGTACGTTAATGACTGAAATCGGACCAGTGGGAGGGGGAATTCGGAAAATACGGAATATCTCCGTTGCTATACGTCGGATCGAAAAATCGTATAGAATCAATCCTATTGCAACCTGCTTAGTTTACGCAGCTCCTGCGTGAAGGACTTTTTCGTCATCTCCTCGGTAGGATCGATGGACATTTGAAGCCAAATTTCGAAACTCGCGTCATGAGTTCGACCTCAATAGCTGATTTCCCTTCAGGGAAATCTGCTAATAATTTAAATACTATTAGTTGCATGATTTTCATAGGGTTTTTTTGTCTTTTTTTTTTTTTTTTTTTTTTTTTTTTTTTTTTTTTTTTTCTTTTTTTTCTTTTCCACTTCGACTAACCGAGTCATAAACGTCTCATATGCAGCTTATGTTTCAATTACTATTTGGATAGTTTCCTTACTGCGGAGGGCAATAGAGAATAGATGATGGATGAGATCACCACTGAGTCATTCCATCGCGAGGGAAATCAGTTTAGTTTCGCAGCGTAATATCCGTGACGGACTTTTTATCTACAAGGAGGGATAGAGAGACCAGAGCTACGTTGATATGAGAGTTTATTCTTATGTATTCCTTTCTTAGTGAAGTTTCTGTTCATGCGTTTGGTTTATTAATGCCAGGCTTCTTTGAGATTTCGGATTTATTTAGGGTCACCTAGTTAATTTGTTTAACGGTATCGCCTCATATCCCGCTCACTGGGAATTTAGGGGACACTTTTGTTTTAGGCCGTCCGTTGTTAATCTTGGTTATTGGATTTGGTCTTAATCGTGTCTGATTCAAGTAACATTGGTACTTGAAATACTATGTATTGGCTTCATTTGATCATTGATGATGCTTTCATTGAATCTCAAGGAAACGCCAGAAATATTTATATATATATATATATATATATATATATATATATATATATATATATATATATATATTTTAATAAAAGAAAACATTTATTAAAAAAAAGTCCGTCACGCAGGGGCTGCGTAAACTAAGCAGATTTCCCACGTGAAGTTATACAATAGAGAAATTTCAGAATAGAGAGTCAAACAGTTACAGGGACAGCCCGAACTAGCTCTTGACGGAAACTCACGACTAGACCCGAAGTTAGCCGATCTCATCTCAGAAGCTGAAAACAGAAAAATGCAAATATCTTGGTTAATATTCAAGATACAGAATAAATGTATATAACATTATTTATAGTAAATTTAATTTGCAATAAGATTGATTCTATATAATTTTTCGATTCGACGTATAGTAACGGAGATATTTCGAATTTTCGAAAATCCTCCCCTCTAAACCCCCCCTCCCACTGGTCCGATTTCAGCCATTAATGAACTTGATCTTTATTTTTGCATAAAACGTTTAAATATCGAGTTTGGTAACGATCAAACAAAAATTGCGACCGCTAGAGCGTTAACAGACAAATATATATATCTATATATATATATATATATATATATATATATATATATATATATATATATATATATAATTTTGAATGGGCCTCATTTTCGTCATCTCCTGGGTAGGATCGATGGACATTTGAAGGAATTTTTCGAAAATCGCGTCATGAGTACGACCTCAATAGCTGATTTCCCTTAAGGGAAATCTGCTAATATCTTGCATAGCATTTTGTATTGTTTATATATTATTCAAAGAGGCAAGTATGATAATAAACATAGCGCTTATATGCCGTGGGTATTGTTTTCATTCGTATGTGAATTATGCAGCCATTATGAAGCTGATATTTCTTTCGCTCTTTCACTTATTATAGTGAGTTACACCGTTGTAATTAGGTTAAGGATTACGTGGTGGTGAATCGCCATGACTGATGACCGTCATCAGCCAAAGAACAAAGTTTGTAAGTTTATTCCCTTTATAAACAGCCGGGTCGATTTTGAACCTTGGGCTCTAGGGCTAGGTTTCAACACGCTAGTGCACTATGAATATAAAGCTCTATGAAGAACATCTATTCAAATGGAATATCGACTTAATGCAAGTTGTTTGGAAATTGCCTAATTTCTTTTTGTAGAGTTTGTTACTAGGCTCGCTGTTCTCGGGATTTAATTTTGCCCAAGGTAGATTTTATTTTTAAATGGAAATGGGTATTCTTCATTTATAAGTAACTTTAAGTAAATGCACTCAAGGTATCGAATAGACTATAATCTATATATTCCGGTGAGCAGCTGTGGTGTATCGTCCCTTGTCTTAGCATATCAAACAAGAATAATGAAAATAGCTTTTAGGAAATTGGTAAATTATAAAATGCCGGTTTATTAGACTTCCTCTACAGAAACTGACACTATAAAATTATTTACTTGATGAAACTAAAGCTGTAAACACTGGCTGTTTACAAATTCAATCTAATGTTTGATTGTCAGATTGATAAGTTGTTTACCAATTCATTCTCTATCGTTGACGAACCCTCTTCAAAGATTATTCTACTTTAAACCATTTTGACTTTCCTTTTTTCGTTTAATTTTTTTTTAAGGTACTGCGTTGCATTAACGATTGTTAAATATTTATATTAAAAAATCTTCTTAGGCATCCCCTGTGTAAACTAAGCAGAACTCTTCACTGCAATGATTAACACATATGTCATGTCCTAATTTATACTCTCTTTCTCCCTAAGAAAGAACTGTATGTAAGAAAGATATGAAATTTAAGCCGAGCACAAATGTTTGTGATTTAATAGCTTGAAGTAACCACGAGTAGGAGAGTGGATTACTCAGTTCTGCAAATGCATATTATTCGGTTAATGTACGAGTTAAAGGTCGGAACACAGCCGTTGTTATATTAATACCTGACAGATACACATTCCCTATTGTACGTTTTATCACAAACCACCAAACTTCTAAACCGAATTCAGCCATGAAAATATGTTCAAAATCTGGTCGATGAACATTTGACATTTTTTCCGAAAATCTCGTATTGAGTGTATCGTCAATATCTTCTTTCCTTCAAAACAAATCTTCTAAAAAAAAAAAGAGAGTAATAAGTAATATCTTAAAACAATCTTGAGCCTCGTTATTTTGCAGTGGTTGCTAGTTTTAGTTGATATTGTGTAATTAGGTCAAGATGTGGTTCTGTACTACAGCTTCTGGATATGAATCCTATTGGTATTGTGGCCATAAAATACCTTACGCAGGGGCTACGTAAACTATACAGATTCCCAACGTGTGGGAATGAGCCACGGATGAGACATTACATAATCTCCCTTAGTAAAAACTAGAGAGGGAGGTATTCGAAAATAAAAAAGCCAGTAACTCAGGGTCTACGTAAACTAAGGAGATTTCCCACGTGCTGGTTGACACATTATTGGTCTCTTTTCTCCATGTATTTTCTATTCCTAATTAAAAATGTGAAAGGTAAAAGTGGGAATTTACAGAAGCCTGAAAACAAGTAAGTACAAATTACTCGGTTCATACTTAAGCTACGAAACACTGTACAGGACAACAATTGTAGAGAATCAATAGCTTAAACAAGATTGGTTCTGTAAAATTATTATGTAGGATTTAAGATTATAGGATTATAACAAAGATATTTTGAATTTTCGAATTAATACTGATGTATTAAGAAAGTTATTCGTACTTTGTTTTTAGCTTCAATAAACCCTCACTTCTACTCATCTGAGTTTTACTTTAAAATAGAGCATATATTGTGAGATGTGATCAGTAGTGTCATATCTGCACGCAGGAAAGTTTTGGGCAATTTGGTGTTTCATAACAATTAGTGGACATAAATTGAGTCTAGAAATGTCTAAAATGCTGTGGTTTTAAGGAATATATATCATACGTTCCTTAGGTTTATGTATAGTTGAGTGAACTTTCGTTTTGCCTTTTTTTTCTGTCATACTTATATTGCTACTAATTGCATAATGCATTGCATGTTAGTATTACAATAAGTATCTCGAAAAACAATAATGTAACAAAAGAAAGGATATCTTCTCAGGTTCAATTCTTTTTTTGGGGCTTGCGAGTGTGCGAAAGGAGCCGTGGGCCGGAGGAGTGTTGGGAAAGAGACGAGGTTGCATAAGGGTTACAGCTGTTGAAACAAGTGAAAGACAGTGAGGAGAGGGGGTAGGGGAGAGGGAAATCCCCGGGGGCTGGAGGGCATATAATATTCCCCCTGGCAACACTGTTTCCCTCCTTCCCCCTCCACTACCCTCTTCTCGCCTCACTCCCGAAACGTTTCCCATTCAGGTTACTCCTCGCTGTTCTTATGCAATTTTACAACCGTATACTTCTCACTCCATTTTGCACTATAGATACTGAAGTGTAATCTACTGACAATGGATCCAATTTAGGATAATAAATATGCCTATTCTCTTCGAAGAATGTTTCCTTTGGTGCTTGTTTCGCTGACCTAGGTTGGAAATGTAGAGTTAGGATAATATTGAGTCAATTTTATGTTCGGTTTGTGGATTGCCGTAATAAAAAAAAGTCTGACACGCAGGGGCTTAGTCAACTCAGCAGATTTCCCACGTGAAGTTCTAGAATAAATAAATCTAAATACTGGTAACACTTAACACAACCGTGAACATTAAGTGAATAAATACAAACTGTAATGAGAAATCTTGTAGTCAATTTTAATAACCTTCCAACGGAAAGCGGCTGAACTGAAAACAAACAAGTTTGCCAACCTCTCATTCAACATTTCGAATTTTCGACAACTAGAGCGTTAACAGATATATCAGATATATGTATACACACACACACACTCACTTTGAACGAACCTGATTTTCGTCAACTCCTTGGGTAGGATCGATGGGCAGTTGGAATTTTTCAAAAATCGTGGCATATGAGTAAGCCCTCTATAGCTGATTTCCCCTAAGGGAAATCTTCTAAACCCCCATTAAAATTAATTGACCTACGTGCTATGCCAATTTCCTTGTTTATTTCCCATTTCCAATGTTCTTTTATTTATTATTTTTGGATTTAATATGCAGTGAACAACGGATCAAATTGAAGAGTCCTATAATTTCATACTTTTTGACTACATAGGACCCCCTAAGGAGAGATTACAAAGTTATCTACTTCCATCGAAATAGTATATTATCTTGATCTCTGGTGTTATCATACGACCTACGGTAATAGCGTATTACCTCTTAGGCGAAAATTCGTTGGTAGTTGTGAGCACCAACCTATATCAGAATTTAAAAAAAAAAAAATCTCAGTAATTCCGCTTAGTTAGGGTAACCCAGTTTAAGCCATGATAATTACAGGCTAGAATTCAGGAGTTGAGTAAGATTGATGTGACTACTTGAGAAAAAGCTTGAATAGCATGTGTAAGGTGTGGGTGGCTCTAGAACGTCCTGACTTTTCTAATAATAAATTCAATTGTGTAAATTAGGTAGGTGACCACAAATTCGATAGAAATGCCCTGATAGTGGTCTTTTTCATGGTCACATCACTTCCCCAATTGAATACGAGTTCCCCTCTTGCCTTGACTGCCTTGATATAGTATTACAATTGCCTTGTGTATCAGTTCAAATAATTTATAGGAGGTTATTAATCTGCCTCAAAAAGAGCATCAGAGCTCTTGTAAGATGAACAAAATATTGAAATTATAAGGCCCCAGAAAATGGTGGTAGAAGCGCAGATAAAATCTGTAGTATGGGTTTAGTCTTAAATGTATTTGGATAACTTTATAGCATGGCTCAGTTTTCTGAACCTAGTAATGTTGTGAGGGTGGTGGGATTGAATCAATATACCATGTTGTCATTGTTCGTTGTGTCTAATTAATTAAAGTAAAATAACTATAAAGTAGTAAGAGGGCATGGTGATTATTATTGAATAAATGTTTCCCAAACACCAATATTGTTGGGCCGTTCCATCATTGGTTATAGTTGCCTAATTATTGTCTTTCATCACGTTGCCATCAGGTCTTTTTTGGTGTAATACTCCATACGTCACACCTTTCATTTCATTGGCTGAATGAACTAGAATTATTATTAAACAATTTTCAATGTTTTTTCTTTGGTGCTTGAGTGATTCTTTGTCAGAAGAATCTGAATGCGCCCACAGAATGATGTTCAATGTTTTTTTAACGCTATAGTCTTGCGTTGGAGTTCATTGGATAACTTCCAAAACCTGTGTAATTGATGCTTCACTTCGTTCCTTGCCGTGTATAAGACTCCAGCTGAATTTTGTGTCGTGTATTGAAGTGGGATGAACATCGGATTTTTTTATACAGAGACAGGTTCTCCAATTATATCTCTACCGTGGCTAAAAAACTATTTGACTACATAGATAATCCTTCTCAATTAGCTTTAATTTTTAAAACTCAATTCATTGTCTTTTCCTGAATACTTTTTCCATATAGCCCCTGTATTTTTTAAAATTATTTTTTAATGCCTTCTCTTTATAATTTAAATGAGTGTGAAATACGAAAATTTCACCAAAAGATGAAATAAATGTAGAACTGGCTACCTAAACATTTTTAATTAATTGATCTCATTGCACTATGAAAACATTTGAATAATGGTTGTATTATAATCCCATTGGTGTAATTCCTTCCTTGATAAGATGAGAATATACATATTTTATTTCCATTTTATATATTAGAAGACTGAGATCAAGACCCATACAAGTTTTATTCTTGTGTTGACTTCTTTAATTTTCCTAGGAAACAAATGCAATTCTTAAGCGTTTCATTGTTTGCAGTTCATTTGATTAGAATTAGTGAAGCCCTTGTTTTCAGGGAACCTTTCTTATTTTTATTCGTTTTACAATTTGTCCTAGGTTTATTAGTGCCTTTTAAACTGAGATGCCAAATTAGTCTCAGTATCACGGAGTAAGCTTTAGTAGAAATAAATTTAGCCATTAACATAACTTAGCCATTGATTTTTTAACCTGTCTGTTTGTAAAGAGGTTTATTTATTTATTTTTATCTTCTTTACCCTTCGATATGGCTATATCTTTGTTCTTGAGCAAGATGGACTCGGCGTGGTGGGGGTGGATACAATACCTTCCCCGTCTTTCACCCGTAGACCTTGACAGGCTGAAACATAGATTGGGGCCACGGCCCCTTCATTTTTAACGCCACCTGCGGGTCCAGAGTATCATATAAACCTCCTCTTCATTCCTGGACGAACTAGCTCAATAATGCTATGCTGCTTTCTTGGATTGTTAGCTATCCTTACCACGAGGGCTAGGGTTTTTTTTATTTATTTAGAGACTTAGTTTTCCGACATGAAACTTAATTCCCTACGATGTAATCTGTAGATATCCATCCCAATTGGACATAGGGCAGTTATGTAAATCGGAAGTGAACTCCAATAAAACTTCATCAAATGAATATTGAAGCCACGATGTGTTAGTGCGAATTATAGCGAAAATAACGGATGCTTTGGAGCAATTTCCTTGACACACCACAGTGCACCCCTATTAACTATTATGTTCCTACTCATACATATGGATAAAGTTCCACTCCACTGACCGGCAATCTTTTAGATAGCGTAAACGTAAACGGTTTCTCCGTAGTCTCCATTTTGACCGGTAGTAATGTACGTGGAACAGTATTCCAGTTAGTCATCATGTATGTATTCTTAGAAATCGTCTACTTAATGCTCTACGGTTTGGTTGAAATTATATTTAAACTCCCTGAAGGTAATTTTTCGCCAATGTTTCTAGTCATTTAAGAACAATGGGGAGAAATTTAAATATTATCCCCTCAATCTCTTAAAAACGATTCGAAGGATATCATATCTAGCAATGGGAGTTTACTTCGAAATCTTAATTATTTATAAACAACTTGGTTTAATCCAAAAACTGTATGGAATAAATTGAGTTCCCATTCATCTGTTTACCCGTCAATGACGATAACGCAGCCAGTAATTAGTAAACCCAATCAAGTAATTCTCACGAAAAACGTATATTTTTCTTTAAATAACTTAAATTCAAAATTTGAACTCTGGAGTAGTAACGGTGGAATTAGAGTAGAACTACTGTACTTGGGGAATAACCATGCTTTTCAATTCAAGTATATTAAGTAAGCCCAGGTATTACGGCCTTCAAGTGACTTGTTCCACTGCCTCCATCACTGGTGACCAAATTTTCCTGAGTCTGCTTCATATACTATTTTCTTCTGTGGTATTGAATAACATCTCGGCTGTCTGAGATGTTCCATATTTTCACATACCTAAACCACGTCAGGAAGAAATTCTTAACGTAGTTAGCTTGGTTCACCATAAATGTCCTGTAGTCAGGAGTTTCTTCTGGCGAGCCAATTTTAGCTGCTCCTAGTGCTTTTCTTGTGACTTTTTAGCAGATTTCCCTTAATTTTCGAAAATTCGAAATATCTCCAATACTATACATCAGATCGAAACATTGCATAGAACCAATCTTATTGAAAATTGCATTTACTATAAATATTTTTATATATATTTATTCTGTATCTTGAATATTAACCGAGATATTTGCATTTTTCAGTCTTCAGCAAACCACCTCTACTTATGTTGCATAAAAAATACTCTGCTATATAATAAACACATTATTCGAAGCTTAAATACCAAATAATGTTTTCGAGCGACCTTTATTTTATGAAATATATGCAAATAAGTATATTAGTCTTAAGTTCTTGGACTTGATCGAGATAAAAATTATTCTTATTCATTGTAAATTACAGTACTATATATAGTAAACAGTTGTCAATAAAATTAATATTTTATATTCTGATATATTTTACTAATTCTTTTTTTTACGGCGTGAAGTTGGCAGACCTGTTTGTTTACGTTTCAAACGCTTGCCGTCGGGAGGGGAAATATTTCTTATTACCGTTTGTATTTATTCACTTAATATTCACGATGGATTGTGTTGCCAGTATGTAGACTTAACTATTATTAAACTTCGCGAGAGAAATCTCCTTTGTTTACTCAGCCCCTGCGTGACGTACTTTTTCCTCTAGGCCAGTCGCAATTCTCTTTTCTTTTTATAGTACGAACGTTCAATGCTCATGGTTGAGGGTACAAGCATATATAGAGTGGCTATTATAAATCAATTTATACTTAAAATTGCATTTATGGCGAAATAAATAAGAGTTGTGAGTTGCCTATGAGTCATTGCCCACGCCGTCATAGGCATGACGAGGTGACTGCCTACCTCATCCGGCATGATTTTAGATTACGCCTTCTCATCGTTTCTCTCCACCTTGGTCATTCCAAGCCCTCTCCCTTCCCTCGCACATCTTAAGCTGGAATGCCTCCTACTAATGGTTACCAAACGTTCTTTGGGCAGTTGCTGCTGTGGTTTTATAGGCTGCTAACGGAACTGTTCACATATTTTATTGGCTTTCTCTAACGTAAACGTTTGAATGCCTCACTGATTTTCAAAAGTCCCTACCTTATTTGGATGTCTGATTATGACTGTTTCCGTGAATTGGGATGAAATTGTTTTATTTGTTTAAGTGATACAAGTCCCTGTCTATTCGATTTTTCTTCGCTAACATTTATTTATTTAGTTTACAATTTGAGGCCTGAAATATGTTTGTGCTCCGCATTTGAATGATTTGTAACTCAAATAAAACATGAACATCAAAATTATAATATTATAATACTGACTTATATGGAGATATATATGTAGATATGGTGCTGATACAAGACAAATAGCTAATGCATTTACTCATTATGTATAAGTGTGTTAATACTCTTATGGATACTGCGTAAGAATAGGATTTTAGGTTTCGTTCTCAACACCTTTTTTTTAATGCATTTGTCTCAAATAGAAAGTGCTTCGGATATAAAGTAAAATAACTAGAAAGTAATTCGTCTGATTTTTTAATCTGGAGGTTTACTTGTCTCCAGCAAAAGTGTAAATATGGTCTTGTATAGATTTCTAGCAATCTTAAAAACGTCAGTCTGAAACCTTTGGCGGTTGGAGTTATGTTTTTGTATGAAGCTACATGTTCTTTCATGATAATGTAATTGTCTTTCTACACATAGGTTTATTAATTACTACCGGTTTCTGCGAGCAATATGGATCATTAGTCTTAAAACTAATAAAATATTAATTTTTATTGCTTACGCCACATTTAAAATATGAAACTTCAAATATTCACACAAGTTAAATCTAGAATTAAAGTTGAAACCAACAAGTTATATCTTATCACTAAAAACGATAATAATAAATGAGGCATTTGGAAGTGAATTTCGAAGTTGAAGTAATTAAAACTACTTCAATATTTGAGTTCAATAGTGTAATGGATCATAAATGAAATACTAAAACTCGAATTATTTTCACCTGCTTAAAGCTGAGTTTCATTGGTTTCTTTGTTAACTATTAAATTATTGAACTACTATATTTTAGCCGTTTTAATTATTTCTGTGATTTAGAAATTAATTAAACTCTTGCGTATTTACTTCTGCCTTCTTTTTTATTAAATTAGAATTTTGAGCATTTATGTAATTTTCACATTTGAAAATTTGGCTTATGCTGCAAGAATAGTCGTGTATGGATGGATAAGAATCGATTTTTCCATACACCAGTATTAATGAGTAACTCATAGAAGCTGTTTCAGTTAAAGATAATGGATTCTATGAGTAATTTAGCTTCACTGTTAAAAAATGGTTTTATAAGTTAGACTCTTTGGTGTCTGTAGATACCTTTACATGTCCAAATGTATGGCCAATCTTCCAATTCAATCCTATGCTGTCCCACATCAGCTCCATTGGTAATATAATGTTGGCGGGCTGTGAGAATATCCCCACTCCTTCCCAGTATTGACGTGCTGAAGACACAAACTTCGGGATTCCATCAATATCGACCTTACACGACATCATAATGTGTAACACGGTTTCGTAAGTACGTTTGACAGTCCAAGGGCACGATTAAGCCTTTAAAGCTAAAGAACAAATTGACTTCCTCGAAAAAATTTACAAAATCTAACTAACGTTTTTCATCGTAAATGAGTTTCATCTGGGGTAAGGTAGCTATCGCTGTATTGTGTTGATAGATTTACAAATATTGTTTGGTCTAATCAAAGGATGGAAGATGAATCGCTGGGAAAAAGATTTTATCTGTTTTCAAAGTCAATTAACCGCTATTTATTAACGTCACTTTTTGCTACTAAAGCTAATTGGGGGAAAAAGTCAAATATGTTTTCTTATACATGAAAATGTTTCATAACGTCTATTCGAACATGTCTACAATCTCAATTGGATCTCTTCAATTTTTAGCTTATTTTATTGTAAGAAAAAGTAGATATAGGCTTCTTCCTTTAAAAAACCTTCATAATGCAAAGTACCAAAAAT
This sequence comes from Riptortus pedestris, assembly GCA_019009955.1. NCBI lineage: Eukaryota > Metazoa > Arthropoda > Insecta > Hemiptera > Alydidae > Riptortus > Riptortus pedestris. The sequence continues at coordinate 55,238,922 of CM032230.1, read as the reverse complement.
AAGATCATTTTAAATTTAAAAATTTAATATCTCTGTATCTATCTCTCTCTCTCTACTGATTGTCTGCTCACTCTCTAGTGGCAGAAAATATCGAAATATTCAACCAAACCTCAAATATAAAATTTTATATCTAAAATAGTTAACTACCAGAATCAGCCCAGGTGTGGGAAGGGGGAGGTTATGGGGGATTAAATAAAAAAAATCGAATATCTCCTTTATTATGTGTCCGATCGAAAAATATTACCAATCATGTTACTAATTTAAGTTACAACAGCGATGGTTCTATCCACTTTGTTTTCTTACGACTAGAGGTTAAGGAGATAAGCTTTATATGTTTTATTAGGTATTCTTTAGAAGTAGCACTCACTATAGATGATGCCCAAATGAAAAAAAAAAAAAAAAAAAATACGCAAAAATTCCTTTAAATCTTTCCTAATTCCTTAAATCAGCACCGGTGAAGTCGGGTGTAAAAGTGACTACAATGTTTTACATTTCCATAGACATGTTGTTTAACCCATTATAATTTCAATAGCGGGAGCTGGGGTTTTATATACGTAAATTCTAGAAACCAAAGAAAAACAGCCCCTGTGTAACGGGCATCCAGTATACCAAGTTGCTCTATTGTAAGAAAAAAAAATAAAAAAAGTAGGGAGGAAGTTATTAACGCCCTCTTTATGGTGGTGAGGCTAATCAGAAAGGGCTGCCCACAGGCCCTTTCCTAGCCTGAGTTGGATTTTATTTAGTCCTATGTTCACATATTGTCCACACGAGAAACGAATCCACGACTCTAGGTTAGCTATGAACATTAAGACCTACGCCGCCTAGACAGCCCATTCCAGGTATGAGAAGATATCTAGATTGTCCTAAGTTGTGGAGTAGGAGGAGCGGTGAGAGAGCTGATATGTGGACTATGTTTGGTATTGAGTAGGAGAATGTATGGGATAATGAGAGGTGGTGGGACGTATGATGATAGTAGGGGGCGATAAGAGCTGTTGTCGCGAGGGGAGGCGGCGAAGAGGCCAGAATCGGCTGGATCAATGCTGGAGGCCACCGTCGTGTCCGGCCCGGAATAGACCAGCCCCAACCTCCTCTCTAATTCAAATATAGGCTCGTTAGTAGTAATATTTCTTATCACAAATCATCTCATATTAAAGGAATATAAACCTCAAAATACCTATCCTCTTACACGCAATAAATGTAATATCTAATTCAAATGTGAATAGGACGACGGAAGATAATTTGCTGGAAAAAATTCCCTTCGTATCATCAACAAATTTATTAATTTTCTCGATATTTTTCTCTTCAAGAAGCCCCTTTTACAAGGGATTTACAACCTGTCTAACACAAGCCTTCCACTTCGAGAGCCTCGTCAACACTAACCATAAAAAGTCCGTCAGGCAGGGGTTAACTGTGCAGACTTCCCACGTGCGTCACGCATTTATCTGGAAACGTAAAAGTTCAATGAGATCAATATTTGGTATTTAGGCTTTAAATAATTTGTTTCATAGTTATTAGCTTATTGTTAATATGACTTAAGTAGGAGTGGCGGTTTACTAAAGGCCGAAATCTAAAAAATGCAAATAACTCAGTTAACAATCAAGATGATGAAAAAACGTACATAAGAACATTTATAGAACGTTACATTTGGAATATGATTGATTCTTTACAAATTATTATTATTATTTATTAACGTCCACTTTTTGCAACTCAGGCTAATTGGGACGGGTTATCTACAGCTTTACCACCCTTTTCTAGCAAGGGTGGGATTTTAGGATGTTATTTAATGAATTTCGTCACTAAATAATTTCCTTTACCCAGGCGAGAATCGAACTCGCCACTCTAGGTTTGCCATGTGAGATAAAGGTCAACGCTTTAACTCGCATGGCTAACCTGAGCCTCTCTTTACAAATTTACAAAAACACAAATACATATATACACATATATATATATATATATATATATATATATATATATATAGAGAGAGAGAGAGAGAGAGAGAGAGAGAGAGAGAGAGAGAGAGAGAGAGAGAGAGAGAGAGAGAGAGAGAGAGAGAGAGAGAGAGAAAGAAAGAGAAAGAGAGATTTAAATAAAAAGAAAAATAATAATAAAAAAAATGTCTATATTCAGAGTTTCAGGGATAAGAGGCAATCCGTGCAACATAATATATAATTGCACATGTGGTCACAAACGAATATTGTTTTTTTCATTAGACATATTCAAATTAAAGTTATTTGTTTTCCGATCTTTTCTACGGTAATAGTTTATTTACTAAAGTAAATTCGATAAAATTATACGGAATAGGATAGAAGTAAAAGTCCGTCACGCAGGGGCTGCGTAAACTAAGAAGATTTCCCACGTGAAGTTTTACTCTCATCCGTTATCCGCCCCGATTTCATAAAAATGCAAATATCTCGGTTAATAATCAAGATAGGTAATAAATGTATATAACAATATTTAAAGTAAATTTAATTTGCAATAAGATTGATTCTATACAATTTTTCGATCCGACGTATAGTAACGGAAATATTTCGAATTTTAGAAAATCCTCCCCTCTAAACTCCCCCTCCCACTAGTCCGATTTCAGCCGATCCGAACTTGATCTTTCTTTTTACATAAAACGACTAAATATCGAGTTTGGTAACGATTGAACAAAAATTGGGACCGCTAGAGCGGTAGCAGACAAATATATATATATATATATATATATATATATATATATATATATATATACACACACAGTTTTGAACGGACCTCATTTTCGTCATCTACTAGGTAGGATCGATGGACATTTGAAGAAAAATTTCGAAAATTCCGTCATGAGTACAACCTCAATAGCTGATTTCCCTTGAGGGAAATCTGCTAAAAGGATGTGACCGGAGAATGTTAATTTCGGGCGTTCATATATCCGTTATTGTAAAATATAATATTTCAAATACATATTGCTATTTTTGTATAGTTTTCAATTGGACCTGCCCGATGACACTAGCACATCTGTTAAACGAGTCCCCAAATCACGTTTGGACTTTTGCTGAAGTGGAGGTACGGCAATGAACACGTTACAAAGAACAAATGTTTTTACATGTTGTGGTTTTATCCTTGTAAATAAAGATAAAGCAGTCTGCCGTACGGATTGAATGGCGAGTTTATAAAGGGTTTTCCTAAGACAACAGGCCTTACAAAACAGTTTACTTGTTTAAAGTATATAACTAGATTATTAAACTAGTTATATAGTTTAAACCAGTTATAGCCTAATAGGACGGTAGTTCCATTGATTCAGTGCTCCCCTCGAATAATCAGATCCTATCTGGGATGGTTGTTTAGGAGGATATCTATTGGAAGTGGCCTTCAGTAACGTCCGGAGGGGGGTAAAATCGTCCTATAGAACAAATCTTTAGAGCCACCTTTTGGGAAACGCAATTTATCGCTTACACTGACTAACCATGCAAACTCCGTATCTGCCAGTTGCTTGATTTACTGATTTCGAAACTTGAGTATTGCAGAAAGCTTTCTTATGAATGTCCCCTACCAAGATTTTTTTCTTAAGGGAGGAAGGTATAAATTCTATCATGTTTCCATCTTCTTCCTCTTTTCTTCAGAGGTCGTCAGAGGATTTTGTAACTACAAGTGGTTTATTTACTTCCATTAACTACTCAAGTAAGAATATGTTTATTTATTTATATCGAACCCTAATTTATTTATTTAACCTTATTAGTTTTCTACCACAAGTACAATGATGGCCGCAGTCCTTAAATTTGTCGTCTGAAAAAAAAAACAACACAATTGACGCTTTGTTCGATAAAGTTAGAATAGTGCGTAAATATTCTCTGTGAAATACATTAAACATATTTCGGTTATATCTCCAATATAATTGGGTTTCAGGAATTCCTCCGCTAAAATAGTGACATTTATTGCACAAATAAATTTATAATGAAACCATCTTTTTATTTTAAACATTGCGTTCGTAGCACAGTTCCTATCGAGAAGTTTTGAACTTTGGTTTATCATCTTATTAGCAATAATCGTTAGGATTATTAGCAATTTCAGATTCAGTAAAGCTCTATTCGTGTAAACAGTCAGCTTTCCCCGCCATGCCAATCTATCTCCTGTTATTCTTGTGCTGCTCGCCCTTAGTGTATTCCTCTGCATTCTAATTTATTTACCTTACCATCCCACGAGTTCTTCATGGAGCATTGTGATTAGCTTGTTCCATGTGCCAATAACTAGCCTAGAGTAGACCGTTCTACCAGACAATGAGATAAAATTTTTCCCTCACGGGAAATCAGCTAGCTATTGAGGTTACTCTCAACGCGATTTTCGAAAAATTCTAGCGGTGGTAATTTTTGTTTGATCTTTACTGAACTCGTTTCATGTAAAACGAATGGTCAAGTTCATTAATACTGGAATCTGGCCGTTAAGGGGGTGGGGAAACAAATTCAATATATATTCGTTATTGTGAGTGGTCTCAAAAAAGTGTACAATCCAATCTTATTGCAAATTTAATTTTTTTAATAAATGTCTTTCTACTCACTTTTTCTCTATCTCGAATATTTAATGAAATATTTTAATTTTCAGCCATCGCACGTTACACACAGCAGCACACGTATCACAAATAAGCAAATGTTTTTATTTTAAGCTTAAATGTCAAATATTGTTTTCAACAGATCTTAACTAGATGTGAAAATAAGTTATGCAATATCAACTCCAAAATGTTTATTTGATCTATAACACGCTCACGTTTCATTCAACCCGAACGATCATATTGGTTAATGGCTGAAATAGGATCGGGAATGGTGGGGGGGGGGTGAAGCGTGTGTTCGACATAACTCAGACTTTTGAGTCGGATCGAAACTTGTTATAGCACCAATTTTATTTAAAACAATTAATTTTTTACAATTCTTCTTCAATACATTCGTTTCTTCTTTTGAATATTAAGCGAGTTATTTGTATTTTTGTTTTCAGCCTTCAGTAAACTCCCACTTATGATCGTCTGATTTTTACTTTCTGTAACCAAGTCTCTAAAAATCTCATTTCTAGCGAACATTTCAATTTCTATTTACATAGGCTTCGTACTACGGGATAAAGATAAAGACAGAATAGATAGTAAGAGATGACCAGTTTATCATTTCAGCACGTGGGTAATCTCGTCTACATTCAACTAACATAGTATACTTGTAGCAGTGTGCATTAGAGATGGAGCCCATTCGATCAAATTGTAGTACTAGTATGCTTTGTCTAATCCATAATTATCCCGATGAAAATTAGTCAATCGGACTGAAATACCTTAGGATTGGTGTTATGTTTATTTTTAAAGAATGTGTGCTTGATGTGATATTTGGAGGATGGCTTTTGGGGAACAATTGGTTTTGGTATAATCAGTTCTAGAGAAGTGTGGCATATGGCCGACCCGTTGGGAGACCGCAGCCAGTCGTTTTCTCCGCCCCTAGCTTTCACCTTAGCCAAAATTTATGTAACTTCTGTCGTCTTTTCAAGGGCACTGCTCCTAGCCAGATATGTTTCTAATATTCCTCTTTTATACAATTTCGCCTAAGAACCCACTGAAAAATATTTCTTAGTCCTCCTTTAGCAGATGGCTCTTTTGAATTATTTTATTTAATATTTAGATGAGCTAAAAATCAACCTGTTATTCTTATCTGAGCCAATTATTATGTATGTATGTATTATTATGTAAGAGTCTAAAATGTTTCTTTAATGTAATATTTTTTAATTAATGCCGGTAACATGCGTTTTATTGGAACCGGTAATAGATATCACCCTTCATTACAAACCATAGAAAATAACAAGATGTTACTCATCGCCAAGTTGTTGTTGTCGAATAAATAAGTATCTTAACATTGCTATTTCTTAGAAAGGACACGTTTAGATGAAGTTTAATTCGGTAATTAGTATAGTAATAGTTGGTGGGTGGTCTATTCTAATAATGCAGGTGCAAAGAGAAAGATACGACCACTATTTAAGAATTCGCTTAATTCAAGATTGTAAGGAATTCTATATATAAGCTGATGACGATTTTTTTTAAATCTTTTAGGAAAAAGTGCAACAGGTTCCTAAGAAAAGGGCCCTTAGTCATTTTCTAATCCTTCCTGATCCATGGAACAGCAGTTTCTAAGGAACTCCTGGAAAAGTAGTTTCACTGGAAATCTCGGCATTTTACTTCTGTGAAAGGGCTATAATTAGCACTGAAATTATTTGTCTCATCACAGGCTTTGTGATGCCATTTTAAAACTGACCTCTTAAACCAAAAAGTCCGTCGCACAGGGGCTTCGCTAACTAAGCAGATTTCCCACCTGCGTCCCGTATTTGCATTTATCTCATGACGTAAAAGTTCAATGAAAACAATATTTGTTTTTTAGTCTTCAAATAAAATGCTTCATAATATAACAGCTAATCGTTGTTATGACATGAGTAGGAGTGGGGGTTTACTGAAGGCCGAAAACTAAAAAACGCAAATATCTCGCTTAATATTAAATATATTGAAAACATGTACATAACAACATTTATAGGTCTTTTAAATGCAATAAGATTGGTTCTATACAAATTTTCGATCCGACGTACAGTAATAGAAAATTTCGAATTTAGCGAATATATATATATATATATATAATTTTGAACGGGCCTCATTTTCGTCATCTCCTGCGTAGGATCGATGGACATTTGAAGAAAAAATTCAAAAATCGCGTCATTAGTACGAACTGAATAGCTGATTTCCCTTAAGTGAAATCTGCTAAAAGACACTTGAAGAGTCAATGCCTGACACACGGAGTTTTGGTGGGAATCATTTAGATATGGGGGGGGGGCATGTTTGCTTTGTATTTAGGATTGTTAATAAGCTAACTGTTTTTAACACATGGCATACATGAGGTTATATTCATGAATCATTATGAAACTCAATATTTAGACCTTTTATGTGATTCTAATTTTCTTATAAATCCCATCCAGTCATCCCACAAAGGGCAGTAAGCCATTAGAACAAAGCATCTTATTCCACATTTGTTTGCTTCACATTTTGTTCCAACACATTTGTTTCGCTCTTTCATCGATCCTGTAATATTTGAGAAGCATATATAAATTCATGACTTCATGTCTTCCATGGACATTCTATGTTCTAGGGGGAGGGAGGGGGGCTCAATTTTTCTTTAATCAAACCATACACTTTTTATCCCCCAGTCCTTTAACCCCTATCCTACTCATGGGATTTTCATTCAAAAATCACTCTTTTGGTTTTAGCAGATTTCTTTTTTCTATGAACTGAGAACAATTACTGGTATCAACTTATATGACAAACTATTTTAACTATCTACTGGCATGCATGTTCATGAGATTTTTTTTTTTTTGGAAGGGGTAAAGAGTGAATGAAATACAAACTGCTACCACGGATTCAACCTGCAGAGGTATAACTTGTTTTTGCTCCACAATTGATGTCTGTGAGCATTTTCTCATCCTTACATAAAAGGATAACTTTGAGGAAAATCAGAATGACTTGGAGAACTATGCGTGTCTATTCTCGCCAAAGAATATAAATAAAATAAAACATTTTGACTTAAACTCACTCTTCAACTGAACATCTTTTAAATTGAAATTGAATTAATTTAAATTGTGATGCTTATTCTTTTATATAGCATTTATGATTTGTTATTTTACAGGAGGTGAGCAGTCTCAAAAGACGGCAAGGAGCTATTATTGAGAGCATGCATCACCATGGGAAGGGTGTTTACTCAGGAACTTTTTCAGGTAATCTTTACCTCAAAGTTATTGCTATATTATAATAATTTACCCCTAAGTATTGTTCCACTAATTATGCATAACCATGTAATTATCTTGTGTAACCTTGTAAGTTTGTATTATTTCTTCTATATATCCACCTCTTTGAAAATCAACCAGTTAAATTCATTTTTTTCTTAATATTTTTTTGGCTACTAATTTTGTTTTAGTTTTATTTAAGGACTACAAAATTATAGTTCTACATCTTAATTTTCCAAAAGTGGCAAACTATTAGATTAAACCATTTTGAAAAATGTACAGCAGTTATAATCTGGGAACTGTTATCTAACTTAATAAGGGTGTAAGAATTCATTCTTCATTACAAAAAAAATATATAGAGGGTTGGATTTGTCTGTATTCATTATAATAAATATGTTGTTTGATATCTTGGATACTGGGTGATACTAATTACAGTAAAACACATGATAAACTTGAATATAATGCTCTAGTTTCAATACGGCTTGCTTGCCTTGTGTACTCAACAATCGGCCAGAAATGGTCATTCTCCATCAGCAATAAACAATTCTGGATTTTGTTGTTTGCTACTTTTGCAATATAGTTGTAGAGGTTTGAATAGTTTTGTTGCAAATTTCTGATGATTTTATTAATATTAAGTTTCTTATAATTGTTGTTTGGCTCATATAGTAGCTACTCTTTTCCCTTCTCATTTCCTGGGCGTGGTTTCTTTTACTGTAAACAGTATTTACTTGCTTTTCTATTTTCAACTTTTTTCTTTTCTTCTTAGTTAGTTATAATTAATCGCAGTTACATTTGTTCCCATAACAATTTATTTCTCTTGCAAAATAAACTTAAAAATTAATAACTCAGTTTTTTATTAGTTTTAAGTACTATATGTTATATTTTTATTTGTTCGATCTTAATCAAACACAATTTATTGTTGTTCCAATTTAAAAGTATTACCTTATATCTTCTTTACACCTTTTATAGTTTAGTATTAATAGTGATCTTGTTTTTTAATAAAGAATAATTAAACTCTTGTCTTGCACATGTCATAGCATAGAGATCTTATGGATCGAAATCTATGATGTGCAACATATTTAGACTAGAACGTAAGACATTGTTATAAAAAGAGAATCTATAAGCTCTCAAGCGATTCCACTTTCAGGCTCTCCTCTGAACTGCTTTGGGTAAGTAACTTGTGGTATTCTTCTGCCAGTTTAACAACTTTTAAAGTTGTTCATTCTGTTTGCAGGAACCCTTAACCCTGCTCTTCAAGACAGGTTTGGCCGACCAAAGAGGGATATATCAACCATTATTCACATCCTCAATGACTTGCTCTGTGCTACTCCTCAGTATAGAGCTGCTGCCGCTCAAGAACAGGCATCCAAACCACAACCTCAGCCTTCTCCAGCACCCACGAATAGTAAGTTATTTGAAATTTAATTTTCAAACTTGAATTAAAAGTAAATTTTCGAGCATTTCAGTTTATTTATTTGTTGATGGATAAATGAAATATGTAGTCCTGTTCTGGCTACTCATCTGTACTGGAAAAGGAAAAAAAGTAACCTGCTCCGACTACCCCTATTCCCAGAAGTTTTTCCTAATTGAAAAGAAATATGCATGTTGATTTATTTTTAAAAAGAGACTTTACATTAAAGAGTTAATACAATAAAAATATATTGCAACAACAGTATATTATATACATACATATGGATTACTTTGTCGAAGTTATCCAAAATCGGATCAGGAATATGATGGGGGTTTAATTGAAAGAAAAATTAAATTTTAATATCTCCATTATTACAGGTCAGATTGAAAATGTTATATAATCACTATTCCGTGTAACCCCCTCTCCTACTCATTTCACATTATCAATAAGCCAATATATCACAAAATGTCGTCAATTTTTAAAACGGCGTATTTTTTTTTATTAACCCTGGAGGAGTGGGGATGGGGGGGGGTTAAAGAAGGAGTGAAATCAAAAATTCATAATATCTATTATTCTGACCTGGATCAAAAAGTGTTAAATACCCAATCTTGTTACCAAATTTTGAATATAAGAGATTTGGCATTTTTCAACCCTCACTCCCACTGGTCAGTCCTATTTTCACTTCAAGTGTCTGCAAAATGTCAAGTCCAGCTTAAATTTTATGTTCTCATTACATTGGCTTCTTACTGCAAGAACAATAGAGAATAGATGGTGACATATCTGTAGCATTCCAGCACTTGGAAAATGTGCTTAGTTTATGCAGAAACTAAAAATTGAAATTAGATCTTGTGCAATTTTTAACACCAATCGAATTTCCTAATTTAGTGTTTAGACATTTATAAATTTACCAACGAACGATACAATTTTTTGCATTTTAGAATCATTATTGTTTAAGTTCTGTTTTAACAGCTTCTAATATTTTATCTGACTATTATAGGTGAGGCTAATCGTATTACTGAAAAATCATCCACTGAAAGTGATGAAAACCGAGCAACCCGAGGAAAAATGGAAAGGCTCAGACTTGTTCTTGGACAACGCCGAGAAAGGAGGAGGGCAATGAGGTCTCAGCCTTATCCAACTGGTCATGATCATGTTACTGCATAACAGGTATAATTTTTTTGCCTACTTTTAATTTTATTGATTTAATATTGTCAAAATCTTATTTATTTATTAGCACATAAACATGTCTATGAACCCTTCCCTTGTGCAGAGCTACTATAGTGGCTTGATTCAAACCACTATAGTGGCTTTGGGGAAGGAAAGGGTTAATATTTTAAAAATTTATATTATATTTTATTAACATGAGTCCGAAAACTTGTGGAAATTTGTTTGGCTAACCCATTTCTCACTTTCTCCCATTTCTTGCTTTATTCTTGGAATTTAGGAAACTATGGTGTTATTTTAAGGTTAGTGCAATCCTTCATTTTTTAAATATCTTTTTTGTTGTCTTTCTAGTCTCTCAATGTCATTGCTAGGGAAGAATATTGGTAGCAGACCCACTAAATAAAAAACAGATCTATTGATTTCTAAAGTTCATTACTACTCATCCCCTCACTCCCCCATTGTTACAATGCCATACTTTTGTCAGTAGACTTTCGTATAAACATCAATGAGGTTATTTAAGCCAACAATCTGGACCGATTTTCAAGACATGTTTTTCTACATAAATTGTGTTGTGATTCTATGGCACACATTAATTGTACCAGTAGTATGTGTCACATAATAGTCAGATTATCTTAAATGAAATTTGAATGGTCTTTGTTAGGATTAGGACAAAATGTAATAGACTACTTATACTACGTCCTTCTTCAAATGGTGGCCCTTGTTTCTTGCAGCTTGTAACATCTCCGATTGCTGGGCTCACCGAATTGGTACCTTTACTCTGGTAGTGGAAGACCCTCAATTCATGCTGGCTCTGTGCTGAAGGTTGCCTTCCATCTCCAGACATGGACAGGAAGAATTCATCCTCCTTATCAAATTTTCCTGGTCTCTTGTAGGTCTCCACAGCTTCCTCTATAAGATTAAAATTATTTCTACTAGCTTTTAGAAGGCAACCTGCAACCATGAAGCAAAGAGCCCGCCAATGAGGGCCACCACTACTACTATATAAGGGCAGCAATTTGCCTAGCCCACTATTCGGAGCTGCATGCATCACCAACAAGCAACCAAACAGCAAACAGAGTTGTAAAATTGCAGAAATATACTGGATTGTACTAAGCTGACATTGCTGGAGTTAAGGCAGTTTTCGAGGACCAGAATGAGTTCCTAGTGAAGGTAGCTGGATAATACACTAAATTGAAATTGAACTTCTGTCGAATAATCCTCCAGAACATGTAAAGACACATTGCTGTATAAACTTGACTTCTGTTGAAGGTAACTCTCAATAGAACACTCTCCGCCTTCATTATGAAGTGACTTCACAATCCTGTCCTTGTTTATACAATATTCAATGCATAGTAAACTACAAATCAATCTCAGTATATAATCTTATTGTTTTTTTTCTCACTTTCCTAATCTTTGCTTTTAAAAAGCATTTGTTGACAACTGAAAAATGGGTAAAAGACCGCTGTTTCTAAATTTTCTGTGCTTTAAAATTGCACTAAATTACTGAAGACATGAGAGTAAAATTACATTTAAAAATATAGAATTGTTGAATGAAAATGGGGGTTTTTAATAATAAAACATTGGCTTACTATATTGAATGTAAATTACATATGATGAAAACAAGCTAAAATTCACAGCCTAATAGAAATGGTTTTCTATGGAAAGCTTTACTTCTAATGTGTATTTTAGCTTTGAGATTACTAAATCCAGGAAACCTGATGGAATGTGCAGTAAAATGCCACTTACAACTATTGTTTTTTGTTTTTTTAAAAATACTGAATAATAACTTTCCAGTAATTTATTGCAGTATAAAAATAAAAGAAATTTTGTAATATAGGCTTTGATCATTCATAAGAAGCTACAAAATTTGAAACTAATTGGCGCATATGAGTTTTTGGGTGGATGAAGGACCACGATGGGAAGGTTATAAGGGTTTTTGGTTGAAAACAATAGACCTTAATTAATAGTAATATTATTTGTGAATTATTAGCCTATGCTGTAAATTTCCTTTAACAGTCAGGAAAACCATATCTAAAGGTATTGTAGGATCATGAATAAGTCAGGAGATCAGGATAGCCATGTGATTTAAATCACTAGTAAGCCTAGAGTAGTGACTTTGACTCCCACCTGGCCAATAGGAATTTATTTAGTGACATTCAGTAAATAAAATTCTTAGTACAACCCTGGCTAGAAAAGGGTGGTAACCTGTAGATAATCCATTCCAATTAGCCATAGTAAAAAAAAAGTGAATAACATTAAATAATAGCAATAAATAAGTCCTAGTGGCAGTATGTGTGTGTATGGATTAAAATACATTTTCTTTTGTTTTTTACATAGAATTTTGTTTTTCAGAACTTGAAGCTAGAAGAGCCTTACCGATATGAGCTGAGATGAGGGAGGAAGTAGATAACACAACTGCCATTGTACATAAACCCTCATCATTAGGTACACCATTCCTCTACCAGTTAGGCTATAGAGATCAACTTGCTTCTTATCTAAATTTATATAAGGATTTTCTTATGTGACATTTTTCTTATGTGACAGATTGAAAAAGAGGTGTGGTGGATACCCGTATTTTATGTATATATACGGTAAAATGCACCTTTCCTTTTTGTAATTAATTTTGTTTTGTTTTGTAAATATATGTCATGTGGGTGTATTATATTTTTTTTAATGTATAATAGTTCGATGCGCTTTGAAACTGCGTTTTCCAAACTAGTTATCTGTAAGAGTTTACCAAGCTCTGCCCAGAGTTATTAGGGCAGACTTCCCAGCTGGGACTACTGTTAATATGTATATGTCTAAGTATTCTAAATTAGTGCACTATACTTCAAGCAGTCCTCTTTGAGGATTTGAATTGTACCTAGGGTTATAAGACATTTATTTAGAAAGTCTTTTTAATTGCTATGTATAAATTAGTCAAAAACATTTTTTTCCTGTAGTTAGCATTTTAGTAAAAGGTAGATTTATACTCGGAAATGTAAAGATAATACCACAAAGTACATGTGAAAAACGTTTTGCTTGAAGCTATATCTTTTCATTTGTTGTAAAGCTACAGTTTATTAAGAAGAGGTTTTGTAAAGTAAACTACATTGTGACATGTTAACTAGATAGATAACATGCAAGACGTTAATAAATTATTCCTATTAATGCTTATTATTTGTTCTAAACAGACATATGATGGGCCCTGACATTCCAATTTTTGTTGTTTGATACTTAGAAGTCATTTTATTAAGAAGTATCTGCATATCGAGCTTACTTTGCATTGTTTATTTCATTCATGGCTTTAGATTGCGGCAGATTTGTTTATTTTTTTCTATATCTCATTATACATGAATCCTTTCTATAGTCCTTTTAAATCTTAGTTTAGCTGAAGAATCAGTATTTATTGATATCAGTGCAGTGCTTTAGAATCATATTTTTTATATATGTTGATAATTTCTCATGTTGATTTTTTTTTTTAAAGAGAAAAATGAGAACTTATTTATTTTTACGTTATTTGATGAGCATATGCATTACTATTATTGTTATTTATAGTATTTTTAATGCGTTTCCTTGGTTAATCAAGAATTTATTTAATTTATTTTTGAAAGTTAAACCTTTTAAATATATTTAGTTTTCATTAATATACCTTATAAATAAATCTGATACTATTTACTGTTATGACTTTGAAGTTTTATTTATTTTTAGGGGTCTAAATAACATATATAGCTAACAGTTTCATATTATGTAATTTTTTAGTATTGATAGGTTGCTTTGTGAGTTCAGCAGCAATTTCTTGTGGTCTCTGCTAGTCATAAACTAATACAATATATTTATGCTTTTTTAGGCAGCAACTGAAATTGGAATTGAAGCCCACTTATGTGTACCCAAAGCCCTTGTCATTTCTATAAAAACTGTGATGTATCAGATATAATTAATTGTATTGTGTTATAAACAGTTCCATTTTATAGTGTTTTGTAATTGATTATATTTAACAGTTTTTTTAACTGAAGATTGCAAGTGTGTCATAATGGGTCCGGTCCTGAAGTTTGTGAATTTTATTAAATTGAAAAGAACAATTATTTAAAAGAGTTAAATATGATTTCTTATTATATACATTTCTGTTATAAAGCACTATATTCTATTTAGATGTGAAAAAGTTATTTTATATGTATATACACAAAAGCATATTTGTTTTTTTTTATTATTTTTTTTTCTTGTTAAGATTATATGAAGTGAATAAAACTCGTATTGAAATGAATTAAAATATTAAAAGACTGTCATATTCCTATCTTTTGATTTAAAGCTGCATGATTCCTCTGTTTATTTTATCCATTTTGTAAAAAAAAGTAACTTAGCAAAAGAAGTCCTTGTTCTAGAAGGCAGAGAATGTAATGTTTATTAAACGAATATAATTCAGGTTTCAATAATGCCATATTTTTCTGATAAGATTAAACTAAAATTAAAAATGTCTTCTCAGCAACAAGAAATATCACTTAAAACTTATAGAATATCAATTTACAGTTAGAATCTGATATTTATCTTCTGATATATATATATATATATATATATATATATATATATATATATATATATACATATATATCATCTCCTAACTCATTTGCTAATAACAAATAATTACAATGAGTTAGTGGCTTATCTCAGACTATTACGATGACACAAATTATTACTGGTTTGAGTTAATGGTAAAATACCAAGACCTCTCCCTAATGAACTTTGTTGTTAAATAAGCCCTCCGACAATTCTTTTTTATAGGTCATTAGTAGTGTTTATACAGTTTAATTCAGGAGCTTTAAAAAACTCTAATATGTATGAAAAATATTTGATTAACGAAATTGTTTTAATATCAAAAATACACAATTTTCAAATTTTAGTGATTTATTTATGTAGAGGGAGCATCACAATGAGGGGGATATTGGTAAAAGAAAAAAAAAAGAATAAAATACCACTAAAAAAATAATGCTAACAAAAATAAAATAAAAAACAACAAATATAAAATCAAAAACACAATAAAAATACTAGTAACGAATAATATAAAGTGTATTTACAATTAAAAGACACATTAAAACAACGATCTCTGAATTGAATTAATTTAAAAATTGGCAACAAAAAATGAATATGATATGAGTGGTCATGATGTGCCTTAAATTTTAGAATAAATGCTGATGTTCTACATGTATTTGAGTATAGTGTCAATTTATTGGATACTCTCTGTCAGTGAGTTGAACATGACATAAGCTACGTTGAAGTTGCCACAATGCCATCCGTTAGTATATATTTTAATGTCAAAGTCATGTTACACTTGGAGTAATTAATACGTCTGTAGTTGTGTTTCACTGTCACCAATGTGTACTCTTGTCACAAAAACTTGACCTATTTGTACACATTGATGCTTTTTATTTGTCAGAGTTTTTTGTCTGCTTGTAATGAATATGATTGCCAATCTCTGGTGAAAAAAACCAACATTTATTATTCATTAATATTGAATTACAAGGCCAGCATGGCTGACTGGTAGAGCATTGGACTGTAACGTCAAAGGTTTTAGAGTTGGATGACTGGTATCCAGTAAACAGTGTGTCTAGTCCCCTGCTGGAAGTTAGACCATTACCCCCTCATGTAGGGCAGGCCCACAGGTTGAAGCATACTTTAACCCACATAAGGCTGAATATTTTATTTTTGTTTTTCAACAAAATTTTTTGATATTCTGTCTAATCATAGCCCACTTAAGAAGGGAAAAAAGAATTTTTTTCAGCATCATCAACATAGAAGAAATGACCCATCCTTCTGGAAGGACATTAGCCTAATATATGCATTAAGAAAAGACCGATGCTTTAAAAAACTTTATTGACTAAAATATTTTATATACATAGTTAAATAATTTATTTTGTATGATATGATTTAAAACAAGCAACATGCAAAGCTGCATCGTACTTCAAGCACAAGGTTGTTGCTTTTTTATGGCAAAAACGACAATGTAATTGCTTTTTTTTCCCAGAAGTGTCAGGTGGTAAGTCTCCAACAAGATGATCAACCCTGTCATATCTGTGAAAATATGCACATTATAAACTAATGTTACAACATAAATATATTTTATTGAGATTTATTTTTCCTACCTTGAACCAATTTTGGAACTTCCTGAAGGTCGTCCTCTCACTGACGTGATACGTTTGTTAGATTCCAAGATGGATGTGGCAATTCTTCTGCGGAATGTTAGATTATCCAGTTTTCCACCATCTTTCCTATACAATTGCCAAGCATTTTGGGAAGCCACATCTACTAGATGAGCAATAATGGGGAAGTACCATTTCTTACCCCTAATTGATACTCGGTACAGAGATATATTTTGATCTGCTCTATCAATTCCTCCCATATGAATGTTATAATTATATATAAGTCGAGGTTGCTGAATCGTGATTTTTTTCTTTTGCTGCTGAGAATATCTCTGAACTTGTCGAAGTGGATTTACACTGTCAAAATTAGTGGCCACGCTTACAACGTTATTGTCATTCCACGTTGCTAGTAAAATCGTATCAGATTCATCACTTTGATATTCCAGAGAACCTCTTGGTCTTTTTTTCATTACACTGCTATCTACTATGGGACATTCTTTACCTAATCTGTTTTTTCTTATTGTACCAGTTGCTCCAATCTCCTTTTCTTTTAAATCTTTCAACAGGTCAAAAGTTGTAAAAAAATTGTCAAAATATAAACGATAAGGAAAAGGACCTAACTTATCAACATAGGTCATGACTACTCCATACCCTAAGCCGTTATCCGAATATTTTCCCGGCAAAGTTCCTGATCCTTGATATGGCTCAAGCCATGATAAATACCCATTCCTTGGCCCTCCACACCAAAATTTGAATCCATACCGTATGGGTTTTCCTTTTATGAATTGTTTTGTGCCATGCCGACCAAAATAAGGGACCATACTCTCATCGATAGAATGGTTTTGTTCATGAGGTGTGAATGTAAGGCACCTATCATTGATTTTATTTAGAAGAGGTCGCACCTTGGAAAATCTGTCATTCTTTTGGAGTTTGTCATTATTGCATACATAGAGATTAGACATAATATATTTGAATCTATCTCTTGATATAGCATCGCTTATCATACTATTGTGTGAATCAAGTGACATTTCCCAATACATATCTTTTCTTGGGACAGATACGTAACCACTAAGTAGCAAAATTGCAATAAAACATCTCATTTCATTTTCTGAGCAGTCACCTAATCTGTTTCTTTTCGCTGCATATTGATTAGTACATACAAACATCATATTTATTACATCGTCATCAAAAAAATATGAGAAATACTCTAAAGGGTTTTTTAAAATATTAGGAGCAGTTACCATTTCTGGCCACTCTTCTACAGGAACTTTCAAAGTATCGGATTTCCATCGGTACACGTGTTTCGTTTTCTTTTTCTGTAATTTTGGTTGAAAAGCAAGTTTTTTCTTCTGTTGCAATTCAATTGTTGTTGATTTTTTTGAACAAGAGGCCTCTTTTTCTGGTGAGCTAGATGTGAGTCCAGAAACAGCAGCTAAAGCGTTCATCTGGCTTGATGATACATTATCAATTGTCACCTTATCTTCATCCCCTGAATCCTCATCGGTTACATCTTCAGTCGCATTTGTTGGTGGAAGCAGTGTTACATTCACACCACTCAGTGGAATTGCATCATCATTACCTTCCAGAAATTCTACTAGTTCATGCAGCGGAACTAACTTCCTACAAATAAAGGTAAAAAAAATGTTACAAAATATACATTGCACTCTGAGATATCTCAATAATAATAAATAGAAAGTTAACCGAGTGAATGTTTATTTGAATCAGTTATACTAAAAAATCACTTTAATTTTAACAACCAAATTATAACATTTAGATAGAGTAAAAAAATTAGTACGTAAAAAAAAATCTCAAATTGAATTTATATGAATAAGGCTAACGTCCTTTTGGAAGGACGGCATTCAAACAGGTGTCAGAATGTAAACATTGTTGAAGAAAACTTCAATTTAATAGGTCTCGTTTATGGAAATACACCTTTCGGAATAATCATGTTGAGTTTTAAACAAATTCGTGAGAAAATAAGGAAATTTTACTTACCCATCGACAAGAAACTCTGTCTTAGCACTCATTTTTCAAATTACCACTTTTCAAACAGACATATATCACTCAAAAATAGCAGTAAACAAATGAAACCACAATTTTTGTTTAATGGTTACGAAACTCGATATTTAACCGTTTTATGTAAAAAGACAGATCAAGTTCGTTAATGGCTGAAATCGGACTTGAGGGAGGAGGAGTTTAGAGGGGGGGGATTTTCGAAAATTCAAAATATCTCCGTTATTACGTATGATCAAAAACTTATAACCAATCTTATTGCAAATTAAATTTACTATAAATTTTGTTATATACATTTATTCCCTATCTTGAATATTAACCGAGATATATGCATTTTTATGAAGTCTGTGGTCGGGTATAGTTCGGATTAGGTCGGCCGTTTCCGGAACTGTTCGGCTCAGGTGGTAGCTTCTTCTAACCTTTCCTGTCGTTTTTAACCTTACTTCACCTTCGTTACTTTGTGAGATTTATGCAAATACGTTCTGTTCATCCCCCCCCCCCTCCCTTCTTTAGTTCTTGGACTACTAAAATTTGAGTTATTAAAATGTAAATTATTCTTACAATTCAGAAGCCGTTTCCGTTGGGAATTTATTTTAATTAACTGAATGATTTCTCATTACCATTTGTATTTAATCACGGTGGTGTTGTGTTATCAGTATGCAGATTTCTCTATTGTAAAACTTCACATGGAAATCTGCTTAGTTTATGCAGCCCCTGCGTGACAGACTTTTTATTAATAAACATTGTTAAGGGGCTCTGGTTAGCCATAATTGTTAAAGCATTGGCCTTACTCTCTCATTGTTAACCTAGAGTGGCGAGTTTGATTCCCATCTGGGCAATCTCGATTCAATCTCGAGATCTTGTGGTTACATTGAGCTACTAATTGAGCCACTGGATTGCTTTGAAATATAGTCTTCACAACACTTCAAGAATTTACGAAGTACGTTCTCTCGATCTAACAGAATTTGTGTTTCATTAAGTAGTACTACACATTAAACATTTTTTGTTGAAATTGGTGCAGGGAAGGTTGTGCACTCCCCTTGTTAGTGCGACTTATAAAAGGAATATTATATCTTTGGTCGAGTGGGTTTGGGGACCACTCCCCATCATTAGTAGCAAGTCTGATTGGGCTGGTAATGCCTGTGCACTAGGGAAGGTAGATACTTCTACTCTGAGGATACAAGGAATGGTATCTTTCTTGGGAACCTCATCACCCAGCTAAGCTATTCCTACTTCGATCCCATCAAAGTAGGACTACTCAATTTCTGTTCTGTGTAAGATATCTTCTTTCTACCATTTGATGGTTAAGGCTGAGAATTCTTCAATATCTAAAAAAATAAATTAGAAAAATAATATAATAGAAATCTACCCACCAAAAATCCGTTATATTCAGATTCATTGTGTACTTAGTAGGAAATGTATTTAACGAATTGTTTGGTAATTAAAACATGCTGTTTTGGCAAAATTATTGTAAATATATCCATAACAGAGTATAGGAAAATGGTGAAGCTATAATTTTCATTAATACATTCGAAGGTCTTCCATTTCTCAGAATAAATATACATATAGCATAATTTTTTGTTTCGGATGAAAGGAAAAAAATCTGTTAGAAATGAATTGTAACAAAAGTTCTTCAAAAGATTTATTTTCATGGAGAGATTCGGAAGATTTATTATAGATTAAAGAAAAAAATTGCAATACTTTAGTAAGTAGATTTAAAATAGCATTTAAATATATTGTTACGTTTTATTACCCAAACCAGTAATAAACGTTGTTAATAAGAGTTCTTTTGGATTGCAAAATTAAATACTCACAAGTTTCACAGTTTTTATCACTGCACAATTTATTTCACAATGCACAATACACTTGGTAATTATTCTTAATTACTACTTACAGTATACACTGATAGCGTCAATGATCTTCTGATTACACAGTCCAATAATTCACTCAAGGTCACTGAAGTACACCAAAAGACGGCACTGCACTGTCTTAAACACGACACTAAACTGTTACTTACAGTCATGGCACAACACTGTTCTTCTTATAAAAACACTTTACCGCACTGCACTAAGTCGCACTGTAGCACCAAACGTACATATGAGGACTTATGAAGAAAACTGACTCTCTCGAGGCTGGCCGTTTCTTGGCCGTATAGGTTGTCGGCATACATCAAAGGGGAATTGACTGGGCCCTTCGATCTGGACTGGACGGGTCTAGTAGGAGCTCGACCCTCTGTGGGCTTCTTTGATCTATCTCGCACTTCCCAAATACGCGACTCTCTGAAGGATTATTCATGTATTTAATTTTTGCAACAATATATTAAGTATTTTTAGTTGCTCAATATAATTAAAACAATCCATTCCAGAAAAGCTATCGGAAATATTGCTGGTAGATCCATTATAAATACTACATTATAAATAATTTAAAACCAGTTTATGTTATTGAATTTACATTAATTCATTTGAAGGTCTTTTTTTCTGTATTGGGATAATGAGATAAATATCATAATCATTGAACAACTTTGGAAAAGGCAATTGAACTTAATTATTTCATATTTAAATTCATCATCTGAATAGGAATTACTTTTACTTCTACATTACATACACTCAGACTCCACCAAACAATGCTTAAAAATGGTAGCTTGTAAAATAGAAAAAATTGGAATAGAAAAGTGGAAATATTTAATTTGAAAATATATATCAAGCAAGCATCTAAAATAGTCAATGGACAGGAAAACCCTCAATTAGTATTGTTTACATAAAATAATGATGGTTTAATAAGTTAATAATTACCCCTTGTAGCAGAAAGTTACAGGAGAGATGAAACAGGTAATAATCCACAGTTCACAGGAGCAGACACAAAGAAAACAAAATTCTCGTATGTTGTAACTCTAGTGATAGTCAGGGATCTAATTAGACAACATGTCTATACTGAGGCCGGCACTAGGGGACTGAGAATTACAGTGATCAGTCTCAGCCATAGGGGTGTTGTCTGTAGAAAGGGTTACTCACATGATGGTGGAGTGTACCACCCTCAATGTGTTAAGGGAATGCATATTGCTGTTATATACTTAATACCACTGTTAGGAATTGGAGTTTCCTTGGGAGTTTATCCTTTTTTATTAATACTGGTTTTAAAGAACAAATTATTTAGAATATTTTTCTAAGTATTAAAAGTTATTTTGGCACATGAAGTTCGAAATGATTACTTCCGGCTCTTTGTCTCCACCTTATATTTCTGTGGCGTTAGCACAGAATTTCAGCTGATTTTTCTGCTTTGCAGAAGAGTCATACTTTGTTAGGAAATTATGTTTATTTGAACTCATGATCGAGCATAAAATAGTCAATATTCATCCAATAGAAACTTGAGGAGTAATAACACATATCCAGTGTCATCCAGCCTCTGCTGTTGTGGAAGAAATATGCTGAGACTGTCTTGATGTGCAAGGTAATAACTTTAAACAACATTAACATTTTATTCATAGAGTAGTTGAAACATATAATATATTATTTATTATAATCAAAATCAGTAGTGATAAATATCTCCTAAAGAAAGCATAATGGACAACAAGAAATTGCTTTCTTGTTTTGAGATCTTTGTCCTGATACAAAACTAGGGAGAATTGCATACTTTTAACAAAGTGCTTGAATTAGCCATTTATCAGAGGTTTAATGCCTTGATCTGAACTTGATTATAATATTATATTAATGTGTAGCTTCAAACCTGGACAACATTTTCAAGGACTTTATAAACAATGGAGAGTGCATTGTGGTTCCCAGAGTTTTGAAATAAATAGTGAGAAAGCATTATTTTACATGAGCAATCTTGGATGGATTAGATTTTGGATTGCGGGAGAGAAAAGTACTTGTTAAATTTTTATCATATGGATTAGAGGTCAATAAGAACTAATGTGGCCTACTTAATGAGGAAGGCAGTATTTCCTGGATCGAAAGAAAATCTTGGCTAATGGATGTAAAGGGAACCAGGTATAACATTTGATGCTGGAAACTGTTGATGCATCTTGGTTTTTCGAGGACTGTAGTATAGAGTGTATATTATCCATTCATCGTTGCCTTGCACTGACCATAATAAAACTATTAGTTATTTTATATTTAAAAATGAATAATACTTTTTTTTTCTTCATTTGTCCTTTATTTATTTCCCTTATATTGTGATCAACTTCCATTATGTGTATATTCATTAGATATTGTAGTTTTATTTCACATGCCATATTAAACAGTGAGTAGATAATTTTGTTCCTTTTAAGTTCAAATTGGTTGATGTATTTATCAAGTATTGTTAGTTGTACTGCTATGGAAAGAAGTAGTAAAAATAAATGTATCTGGTAAACAGCTTTGCTTAAACCATCAATTCAAATTGAGCCTAGTCCTAGAATGTGAAGTGCTTCTTATATCTGGAATTGTACTGTTAATGCTTTACTTCTTCATTTTAAAGAGGACCCAACAAATTACTAGTTCAAATCTCTTAGTACTTAACAAGCAGTATAACTGCATTCATTATTAATTGATTAAAACAGTTTATTTGATGCTTATATTTATACCTCTATGTGCAATCTTTTTATCTTCACTCAGAATCATTTGGCCACTTATTACATAGCAAAGTAATGACATAAAAAGTTTGTATTTTTTTTATTTTTTATCCTAACCAACATATGGCCGAGAAGAGTGGATTTCATCACTGAATGATGACTGATAAAATTTAGCAAGATAATTACTATATTACAGGTGAAGCACTTTGACAAACAGTACACAGGAGTAGTCTTGTAAAATTCAATAGAATAATTACTGCATGGAGTAGTAACTTATACTTCTGAGAACCACCGGTAAGTGTTTTATTTGTATAAACTGTTTTATTGATACACAAGTAACTTTTTTTAAGTAAGTAACTTTTAAAATACTAGCTAGATTTCTAAAGCAAACTTTTAGATTACTAGTGTGTTGTATCTATTGGCTACTTCTGGTGATTGTTCACATGAGATCATACAGGACTCCTGGCTCACCTGTATGCAAAGAAGAGGAGGAACAGAGTCACTAGGGCATGGAGTGTTATGAAATATATTTATTTCCATTAAAAGTTAAAAGCATAAAAGAATACCTCAAAAAAATGATTGGCTTACTAATCAAATCATACAAATATTAAAAATGTTCTATATACTATTGTCATATCTGTAGATGAATGCCACCACTAGTGCCCTTATCATAGAGTACACTTGGCCAAGTGTAGTGAGCCATTAATGTGGTACTCCACTTACAGATTTGACAATAGTATTATATATATACTGTAAGAACCTACCCACAACAATATTATATATTCTTACCTGTCTTGCTTAAATATTGTACAGAAATTCAAATGCTCAAAGTAACTATTTTTCTAAAATATTTGTTAGAACATTAATTATTATTTCTGTCTTTAGATGACTTCATTTATAATATACATTTTTAATTTAGGTAGGCATTCTTCAATATTAACCTTAAGTTTCACTTTGAGCATAACGTTTTATTTTGAAGTTTTCTTTATAGTTTATGATTTATCAATGTCTATATTATATTTTGTTCATTGAATAGTGTATATTTTCAGTACTATATGAAATTAAATTTTTATATAATTTATTTATTGGGTTAAAATATTTTTGAATGATGTCCGATTCTACTTTAAAACAAAGTAGTTAAGAAAATCCTTACTTTTATCCTTTTGTCAATAAAGTAAAGAAACTAAGTCTTCTTTTATTTCTTCTTCTCATTATAACTGCTTAGCTCATTGTAAATTACATATATTCCATTATCTACAATGTCTAATGAAGTGCCGGTGCTACCAGTTATCTAATCAGTAAACTAGGTGATATTTTCATTGCTGTTCTTCAATCCAAGATTCTCACTCAATAAAAAAATGATGCAATGTTCAAGAATATGAATGAATTAATACAGGTGTAACATTTTATTTTAAACTGAAAACAGTTTGTAGTACGTGAAGGGTAGGAATCTACTATGTAAGTAATCCATAAATTATGTCTGCTCTTATTTACTTATCTCTAGTATGTTCGGCATTTTATTATAGTAGTAGGCTAGAATAATTTCTATTTTATCTCATCTTATAAGTAATCTTCAATACTTCTTTCTTTGTTAATTGTATGAATATTAGGTTTAAGTGTAGAAATATTCATTTCTGAAATTGAACAAAGTTGAACCTTCAATTACTAGTTTTCTTATGAAAAATCAGTATAATATATACAAAGCTTACTCAAATAGGAATGTATAATTCATTTTTATACTTGTGAATTCATTATTGATTATTCGAATGGATCTTTATTTGGCTAAATTGGTGTTTGTGCTTATGATGTCTCGTTTAAAAGACTGTTTATGGTATTGGGGAGGGCTGTTGGAGCTATTTAAGTATTATGATTAATTTTCAGGAGTTGGTTTTTAACCAATGATGGCACAAGTTGGTCACTAAATTTGAAGCAACATTCTCTTTCAAACCTTTCACAAAGGATGGATGAACTATTATATGAATACATTGCAGACTTCTGAAATTTAGAATAATTATGTGGGTTAGAAGCAAATTTAAGGAAACAAATCTTTCTCATAGAAATTCAGATAAAATCGATTTATTCAGTTTTCATGACCAGTTTAGAAAATATATGCGATCTATTTCATGTATAATTTTTGAGTTTTAAAATCTGAAATTTAAAGAATGGAAATTTTTAAAGGTTATAAATCTATTTTATATGTAAGTAAACATTTAAAGAAACATTGAGTAAAACTACTTCCAATTTGAAAGATGAAAATTAGAACAAACTTCATTTTATCTTTCATGTCTTATTCGAAGTTAAATACAATTTTTTAGACAGATTACATTTCTGCTTAGGTGCTAAATTGTTCTGAATTTAATAAAAAAATGAACGTTTTAAAATTTGTTGCTACTCATGTTTTGAAATAGTCATCAAATATAAAATTTATTTTATTAAATTGTAAATATATTGGTTGGTCAGTTGTAAATGGAACTCACCTCTTTTTTGAAGTGACATTTCAAATTTTGGAATTTTATCATTCATTTGCTCCTTGTCTGAATATTTGTTTGCATTCTGTTAATCTAAACATTATTTTTCAGAATGGCTATATTAGTAATGTTGCTATTGGTTTTGGGCCCATTTATTATCTTTTTAGTGAAATGGTTACATGAAAAGAACAAATATTGGGAAAGATTAAAAGTGAAGCACCTTAAACCGAAGTTATTATTTGGAAATTCTTATGAGGTAAATACCTAGTGGAGTTTTATGCTTACTTTAACATCAATTACTGATATCATTTATTCATTATAACTGTATACATATGCCACTTAACAAATTACAAAGTTAACCCTCATCTCTAGGTGTTTCTGAAGAATATTCACCTCGTCAGCTAAAATTTATGCAATATAATTTCAATTTGAATTATTCCAAAGGCAAATTGCCAAGTCAACTTGTAACATTGGCTTGATGATAAGACATATACTGACAGAATACTGAAAACAATGACAACAGCACTTTCTCTACGATTTACAAGCGCTATTGGCAGAAGGCAGCTAATACATATAGATAATACATATATAGATTTATGTGACAATGAGTAATTCTACAATAATTTTCTAGAGCAAAAGTTCAATATCTGAAAATCAGGGCTTCCTGCACATGGGAACAGCTTCAGGAGTGCCCTGTAGATACGAATACAACATTATATAACAAATATCACCAACATATACAAATCATGTGGCATCAAAATGTCACCATTTGATTTTTTATGCTATATTTTCAGTTTTCCACTTTGCATATAATGCTTTGCCATCACTATTCAACGCATAATATGATTTATGACGCATTTCTAATTTATGCAAACCATGCACAACTCATGGTACCTGAAAATCAAAATAAGCCTGATATTGTCAGGATTAAAAGTTTTCCTACATGCTTTTTACTCCATTGTATTTCTAATTAAGAATCTTCCCTTCTATTTTGCTTATTTGGTGTCCTGCCATCATTTTTTGGGATTTTTGTGTGAGCGTGCCCACACATGCATGAGTATGAGTGGATACCATCTTCAAGGCTATCAAAATGTCAAACAATGAAAATGCTTACCAAGGGTACTCAACAAAGTTGACAATACTACTTTATATACTGGTAGAACCAGACCACTTTGCGATATAATAAATAACTATTCCCTACTATATTAATATTATTTATTAACACCCACTATTTGCTGCTATGGCTAATTAGGACAGGTTATCTACAGGTTAACACCCTTTTCTAGACAGGGTTGACTAAAGGTTTTATTTAATGAGTTTGTTACTAAATAAATTCCTATTACCCAGGCGGGAATCAAACTCGTCACTCTAGGTTTACTATGTGAGATCAACGTCAACACTTTAACTCACATGGCTAACCTAAGCGACTCTACTATATTATAATTTTTTAAAACTTCATTACAAAATTTGTTTTTTTTTCCTAAGGCATTAATTGGAGTAAAACATTCGGCTGAGATTATTGAAAGTGCCTATTTAAAATTTCCTGATGACGAAGTTGTCGGCTTTTATGAATATATCCACCCTTTGTTGATAGTGAGATCTCCAAAACTAGTTGAAAAAGTTCTAGTTACTGATTTTTCACACTTCACCGATAGAGTCAAATCAACAGGGCCTTTGAAAAATCCATTATCTACAAATTTATCTAATATGTGTGGACCTGAGTGGCATGCTTTCAGGTGATGATTTAATTTCTAAAGCTTAATATAATTTTTTTAGATTTTTTTAATAGAGTAGTAGATTTAATTAACCAAATTGCATTGTTACCTAATGTATAAGTGTTTTTTTTTTTGTTTTTTTTTCATTTTTATTAATTTTTATGATGAGTTTGTGGTTCAATATTCAAAAATAGTTCGCTTATTATGATCAAATAAATAAAATATTCAGGGAAAAAAACCAAGAAAAGTTGTTGCCGTTTTGAACGTATATTTTATTAATTGGGTGGTACGGCTCTATTAATTAATTAATTAGTTGGTATGAAGCAAACATTAAGCTTCCAAGACTTCACTGAATTCAGTTTCTTTAACTTCACAGAATAAAAACAACTTTAAATGTTATTCTATAATTTGAAAATAATTATTTTATTTTTTTGGATGAAGGACAAAACTGAGCCCTCTTTTTTCGATTCAACATATAAAACGCATGTATGGACCTTTATCAGATTGTGGAGAGAATTTGTTAAATATTCTTAATGGAAATTTTGATAAGGAAGTTGATGTGAAAGAAGTTATGAGCCTTTTTTCAATGGATGTTATTGGGTAAGAATGTTTCTTACATCTATATAATGATTTATTTTATTAAGAGTATATAGACGTTATGTATACAAGTTTGAAAACTTAAAATCATTACCCCAATCTCATTAGCATTTACAATAATTTTGAAGTAAATTCCGGGATGAAAGAAAAAATAATTGCAGGAAAGAGGTTATTTTATGAGAATGTAAAGAAATTCCATGTTACATTTGTGATAATCAACGCACCCGAAAAAAGATTAATTTTTAGCTATTTTTTTCTAAAATTATTATTTTTCTTCATTTTGATTATTTTAAACACCAAGCCAATAGCAATAAATCTCTAGTTTCAGCCCATCATAAATTTACATAAACTAATTTATTAGTAATATAATTTTAATAAAATAAAAAACACAAAGATACCAACAGTAGTTTTTAAATCAGACAATACACCTTTGAAAATAGTAGTATACAACTTTTATTATTATTACTTATTAACGTCCACTTTTTGCAACTCAGGCTAATTGGAATGGGTTATCTGCAGGTTACCACCAGGGTCATTCCATCTCAAGTCATCCAGGCCATGTCACCCATGGTTTCAGATTTCAATGAAAATTTTTTTAACAACACTTTTTACCTTCCTTATGAAGAATATAAAATTTTACTTTGATATCTCCAGTAGTTTTTGTGAAAAAAAATGCTGAAATATTGAGAAAGTTTGTGTAACTGACATTTGTAAGGTTGCTTATTTGGACACATTGTATTAGAAAAAAAATCATAACTTTAGTGATTTTCAACATATCAAGATAAAATTTTCACTAAAGTGTTCACAAAAGCATGGAGATACAGGGAAAAAATAAATTGATGATCATATTAAAATATAAGCCCCTCCAAAATTTCACTAACTGCATCCTTATTAAATTTTTTTTTTAAGAAACCCCAATTTTTCAAATATGCTTTTGCACATGAGGCAGAATACTTAAGCAAGCAAACTTTTTTTTAAATTATGCGTTAATGTGCAAACTAAAAGACTATGAAAGAAAAACAATGGCTTTTTGAGTGCTTATGCATTTTTTTGGAGATAAACCAAAATAATTTGGAATTTTCTCAAAAAGTTCTATTCTATGAACAAATATGAAAAATAATAACAAAAAAAATTAAGTAATGGTTAGTTTAGGTGTATGACCTTTTAAAAAGACTTACGAATTTAAAAAAAAAATTCCTTGGTTTAATTAAAATGTAATATTTATTTACAGAATTGATAAATAGGGAAGGATGCTCATATAAGATTGAAAAAATTAAATCTCTATTAAATGACAAATTATCATTTGAAAAACTGGAAGAACTGGATTATCTTAAATGTATTATAAATCTTTAAATATATTACCATTTAGTGATGCCTTCTTTTTCAAATCAAGAGGCATTGTTTTTGAATGTCAGTTAAGTCTTTTTCAGGGGCATTTTACACTCTACCAGTCTTGTTGTTGTTTCATATATATATATATATATATATATATATATATATATATATATATATATATATATTTTGTTCAAAAAATTTATAAGCAATTCTAATTCTATTTATGTCTGAAAGCTGAAAAATAATTATTAGTACTTATAAAGTAAAATTCAGTATTAGAGGAGAATATAAAAAATATGTGCTATGCAATATGTCAAATAAAATAGTTATATTAAAATATTTACTGATTATTTAATGTATTTTATTTCTTAAGTGAATTAAATTTATATATATTGTACTTTTATGGAATAAATGAAAAATTACCATTTTCATTTCTAATAAGATGCTAACCTAACGCTGCAACAACAACAAGACTGGTAGAGTGTAAAATGCCCCTGAAAAAGACTTAACTGACATTCAAAAACAATGCCTCTTGATTTGAAAAAGAAGGCATCACTAAATGGTAATATATTTAAAGATTTATAATACATTTAAGATAATCCAGTTCTTCCAGTTTTTCAAATGATAATTTGAAGCCCCCAAAAGAAGTGACTCTTTTTTGAATTACCAACTTACAATTACATTTGACTTTGGAAAAAGAGACTATAGATTAAAATACTTTAGTTTTTTTTAAAACACAAAATTTTTAAATTGGTAGGAAACCTCAACTGTTTTTTTAACTCGTATCACCTAAGCTTTCTAACAATAAACAACAGAACACCTCAGACTCTCCCTTTGCTATATAAAGGGACCCCCCCCCCCCCCAAGGAAGTAAAATTATTTTAAATGAGATTTAAATTAAAAATAATAAAGTAATGAATAAATTTACTGTGTTTTTCGAATAATGTTTTAGAACTTCAATTTCAAGTAACGAATAATAAGTTGGAATAAATAACAAATTACAAATAAAAATCCCCCTGGTATATTTGAGGCATTTTTATTTGCAGGACATTACTTTCATTTAGCTACTTAATAGCCTGGGAAGCTTTAGTATGTACCCTCTTTGGGAACTGAAAGATTTCTAACATTGAAGCCCCACACGACTTAAGAAGAAAAGAAGAAAATTTATTGTGCTACTGTTGGTACATGAACTTTTGTCAAATTTTGATGTCTTTCATACTAAGCCAGCATACTTTTTTTATATTAAGTTTTATCTCTTAAAATAATGAAATTCGTAGTGGGGGAATGAACATTTTTATGTGCAAATTTTGAATGTGTTCCACTTGGCTTAAATCATAATTTACTGTTAGATATTCAGTCAGAAGATTTTATAATTTAAAAGATTAATGAAGCCTAAATATCAGTAAAGAATTGTTTGAATTATGTTAAATATTGCTCACAAAATAAAACTAAGTGGAAAACAAATCGATGAGATACTTAAAGCAAAAAAAAAGGTACCCATAAAATTATAATGGCCCTAAATTTCATGATTTATTAACATGGTAATTTTCAATGTGCCAGCTAATTATCATTTATTTTGCTTCAGTCTTTTAATGTATTTTTTTTTTTATAGTTCCTGCGCTTTTGGTATTGATGCAGGTGTACTACAAAACCCCTCATCTAAATTCAGAGCAATGGGAAAAAATATATATAATTTTGATGTAATGCAGTATTTTAGAATTATATTATTGAGAATTGCACCAAAACTTGCAAATAAATTAAACATTACAATCGTTAGACATCATATCATGAAGTATTTCTGTGATATAATTGCAAATACATTGGAATTTCGTAAAAAAAATGGAGTTAAAAGGAATGACTTTGTTCAAATGTTGATGGAACTAAAGGAATCTGGAAAAGTAGGAATGCAAACTCAAGATCCAACTGATGATTACTTAAAATTGGAGAAAAATAATGTAAATTACGGTAAATTTATTCTTTCCTAATAAAATTGGTTAGTTTGAGTTGACCATTATTTGTTCGAAGAAACCAAATAGTTTGAAGGTAGCAGTTCCCAAGCTAGCTATGCAATTAATCTATCAACTAAGCCAAGGGTCTTGTTTGATGAAAAATTGAAATATTTTTCTGATTTTCCAAACCAACCGTTCCAAACTAAGCTCTTTGAAGGGGAGACAATTGTTTTCATTTATGGCTTAAAGTAGGGTAGGATATGTTGGTCTGAGGCTTAGTTGGTTGAGTGCTAGCTTATTTAAATGTGTCCGATAGAATTAAACAATTTATCTCTAATATTAAAAATATTGTTACGTTTATTACAAAAATAACAAACATTGATTATTAGGGTTCTTTTGGAGTGCAAAATTAAACACATTTAGTGTTTCTATCAATGCACAATTTATTTGACGATGTACTACAGACTTTTTCACACTTGGTAAATTATCCTTCACTTATACTCACAATATGCATTGATAACTTCACTTTTTATTCCACAACTCATGATCATGCAAATCACTGAATTTCACAAAACCCGGCAATGCACTGATCTCAAGAACATGATGCTGTACTAATCTTCCCAAAAACACGGAACTGCACCGATCTTCACATAAACACAGCACTGCACTGAATATCATTTACTGCTAGCCTTGGTAGCAAAAGTGGTCAAAAATAAATAATTGGATTGATTAGAGAACCCAATTATTTTAGCATGTATTAAAATTAATTGACAGGGTAATGACTCTGGGGCACCTTTATGAGTTCTGTTCAAATTGGGCCGATTTTGTTTTTCCTGTTAGGTAATCAAAGTTGATGGGTGACCACCAATCTACATACCAAGCAGTGAATTTCCTCTGAGAGGCACAATTAAAAAAGTCTGTCACATAAGGGCTGCATAATCTAAGCAGATTTCCCATGTGCTCTTTATCCGAAGCTTAAATATCAAATATTGTTCTCATTGAACTTTTATTTTTTGAGATAAATGCAAATTTATCTCAAAAAATAAAAGTTCAATGAGAACAATATTTAGTATTTATCCTTCAAATAATGTGATTCATAATATAACAGCTTATTGTTAATATGACATGAGTATGAGAGGAGGTTTACTGAAGGCCGAAAACTATAGTATTCAAATATCTCGGTTGGTAATCAAGATAGTGAAAATACATACATAACATTATAGAACATTACATTTGCAACAAAATTAGTTCTATACAATGTTTTGACCCGACGCATAATGGAGATATTTCGAATTTTCGAAATCCCTCCCCTCTAAACCCCCCTCTCACTGGTTGGATTTCAGCCATTAACGAACTCGGTCTTTCTTTTTACATAAAACGATTGAATATCGAGTTTGGTATTGAGTAAACCAAAATAACTTAAGGGAAATCTGCTAAAAGTTCATCACACAGGGGCTGTGTATACTAAGGGGATTTCTCACGTGAAGTTGTACAATAGATATATCTACATACTGGTATATACCACCATGAATATTAAGTGAATAAATACAAACGCTAATGACAAATCTTTCTGTCAATTATATTTTAATAACTTCCACAACGGAAAGCATCTGAATTGTAAACAAACAGTTAAGCCAACTTCTCAAAGATGAATAGATATATAGAAATATTCTTCACCAGAAAGAAAAAAAAAATTACTGAAATATATCTGAATATTACATTTTCGTTTTATTGAAAAATATTTACTATATCTATTTAGTACTGTAATTTATAATAAATGAGAATCATTTTTACAGTACATTTAATTTGCAATAGAATTGGTTCTATGCAATTTTTCAACCAATGTATAATCGTTTTTGAAATTCACTCCTCTAAACCCCCCCCCCCTCCCACTAGTCCAATCTCTACCATTAATGAACTCGACCTTCCTTTTTACATAAAATGGTTAAATTTAAATTTTGGTAATGGTCAAACAAAAATTAAGATCGCTAGAGCATTAGCAGACACACACACACTCACACTCCTATCTAACTATCTTTTTCACTGTTCTAAAAGTGGCATAGTAGAAATTGCGCAGAAAGGTCTTTGGTCAAGAAAGGTCTTTTCAGAATCGAATCAAATAATGCTGCTAATGACTTTATTTGTTGCTATATTAAAAATTATTTCTATTTGCCAACAATAAATGTTATTCTAAAAATAGATTTTTTGTAATTTTAAATATTACAAAATAAGGGAAAAAAATCGCTTCTATTTTGAGTATGTTGCCATGGTCTAATGCTATCATTGCCTAATTCTCATCACTTCTGTTGCAGAAATCAAGCTGACTGATGAACTATTAATGGGTACTGCCTTTGGATTTCTTTCAGCTGGATTTCATACTACAGCAATGACACTGACATATGCTTTGTATGAGATTTCACAGCGACCAGATATTCTAGAACAAGTGAAAAGAGAAATAAGAGATCAAGTAGCCGTTCATAAGGCTATTACTTTTGATGCCCTGAAATGTATGATATATTTAGAAAAGGTCATAAAAGGTAAATATATGTCAATAGTTATTGTTCTACATAGAGTCAAAGATAGGCATGTCCATTTACTACTGATGGTCTTTAAATGTTTTGGCATTAGGTAGACTTTAATTATTAGTTTACTAGTGTCTGAAAAGTCCTAATGTTGAAATTGCCAGACTCTTTCAATTTCATTTATTAATTTTATTTGTAATTATCTCACTTATTTTACTATTCTATTTCTTATTATATGAGAATAATCCATTAAATTATTAATATTGTAAAAATTTATTTAAACATAATCATACATGTAATATGTCATGTGGTAACATGTACTCAAATAAGTGGCTTCTCATAGGGTTACTATAAGGAAAAAAAACCTTTTTTTTTAATGTGGTGATCTAAAGAGAAATGAAATTATTTGAGTAAAAAATTGGATATGGTAGTAAAAAAAGGTTTGTATTCCCTTGCCTAGATTTTTGTGGTCTAATGATGAATGGTGAAGAGGCTTGGCTTCTATCTATTTACAGGTTCTCCAGGATTGAACTCTACATTTTATTTATTTAGATTTTGTGCAGTTCGAGGTTGAACTTCTATCCATACCCTCCTCCCCCCCCCTCCAATGCCCATTAAGCATTCATAAGAAATTGAGAAGCTACTTGAATTAAAAAGTAACGATTTTTGGTCTGTAGTGCAGCTGGGAATGGATCAAGCTGACCACTTGACAGGCCAAAGATTTATTTTTCTTTAGACTAATTAATATTATTACAATAATAACTTTTGGTAATTATATTATTTTACATTTTAAAAATTTATTTATTTTCTTAATATTACAGAAACTTTGAGACTTCATCCAGCAGCACTTACTATAACTCGTGTTTGTACTAAGACTTATACATTTCCTTCTGGTCTTACTGTTGTTCCTGGGGATTCAATAGTTATTCCTGTTCTTGCACTCCATAGGGATCCTTTTATTTATGAAGATTCTTACAATTTTAATCCAAGTAGATTTGATTCTCCTCCGGCTCCTGGCACATACCTGCCATTTGGTGATGGCCCAAGGACTTGTATTGGTAAATATTTAATTAATTATTAATTCTTTATCTTATTTAGAAACCTACTCATCCAATTATGTCCCCATTCTCCCAAACACCACAAATAATATTGGTAAAGAATGCCATTAAAGGATGGTTGGGTATCAAATAAAAGAAGTACTCAAATAGGTGAGTGCATTTAAGAGCTTACAGTTTCAGATACCATTGGTACCCTTCTTCAGAGCTGCAATAAATGAAAAATTGTATAAGGGCTTTGTGAACAATTTTTCACAACCATCCTTTTGTGTCATTCAAAAACCAACAACTGACTAACAACCGGCAGACTATTGGTAAAGGCATGTTGATTCTTTCAATTTATTTTCTCAAAAGTAGTCATCAAATCTTGGTGACAAATAAAGTGAATAATTGAACCGAAGACAGCCTAAAATATTTGAATTGATGGCACTACTCCTTTCAACAGTATACTGTCATGTTTAGACACTTATTGACCTACATCATTTGGTTGACATAAGGGTTTCCTGCTCCCCCATTCAACTTGGAGCCTGATTTGGTGAGGAAATGCAACACTGGAACAGGCAACTAAATCAAGCTAATTTAACTTCAGGAGGCCACACCTTTTATTTCTTGATTAGTCAGATTGATTTATGCCACAGATGCATTGTGAGAGTACAACTTCAATAGCTGATTTCCCATAAGGGAAATCTGATAAAATGAGTGCAATTCATATCTTCATTCACCTGCCTGATCATAATTGGATATTATGGAAGCCTAAAAACCGTTGGGTTCATATCGTAAATATAAACAGAGCCAACAACAACATAAAGGAACTAGAATAGGCCTTTGCCTTGTGAAATGAGTCATTTTAAAGAAGTTGCTCTCAACTAGGATATAAAAGGTGTTGCAGAAAAGTTAAGGAAGATAATTGAGGCATTCACAATGAAAAGGAGGGAAGTGCCAAAATTGAAATTTTACAGTGGAGGCACAAAACTATTTTAGCCAATTTCTGAAGATGAAAAAGTATTATCAAACGAAAAAAATTGTTAGATCATTTAAAAAATCATTGGCTATAATTTGTGAACTTATTTACATATTTCTTGGTAAAATTGGTGGCACTTTGCATCCATGAAATTCAGCACTGGCAGTAGATCCTTCTTCTCTGCTACATTAATTGACAGAACATTGCTATCTAATGCAAACTGCTCCATGTCCCTGAAGTTCACATATTTTTCCTTGAACTGTGAGGTCATCACCCTGAGTAAACAAGACACAACTTCACTTCCACCACGGCCAGCTATGCCCTCATGCCACATTTACATAAACGTTTTTGATGTATGTCCACATGTACACAAGTTGTCTCGAGTAAAACATGTTAGTGTGTTTCAATGCTGGGGTAAACATATGGTAGAGTTCTCATTTGCTATTAAGGTAAATATTGTTGGCCCAACTGCTGACTTGATTTTTGCCGTTAACTTCTCACAAGTTTGGCAGGTATCCTTTCTAAGTCTCCAAAAACTCTGTTAGGAAAATTTCCTTTTGAACACCCTGCGATAAAACTGTCCATGTACACCTGAATTCGGATATTTCTCCTTGAATGCTAAATACATCCAATGAATATTCAAGTCCGGGCTCAAGTATTCCTTTGACGACTTTCGACAGGACTTGTGACTATCTAGGGGAAATGACAGAATGCGGTTTTTTATGAGAGACAAATCATCTTCTGCATATTTACAATGTTGGGATGTAGCATTTTGACCACTGCCATTTTTTAAAACCACCTCTACTTTCTTCAAACGCATTAATAAGTTATTGTTCTTGTTTTTTGAGGTCTCGAATATATATCCCGGAAAGATTTTTTGCGAACCTGAATATATCCTCTTCTTGACGGAATGCTGTAAGTCACAGAAGTTTGCCTCCTACTGTCAGATGGGTCATTCCGTGGTGCCTTCTTGCTATGTTCATCAGATTAATATGATTATAATTAACTAATTATCAACAGAAGGTCAAGGTAGATATCTATCTACCTTGACCTTCTGTTGACAAGCTTTTGAACTCTGAATGTAGGGTCTTGAAGTCACATACCGATAGTGAATGACACTGGTAGTGTGTTACCTCAACCAGCATCTTGTGACATTGTTCACAACTAAATGGCAACAGAAGGGGGCTCATCTCCTTTTCAATACCATCTATCTGTGCATAATTCTTAGCTTAGAGTTGATGAGACTGTTGTTTTGGACAAAAAATAATGACTGGAAGAAAAACTTTTATAGTACAGCATTTGAAAGATATCTAAGAGTAATATTCTGACTTGGACTCCCAGTCAAGTAACAATAATTTTGTAACTGTTGAAAGATTTTCAAGCAGAGTTTCTGAAATATAGTTGGCTTTTGGGCAAAAGGTATTGGACTGGAGTACACAGGCAGAACTATTCAGCAAATTGATAGTTTTCAGTTATGGAACTGTAGAGAACATCAATTACTTATAAATGATATATATTTGAATATGTGATGGACATTAATTATGTAACAATATTTTTTCTTCTTACAGGAATGAGGTTTGCAATTCTCAAAATGAAGTATGCTCTTTCAAAGATCTTGATGAATTATGACATTGAACTGAGTAAAAAAACTAAAGTCCCTGTAAAAATAGACCCTCGACAGTTTCTGAATGCACCAAAGGATGATGTATTGATTCAAATTAAAAGGAGATAAATTTATACAATATAAATATTTCTTATGGAATAAGACTTTTGTACAGAATAATTTATTGATTGTTAAATTATATAATTATTTATAATTATCTTATTTGTCATTATGACTATTCCTCCTTATGAAAAGATGGATTTTATATAGTTTTAATTATTTTGATTTTTCATGAAATTTTTGCTTATTTTTATAGTATTTACCCAGAAGTGGTCATTTTTGGTTTTGTTCTTTGTAAATATTTTGATTTATGTCCTATGTAATTTTGTTAGTGTTCCTTGTTTTATGTCTTAAGAAGACTTAACTTAAACATTTATTGTTACCAGAGGGTCTATCATTAAGATACTGAGTCTTTTAGTTAGAACCTCTGAGATCTGTTAGAAGTTACTCTTTTCTTATAAAACATTCCTACCTTCTCCATGAAGTTTTTGACAACTTCAAAATGTGACATCTCAATTGCCAAATAAGTTCAACTTTCCTTTTCTGTACGGCTATGATAAAACTTCTGGTGATTTTCTCATTTATACCTTTCTCCTTTGATTTCTTCAGAGACCATATAGTTCTCATTTCCATAAATTCAAATTGATATTTTTTATTTTTTTAAATAAAAATCGATGTTCTAAACTCTTATAAAGAAGTAAACTCTAAACAAATGACTAGAAATATATTTTTACTTTTGTACTACGGGCAGGTGACCTCTAGCTGCTGCATAGTAGCGGGGAGATACACCGACTATCCCTATAATTGATGACAGCTTCTCTATCTAGTATCAACTGTAGTGCAGGTAGGTGGCCACTTTTGTTGCATCCTGGATGGGAGTACACACACCACTATCCCTAGAGTTGATGCCAGCTCCTCTATCCAGCAGCAGCTGAACTACAGGCAGGTGGCCTCTCCTTGCTGCAGAGTGGAGGGGAGTACACTGAATACTATTCCTATAATTGATGTCAGCTCTTCTATCTAGCAGCAGCTGTACTACAGGTAGGTGGCCACTTTCTGCAGCATCCTGGAGAGGAGTACATGCACCACTATCTCTAGAGTTGATGTCAGCTCCTCTATCTAGCAGCAGCTGAACTACAGGCAGGTGGCCTCTCCTTGCTGCAGAATGGAGGAAAGAATTGATGTCAGCTCCTCTATCTAGTATCAACTGTAGTGCAGGTAGGTGGCCACTTTCTGCTGCATCCTGGAGAGGAGTACACCCACAACTATCCCTAGAGTTGATGTCAGCTCCACTATCCAGCAGCAGCTCTACTACAGGCAGGTGACCTCTCCTTGGTGCAGAGTGGAGGGGAATACATCGAATGCTATCCCTATAATTGATGTCAGCTCCTCTATCTAGCAGCAGCTGTACTACAGGTAGGTGGCCACTTTCTGCTGCCTCCTGGAGAAGAGTACATACACCACTATTCCTACAGTTGATGTCAGCTCCTCTATCCAACAGCAGCTGTGCTACAGGCAGGGAGCCTCTCTATACTGCATAGTAGAGGGGAGTCCTATTACCCCTACCCTTAGCATTGAAATCCATACATGGATCTAAAAGCCAAGATACTGCAGCCTCCTTCACAGCCTTTGCTGCCCAGTGCACTCCTGTATTCCCATATCTATCTCCAGCACACAGATTTCCACCACCATTCTCTCTGAGCAAGTTGAACAGCTTAACATCACCCTTTATGATGGATTATCTCCATCCTGGTAAAAGATAAAAACAACATGTTAATAAAGAAAAAAATGTGATTTGTTAATTATGCATAGTCTAAAGCTGGTTCATTTTATAGTCCATCACTGATAATGAGATGAAATATTTTTGAACTGGTAATAGACCTAAATGTTCACTACAATAATTGATCCATAATAACAATTATTTATCAGTGTCCTTAATTGAAAGTTGAGGGAAGCTAAGGAAAGAAGGAGGCTGAGGGAGAAAATATTTAAATTGATGAATGTTAAGGTTGGAATCGGTAGCATAATAGGCAACAAATCACTATTTGTAGAATATATATATATATATATATATATATATATATATATATATATATATATATATACCTACAAGATGAATAAGGTGAATAAATAACATTTTATCGCTTAGATTCCTTCTACCAATACAACTCAAAACATAGTTAAGTCGAGCAGCTTAACATCATTCTTTATTGCAGCTCCTCTAAAGTCCTTATCTCTCCACACTGCTCTTAACATCCCCAATGCAAAGAAACAGTCGTACATTGAACTGGAAGATAAAAGAACAGAAGTACCTTTATTCGCTCGATGATTGACATTCACACTTCCTTTAGCCAATATTTCAACTAGTTCTCTTCTACCTTTCTCTGCTGCAATATAGAGTGGAGTGCGTCCATTCCTATTTGCAACATCGATAGATGCTTTCTCTTCCAAAAATAGTTCAACAATGTCCACAAGTCCCTGGAAACCGCAATATGAGAGCTATTTGGCCCTTGATATTCTTCTCATTGATCTTGGCACTTAACTGAACCAGCGTCTGGATGAGGGAACAGTCACCTGTTCTAGCTGCTATGTGGAGTGGAGTATCTCCATCCTGGTAAAAGATAAAAACAACTTGTTAATAAAGATAAAGTTGCAATATGTCAATTATGCATAATCTAATGCTGGATCATTTTATAGTCCATCACTAATAATGAAATGAAATATATTTCAACTGACAATAGATCTGAATGTTCACTATAATAATAGCAGTGGGCTTGATTGAAAATTGCAATCGTGACTGCTGAGTATTAATTAAATTTCTCCACATGGTCCATCCCTGATGAATACAGAGATATATGGATGCATTTCCCATCTGTTCATAATAATGGAGAATTTTGGAATTTTGTCCTCACTGAACCCTCTCCATCCTCCCTCTCATACTTGATGTTTCGTCACCTCCTAGGAAGGATTGATAGGCATTTGAAGCAATATTTTGAAAATAAGCACACTAATACAACCTTAATAGCAGATTGTCTTTAAGGGAATCGGATAAAAATGAAAATGAGTGTTTCTCATTTAGGAAGAGTATTTATATTGTGGAAAAGGGAAGGTGCATGAACTTTGGTTATGGGTCCATAGATAAATATATTCCAATTTGATGTCGCTCGGATTTGTGGCTTAGTTGGGAGAGTTCTTGCCTAGATAGCCTGGAGACCATGGTTTGAGTCACAGGAGATCAAATAATTCTAGATAAAATCCCTATGTTTTGAGTTATGTTGGTAGAAGGAGGCTAAGTGAGAAATAGTTATTTATTATACAAGTGACGAAAGTAGATCATTTTACAACTCGAGGGAAACGTTTACCCACACGAGCAAAGCGAGTGTGGTAATTTCACGAGAGTTGTAAATTCTACTTTCGTCACGAGTGTAATATTAAATTTTTTCTGTAATCGTGTAATACATGATCAGATCTAACCAGAATATGAACAAAATTAGGATGTTGTGAAGATTATGTTGTTGGTAGGTTATAAGCATGGTTGTGAAAGGTTATAAGCATAGTTATAAAACAACTAGTGATGATTGTGAAGTAGTGCAGGTTATAAACAAGGAAGGTAATTATTATTATATTTAAATTTTAAAATATATTGATTATTTCCACCAATAATTCATTCACATTTCAATTTATTTTGTTAAAATAAATTCTTACAATGTTAAGAAACATTTAAAAGCATTTAATTTCCAACTTCAAATTATTTTTTAATTTATACTTATTACTAATTAAGAAGGCAATTCACTTTCTTCACTCTATTGCAAAATGTTTCACTTTCTTCACTCATTTCAGTTTAGTAATGTTACCATTATTCAACAATTACAGAAAAATGTTATTTATTCATTCCCCTTATTCATATTGTCGGTATATATATATATATATATATATATATATATATATATATATATATATATATATATATATATATATATATTCTACGAACAGGCCACTGATAAATAATTGTTATTATGGATCAATTATTGTAGTGAACATTTAGGTCTATTGCCAGTTGATATATATTTCATCTCATTATTAGTTATGGACTATAAAATAAACGAGTGTTAGACTATGCATAATTAACATATCTCAACTTTTTCTTTATTAACAGGTTGTTTTTATCTTTTACCAGGATGGAGATACTTCATTCAATATAGCAGCTAGAACAGGTGACTATTCCCTCATCCAGATGCTGGTTCAGTTAGGTACCGAGATCAATGAGAAGAATATCAAGGGCCAAATAGCTCTCATATTGCGGTTTCCAGGGCTTTGTGGACATTGTTGAACTACTTTTGGAACAGAAAGCCACTATCGATGTTGCAAATGGGAATAGGCGCACTCCACTCTATATTGCAAAAGAGAAAGGTAGAACAGAACTAGTTGAAATATTGGCTAAAGGAAGTCTGAATGTCAATCATCGAGCGAATAAAGGTAGTTCTGTTCTTTTATCTTCCAGTTCAATGTATGACTGTTTCTTTGCATTGGGGATGTTAAGAGCAGTGTGGAGAGATAAGGACTTTAGAGGAGCTGCAATAAAGAATGATGTTAAGCTGCTCGACTTAACTACGTTTTGAGTTACATTGGTAGAAGGAGGCTAAGTGAGAAATTGTTATTTATTCACCCCCCCCCCTTGCTCATCCTTTAGGCGGTTGTGTGTGTGTATATATATATATATATATATATATATATATATTCTACAAGTAGTATTCACATCAGTTGTAATTCAATTTTGTTGCCTATTATGCTACCGATTCCAACCATAACATTCATCAATTTAAACATTTTCTACCTCCGCCTCCTTCTTCCCTTAGCTTCCCTCAACTTTCAATTAAGGACACTGGTAAATAATTGTTATTATGGATCAATTATTATAGAGAACATTTAGGTCTATTGACGGTTTAAATATATTTCATCTCATTATTAGTGATGAACTATAAAATGAACCAGCTTTAGACTATGCATAATTAACATCACAATTTTTTCTTTATTAACATGTTGTTTTTATCTTTTATCAGGATGGAGATAGTCCATCATAAAGGGTGATGTTAAGCTGTTCGACTTGCTCAGAGAGAATGGTGGTGGAAATCTATGTGCTGGAGATAGATATGGGAATACAGGAGTGCACTGGGCAGCAAAGGCTGTGAAGGAGGCTGCAGTATCTTGGCTTTTAGATCCATGTATGGATTTCAATGCTAAGGGTAGGGGTAATAGGACTCCCCTCTACTATGCAGTATAGAGAGGCTCCCTGGCTGTAGCACAGCTGCTGTTGGATAGAGGAGCTGACATCAACTCTAGGAATAGTTATGGGTGTACTCCTCTCCAGGATCCAGCAGAACGTGGCCACCTACCAGTAGTACAGCTGCTGCTAGATAGAGGAGCTGACATCAATTATAGGGATAGCATTCGATGTACTCCCCTCCACTCAGCAGCAAGGAGAGGCCACCTGCCTGTAGAAGAGCTGCTCCTGGATATAGGAGCTGACATCAACTCTAGGAATAGTTATGGGTGTGCTCCTCTCCAGGATGCAGCAGAACGTGGCCACCTACCTGTAGTACAGCTGCTGCTAGATAGAGGAGCTGACATCAATTATAGGGATAGCATTCGATGTATTCCCCTCCACTCAGCAGCAAGGAGAGGCCACCTGCCTGTAGTTCAGCTGCTGCTAGATATAGGAGCTGACATCAACTCTAGGAACAGTTATGGGTGTACTCCTCTTCTTGAGCAGGTGCAACAATCATCCTGCAATAGCAGAGTTGCTACAATCAAAAGGTGGAGAATAATTGAGCTGCCTCCTCTCATCCCTTCTACTCCCCTCTCCAAAATATGTCTCCTATGTCACTCCATTCAGTGTCAATAAGCAAAAATATATACTGTTAATTACCAATTGTTTCTTTTATCAATTCCTATCAATATTTAAGTATTCCAGAAATTGCAGGTTTACTGGTTTACCCTTGCAAAAGGGAAATCAAGTTTGTTTGTTTAATAGTTTGAAACAGATGTATTTTAAACTTAATTAACATTTGTTAGTTCAAACAAACGAACATTTAAAATGTCAAATGTTAGTTCTAACAAATGAATACTTAAAACATCAAATGTTAGTCCAATAAATGAAGAATTAAATTGTCAAATGTTAATCCAAACAAATAAATACTTAAAACGTCTTAATTAAACATTCTCAACCTATAATTTGGTTGGTTTATGGTTATAAATTTGAAGCTTATTTAACAATTGAATATTTTGCTTGGTAGACCATAGAAATATTAATATATATATATATATATATATATATATATATATATATATATATATATATCATTGATAAACCATTTACAGTCTCCACGAATAATTATTCGTTGAGACTGTAAATGGTGTATCAATGTTATATCAAAGTTGAGTTTTTCCACATTGATTATAATCAAAGTGGAAAAACTCAACTTTGAAAAGTGAAATGTTTTTAACTGAGATAACCTAGACTTTTCATTTTCTCTATTCTATGGGAGAATTTCACTCTAGTGGGCAAACAGTTTGACACGTTGACATAACAGTTTGACGGTGTGACCCACCGGGGGTGAGAAAGGACTTCTGCTGAACTATAGTTCCATTTTAAGGGGGGTGGTATTTGTGGTGGGATGTAATGGAACTGAAAAAGGTAGGTGACCCGGTAGCTGGTGATACTGGGTTTAAACTGTCAGGGCGAGCTCTACCGCTTTTATAGAGGAGCGGCAACATCAAAGGAAACTGTCTGGAAGGGACTAGATGGGTGGTCTAGGACAGTCCTGGCTTCAGTAGACACTTTGGGCGCCAATAGTCCTTCCATCGGTTGGCTCCTTTCATTTCCTTCATACTTAGTATGTGATTAACTGTGTTTAATTTTATATGTACGTAGTTTTCGCAACAATACACTGAATGAAAATATTGTGAATTGAAACAACCAAGTGTTACTGAACATTTAATTGCTTAATAATATTGTTTTATATTTTCACTATTATGAATATTAACCAAAATATTTGCACTTTAAGGAAATTTCCCTTAAGGGAAATCAGCTATTGAGGTCGTACTCATAACAGGATTTTTGAAAAATTTTCTCTTGCCCATCGATCCAACATAGGAG
Organism: Riptortus pedestris; assembly: GCA_019009955.1. Lineage (NCBI taxonomy): Eukaryota > Metazoa > Arthropoda > Insecta > Hemiptera > Alydidae > Riptortus > Riptortus pedestris. Next base: position 55,194,493 of record CM032230.1, on the reverse strand, counting down.
ATGACAAAAATGAGGTCCCTTCAAAATTTTATATATATAATTTATAGGTTGAATACTTACTATAGCTGATACAACTACTATACTTAAAATATTTATGGGTGAAAGTGCATTTTAGTCTCCCTTGGCGGGGTACGATGACGGAGGCGGCCATTTTGTTTTTCTAACTATCTTTTTTAACACTTTAAAATTTCCAAAATACGCCATCGGTGGTTAATACCGAGGGTGGGGGTTTTGTTGTTTTAACTTTGTATTTTTTAACCAAAATACACCATTGGTGGTTTTAAGGGAGGGCAGGGATTATAATGAAACAAGATGACGGCGTGGGGGGGGGGACTAAACTGCACTTTAGCCATATTTATGAATATTCAATAATTATTTTCTCTTTTTATTTATTTATTTTTTAAGACAAATAATCTTCTCTTTATATGTTTTTAGCAGATTTCCCTCGATGGAAATCAGCTATTTCTGTTTTTGTCGCAATTTTTGTTTGATCGTTACGAAACTCGATATTTAACCGTTTTATGTAAAAAGACAGATCAAGTTCGTTAATGGCTGAAATCGGACTAGAGGTAAAGTTCATTGTCAATAATTCAAGGTATACGCACGCACGCACACAAACACACACACACACACGTTACCAAATTGGATATTTAAATGTTTAAATGTAGAAATGAAGATCAAGTTCGTGAATGGCTGAAATTGGCCTGGGAGACTGGAGTTTAGGGGGAGTTTCGAAAGTTTAAAATATTTCTGTTATTATTTGTTGATAAAAAAGTGTAGAGAACAAATCTAATTGAAAATTAAATATTATATGCTTTTTTTCTCTATCTTCATTATTAACAGAGATGTTTTTATTTTTTAGTTTTCGGGCTTTAGCAAGCCCCCACTCCTACTCATGTCTTATTAACAGTAAGCAGTTATACCATGAAGCACTTTCTTTGAAGCTTAAATATCAAATATTATTCTCATTGAATTTTTACTTTTTGAGATAAATGCAAATATGTAGAGCACGTTCGTAATCTGCTTACTTCCCTCAGCCCCTGAATGACAGACTTTTTAAAACTGTTTTTCTCTGTTTAATATCTCAAATAAAGTTCATAAGTCAATAATTTAATTGAGAAAAAAAAGTTAAGGGATGTCATTAGTAATAAGGCATGTACTAATAAAATAAAATCAGTTTTTAATTTTGTTCATTTATTAAAAAATTCTATTTATAAAATAATAAAAAATAATGTTTATGGTACCATACAGTAATGAGACAACAATTAAGAGATTGGATTTAAAAATATATCTCTAACCTATTATATTTTGTCTTGGTATGATGGATATGCTTGCTTTACATTCTTGTAATTAATAAAACAGCAGAGATGTATTACAAATTTGTAGAAAATCTTGATAATTTTACCACAACTGGTGTTTTTGGAGATAAAAATATCGATTTAGTATCATACTCCATCGGAAGTTTAGTGTCCGGATCAACAGAAAGTTCAAAATTCTCCAGTAGATAGGCAAAAAGTGTTGTCAGCTCTATAAATGAAAATTTCTTTCCTGAAATCACACAAAAAAAGGTGAGAATTAAAATTTCTATTCTCAGCCCACAGTGAAGTGCCATAGAACTTCTTGACTCATATTTATTAAATATAAAAACTGATTCTTTAGTTTAGACCAAATAAAACCTTTAACAAAATAGCCTATAAAGGGCTAGGGCGTACAACATCATGCCATGGAAGGACATGTATTGTACTATAACGATATAATTTCTACTGACTATGGCATTAGAGGCTAAAATTCACTTCTTTATTGGATTAGCAACAATTGTCTCATGATGCTTAATAAACATAAGGAGAATGGATAATCAGACCAAGAATCCAGTTCTTCATACAGCTAATTGGGTGTTATCCCTGGATTAGTTCAAAATTAAGTAAAATACAGAAGGTATATTTCAATGAGCAAAGACAGAAATCAGACATAGCTGAAGATATCACTCTATTAGTATTAAAAATAGCCCTGATAAGGTCATAACCATCCAATATAGTCAGTCACCTTTATTTGGGGACTTCTCTCAAATTCTTTATTTTGAACTAGGTATTTTGTAATATTTACAGTTTAAGCTGGGTTAAAAGGATGAAAGGCCAGAAAAATATTGGCAATTCCTGGCTTAAGATTATTGAATTTGGAATGATATAAAAAGCTTATCAGTATGCTGCTGAAAAGTACTCATGTATAACTTATAATTTCAAGAGCAATATATTAATGCTTAAAAGTTATTCATTTACTTAACTGAACTTACCTAGACAAACTCGTGGTCCTTCTGAGAAAGGAAGATGAATAAACTTTGGGAAAGGATTGCTTTTGTCAAATCTATCAGGGTTGTACTTTTCGGGATCTGGAAAATATTTTGGGTCCCTATGCAGAGTAAAAGTTGGTACGATAACCCGAGTTCCCTTCTGGATGGGGACACCTCCTACTCGTGTATCTTTATCACTGATTCTCATTAGAAAGACAATAGTTGGATTTAACCGTAAACTCTCTGCAACAATTAAATAGTAAAAATTATTATTATATTTTATAAAATTATACAATATAGTCAAATAATCTTACATTGTCATATTTCCAACTCATCCTCCTTTAAATCTTATATACTAACTACTGATCCTTGGTAACCTAACATCCTAGGAGGAAAATGCACAGGGCAATAATTTAGGACTATTAAATTTGAAATAAAAATGATTATATAGCATTTTTTAATCGACCCGAAGTAACAGAGATATTTTGAATTTTTTATTTATTTATTAGCATCCACTTTTTGCTACTATGGATAATTGGGGGGGACTATCTACAGGTTACCACCCTTTCCTAGCCAGGGTGGGACTAAGGATTTTATTTAATTAGTTTGTCACTAAATAAATTCCTATTTGCCCAGGTGGGAATCGAACTCACCACTCAAGGTTTAATATGAGATTAAAGCCAACGCTTTAACTTACATAGCCAAACTGAGCCCCATTTTGAATTTTCTCCCTCCAAGGAATGAATTTTGTCAATATGTGTTATATTATACTCTTCTACCATTGACAAGAGTGATGTTTTACTTGGGATAACCAAAATTATATTTCATCAGGAATCCATTTTCATTTCAACCCATAATAATGTAATAATAATAAGCTAATTACTTCCAATTTCAGTCACTACCTCATAATTCTTCAATGACATTTTGACTGAATTGAGTTTTATCATATTTTTTCTCCGAAAGCAAAGATATGGAATATTCTGCAGAGAAGCTGGATTTATTTGAAACTATGAATGATAATAAAGTCTAATAAATATTCTTGCAAAAGTCATTTCATGCTTTATGCTTAGAACTAATATAACTGTGATTTTATAACAAAAAATGGATTATTAAGTTTACATTGTTCTACTATATATATTTTGAAAGGAAGCTATTATTATTTCAATTCATTTATGCATACCATCTATTCTAGTCATAAATTTGTCCAATTGCCACTTTTTACTTCACGGGTACAATAACTGAATGACTATGCTTTACTGTAGGTGTTGGTAGGAAAATATATGTTTTGATGAATATAATGGGGTAGTTTTGTTCACAAGTTAATCCGATCTTTATATTCCTATAGGAAACTTTTTCGTTTGATGTAGATTTGAAGTGTTAAAAACTGTAATAATACCTTCCCTTAGGGGGAATCTGGTAAAATAATTAGTTAGCGATTTTATCATAGTTTGCTTGAATTAAAATAGATTATTAATATAAGTGTTTTTTTTTTTTGGCAAGTACCTTGAATGCACTGTTCCATATATTTCATTTCTCGTACTGCATCAAATGTAATAGTCCCATGTTTTTTTCGAAGACTTCTAACTTCTTCTCGAGCTCTTTGCTGTACTTCAGGATTAGCGGCCAAGTGATATGCAGTATAGAGCATAGCAAGAGAAGTAGTTTCCAAACCAGCAAACATAAACATAAATCCTTGGCTGAGTACTAATTGATGTTCAACATCTGAAAAATAACATACATTATATTGTAAGAGATTGAATATTGCTATTCAATATTTGAGAAAAACAAATTACTGTAATCCTTATAATATAGCTTTCTACTCATACTAGTCTACTTTCCTGTGTTATAGTATAGACATCCATCCAAGCATTACTAACAAGAATGATCCTAAAATTATTTTGATCCGAAGCAAACTAAAGAACACTACGATTTTGTCCCCCTTCTACCACTCCTTTGGGTTCAAATTTTGGGGAACATGATTTTTAGTTTCACATAAAATGTTGATATATTGAGCTCAGAACAATTATTGAACAGTTAGGGCCATTAGAGCCTTAAATAATGCATGCAAACACACGCACGCACACACATACACACACACCCATACACACACACACACACATGTGCAATCTGTACATACACACATACAGGGACACACACACTCAGATTAATTTTTTTAATGAAAAAATTAATTTCCAAGGAACATAAAATATTTTGTAGGACTGGAATGGCTATGTTGCACACATGGTCAAAGTAGACTCGGCGTACTGGAACTAAGTAGGTATATTAAAATGTCTGTCATGCAGGAGCTGTGTGAACTAAGCAAATTTCTTGGGTCCTTGACACATTGCTTATTTTACAGGTAGATTCTGAGTGCTATCACAAATACAAATAACTCACGTAATATTCAAATTAGAAGGAGCTTATATAAGAACAAAAGCTGTACGACAATCAATGATTAACAAGATGATTATATAACGTTTCTTCAGGTATATATGAATCTTTTAACCCTTGGGAGAGTGCAGGACCTCACAGGCCTGTTTTGTTTATATAAAATAAAATAAATTCTTTACTATAAAAAAAAATACCATAAATGTTCCTTTCTTGTTGAAATAAACATTGAAAACTAAAAAAACTCAAATATCTCAATTAATATTGAAGTTAGAAAAGCATTAGAACAACTGTTGTGGGAAATTATATTTTCAATATGATTGTTTATATCACATTTTTTGATCTGATGCATAACAACAGATACATCAAACTTTTCTTTTCCCCTTTAACCAACTCCCCTCCACCTTCTAGGCTAATTTCTCCCTACTCCTATTCTTAGTTAACGAACATGGTCTTATATTCTACGTGAAACTCTTAAATATTGAGTTTGGTAATGATTAAACAAAAATCAAACTACTAGAGTGGTACCAACAAATATATAAATATATTTTTATTTAAATTTGGATGGAACTTATTTTCATCATCCTCTAGATGGGAGCAATCAACATTTGAAGAAATGATTCCTTTAAGGGGGATATAAAAGAATCTATGGATGAGATAATTATTAATTATGATTTCAGTGGTGACAGAAATGAAGTTGATGTCTCAAGTGACGAGATGCATGCCTTAAAAATAGAAAAATTTAACAAAAGATTGGACTATAATAATTTGACTCTATAATAATCTAGGAGAAAATATTATTTTAACTTAACATATTTAATTAGTCTGAAATTTTATAAGTATCTCAAGTCAGAGAGGTTTTTCTGGGAGCATACAATTCCTGCAGCCATCTTTGAATTTATTTATATTCAAAAATTATTATTCTCCATATCCATTGTCGAATATACTTGTATATATCACAGAAATATACAAGGGAGTTGTTCAAAATATTTTCATAGAAATGCATTTAATGCTAATAGAAAACTTGCCAATGAAGTGATAACCTAAAATTAATAACAAAGAAATGTAAACAAAAACAAAGTAATAAAATCTTACCAAACGTTTTGTCTGTTTTAGAGTTGTCTGATCTATCAAAAATATTCATTTTTTTGCTGTCCCTCAGTTTTAGAAGAAGGTCAGCTAAGTCCTTTCTATGACTGTCAATATTTTCTCTTTTATAAAGGATTGAATGAACAATTGACATGAAATAGTCATCTAGCTGTTCTGGCATATACTTTGAACTGAGAAAATCTGCCAGTTTGGGGAAATACATGAGAAACATTTGCTGAAAGTACCTGAAAGAAAGCATTGCATTTTAATATGTAACATCAGTTAAAAGAACAAAGAAAAGTTTTGTTTATTATTTTTAATGTATACTAATAACCATTCATTTCCTGAGAGAAATGGATTAACTATTTATTTGGGTTTTGATACAAATATAAAAATGAATTCATAATATACACGATAAACAATTCCCTATCACGATTAATATTTTCAGGTGTAAACAATTCCAAACATGAACTGGGGCTCCCTAACCCCAATATTGTCCCAAAAGGACTTCATCAATAAAGGCGGCAAGCACCTTGAGAAGGAGTTCTGCCTGTCTACATGCAAAAAAAAAAAAATCAAAAACTACAATACATAATTAAAATAATACACTGCATTAAAATATCACAAATCACAACACACTTCCTGGCCCTGGAAAACGTTCACCAAGAGGATTTCCTCCTCCTTCCTCAGGCAATCCCTCGCCGTAAATACTTATCCTTTTTCCTCTGAAAAAGATCCGATAAAGGTCCTGCTGCGGTAATGACATGGACATCCATAATTGCCACACTTATTCTCCACTACCCAACTAAATCTGGCCATAAGATTCCAATGAGGGTTATAAATAAATTCTCGTACCTGGTACTCCATTCCCGCATTATAAAACCCTGCCTTTCAAAGTGAACAACTTCATTATGCCGACGGATTCGAAGTCAATTGATAGCAATACAGTTGCCTAAAACATGAGAAGCCGATTCCAACTTAACAGCCAGAACGACACATGGCTATTCTAATCCTACCCAGCTTACCACGAGAAATCCTAACCAGGGCAGGAATAGCCCTACAATCTTAGTAAAGGCCAAAAAATGCTTTCGGTCAAATGCTCTGCTCTTGAACGTGCCCATGCTGTAGAAGCAGGAACCTTCCCATATTCACTCATGTCCTTGCAGTCCACACTCGCATACAATTCATTCATACAAAGCTCACACACACATAATATATTATCTGGAGGCACCAACCCTCCACCCAAATCACGCCTCACCTCTGCTATCCAACTCATCTTGTAATTTCTTCAACCACCTGGCTCTAAAGAAAGGAACGGTGCGAGCCAAGCAAGGAATCCCCAGACCACCATGACGCCTAGAAGCATGAATAAATGAATTGCAAGATGTATGAGGGAGATGCCCCCACTTATGTACTGGAGCCCTTATACTTATATCCATAGGTATGGGTTTTCCTTGCACCAACCCATGAAGCCACCGGTACAAAACGTAGGTTCACAGAGCCTGCAACTTGTCCTGCGGTTTCAATGGGGTCCCTGTCAAGATAAGATAAAAAAAAGTTCTCTAGTCACGTATCATTGCCCCCGCACCATGAGGGGAGAAAGGAACGCCTAGGTAGACACAAACTTCATCAACACTAAGGACCCGAACAGAATGTCCTGAGATCCGCAGCCCAGACGCCAGACACACATTGACGATCCTCCGTCGCCCAAAGGATCTAAGCTCCGACACATTTCTCTGGATTTAACTTCAAACCACTATCCCGAAGAACCACTTCCAGCTGATATAAGGCAACTTATAGACCTTATTATGAGGATTCTACAAGGATCAAGTCAACTCTATAAGCTACCACTGATGCCCTGACGGTGCCCAGAAAGAACCCAACTCTTGTTCTGGAAACAGCGCTCCTAGTGGAGATTAGAGAAACTCCGTCATTCTCCGAACTCCGTGAAATCGAACATTTTTGAAATATACGTGACTTTTGCCATTTGTTATCGCATGAATATATATTCATTTCTGAATTTTCGTAAGAACCTGAATGTTCCACGGGGTCTGATGTTGGATGATTCAGTCATTATGCCTAACGCCCCTTTCAATGTTTATAACAAAATACAGTTTCATTGGCTCGTGAAACTTTCAAATGAATATATTGCCTTATTAACTACATTAACATGAGACAAATAGGAATTATTTTTGATAACTCAGGCTGTTTAATAAAAAAAAAAACTGTTTTAAAACGTGTTATCATTTTTAGTAATAGTATTCGTTATAAGATCTTAATTTTATATTGTCTGTTAAGTCCCGAATACAATATATTAAGTCCGTAAGTTAGTGATGTGTGGAATATACAAAGCTTCATTAAGCGCTCCCCATTGCTTCTATGCTGTTGCATAAAGATTAGTTGGTAGATGGTCTATTTGTGTCGTCCTTCATAAAATATGGTCATAAAATACCACTTCTAAATATCTTCATCTATGGCTCATGGAGAAAATAAAATACCTTTTTGTGGGAATCCTCCAGAAAAGAAATAAATTATATAAATATGTATATATATATGTATATATATATATATATATATATATATATATATATATATATATATATATCTTTATGTTGGAAAGGGGGCAATGAAATATGATTTTGTAGCGGCGGCATTCGTTGCCATGGTAACGTGGTGAGCGTTGTCACGGCGACGGAGCCACCCAGCTGTGAACAACAGGAAGTTGTTGAAGTCAGTTGTTTTTCTTCTGCCTTTCACTCAAGTCTTCATTGCTCCTTCTTTTTATAATCTTCAAATATGTATATATTACTATCACATAAATAGTGTTGTGTTTGGAACATTCGCATTTATTTAACGAGGGAACGTTAACATTTTTTGGATACAATAATTATTCTTGATCTGTGTAGTTTAAAAATGTTTGTAATTATTTTAAGAAAGGTATTTTACTAAATATTGTTTTATATACAAACTAAATTATTTAAACAAGAGAACTTGGATATTCATATCAAAAACATTATAAGCAGCAATGAGAGATCAAAATTTATTAATATCCCCCAACAAATTACCAGGAAAATATTATTATTACATAATAACCAATATTGTGGTTATTTAAAAATCACCTGCGCATTGGAGTATCAAACATAGTCTTCGTATTATCCCTGAACCTTTTTGTACCCTCAGGGGTTAGCTTGACTCCATAAAGTCCCCGTAAGAATGCGTCTCCGGCAAAATGGCTAAAGTCAAATCTGTCCATTCTCTCTGGCGATTTGGCTATCAGCTCTTCGCAGCACTCAACGATGCCTGGGAATAAGCACCTCATTCGCTCTGTCGCAAATGTTGACAATAGTTTATTCCTGTGAGTTCATCAGAAAAAAAATATTAGATACAAGAGAGAGAAAGAGTACATCCAATATTCATAATGAAATCAATATAGTTATAATAATAGTTGTCTTATTTGTTGATTCTGAAGGCAGAGGTGTTATCCAAAAGGTATCTAGGGGATCCTAGTTCAAGCTAGATCCTAGTAGTTCTCGAAATGAAAATGTCTTTCAATTTCATGTTTTTATTGATCCCATGTCAAAGAAACAATAAAGATTTATTAGGCCCTATAATAGGCCACACCAAATAAACACATGAATATTTAATAACATTAAAGGGTTTATGTGTACTACATGTAAGGGCGACCTGACAATCAGCATATGTGTGTATTTGTGTGTGTGTGTGTGTGTATGCATATACGAGTATATGTATGTATGTATGTAGCGCATTTCATGTGAATGTAAAGATCAATGGCTGAAATTGGTTCGGGAGGAGGGGGAGGGGTGAAAATTCAAAATATCAGTCTTATTATGAGTCAGATCGAATAATTGTATGTAACAAATCTCGTTGAAAAATTTTATTCTGCATACTTCTCAACGTTATTTTAAATATTCGGCGTTATTCGTGCTTGGCTGGACAATGCTTATTTTATCTACACCATACTCTATATTTATCCCTTTAATACAACCCTGAAGGTTGTATTCGTTAATGGCCGAAATGGGACCTGGAATAGGAGGGTTTAGAGGAGGTAATTTGAAAGTTGAAAATACCTTCCTTATTATGAGTCGTATCGAAAAACGACGAATCTGTTATAGAATTAATCTTGTTATGCCATTGATGCTCTATTATACATGTACATAAATATATATGCTCTACCTTAGGTTTTAGGTACCTATTGAGGTTGTACTCATGACGGAATTTTCGAAATTTTTCTTCAAATGTCCATCGATCCTACCTAGTAGATGTCGAAAATGAGGTCCGTTCAAAACTGTATATCTATCTATCTATCTATCTATCTATCTATCTATCTATCTATATATATATATATATATATATATATATATATATATATATATATATATATATTTGTCTGTTACCGCTCTAGCGGTCGCAATTTTTGTTTGATCGTTACCAAACTCGATATTTAGTAGTTTTATGTAAAAAGAAAGATCGAGTTCGTTAATGGCTGAAATCGGACCAGTGGGAGGGGGGGGGTTTAGAGGAGAGGATTTTCTAAAATTCGAAATATTTCCATTACTATACGTCGGATCTAAAAATTGTATAGAATCAATCTTATTGGAAATTAAATTTACTATAAACATTGTTATATACATTTATTCTCTACCTTGAATATTAACCGAGATATTTGTATTTTTATGAAATCGGGGCGGATAACGGATGAGAGTGAGTTTCCCGCCAAAAGCTAGGTCGGCCGTTTTCTTAACTCTTCGACTCTCGTGAAATTTCTCTATTGTAAAACTTCACGTGGGAAATCTGCTTAGTTTATGCAGCCCCTGCGTGACGGAATTTTATATATTTTCTCGTAATTCCAATATTAAACTAGTTATTTGGACTTCCTCTTTTTCAGCATTTCGATCTTTTACTCCATTTCTTCTTAGAAAGAGAGAATATCTGGTGATATGAGATCACCAGTGTGCCATCCAGACCGTGGGAAATCTTTTTTCAGCCTTCAGTAAACCCCCATTTTAGTTATCGCAATTTAAAAATAAGGGAATACATTACGAAACTTCTTATTTCATGCTTAAATACCAAATGTTGTTTTCAAATAATCTTTACTAGATGAGGTACATGGAAATATGACGTCACCAAATATGATAGTTTGACTACTCGAAAATGTTTATTCGATCTATAGATCGTAGTCCTAGCTAGGAATTAGATCCAAGTTGGCTGATTCGTATATAGGACTAAAATGTGAATCACTTAGAAACCATTAAGTTGGTATACGTAAAAAATTATTACCTGAGCGCTCGCCACCTCTCCCCGTATAGATTGAAGAGACCTACATGGAGGCCACTTGCTGGCTCGAAGACGAAAGGGCCATGATCAGGGAAGGCAGAGAAATTCCTTATCAATACTTCTTCTATCACCTCAGGGTCCCGAAGCACTAAGGTAGGCGTAGTGAACTCGTACAAGCCAACCATTCGCTCCTCCGGAAACTCTTTATAAACCTATAAACACAAAATACAGGTATATCAATGTATAATAAAAAACCGCTTCATAATTTCCTAGAGGACATCTGGTTGCTCATAAAAAGTGAAGTTACCACACAGGATATTTAAGCTTTTTGTGTAATAGTAAAGCTCAAGTTCGTTAATGGCAGGAGTTGGAAACGCAAGATGGCGAGGGGGGATAGAGGGGAAAAACAATATTTCGAAATGGGTCAGATCGAAAAAGACCGTCACGCAGGGGCTGCGTTAAATAAGCAGATTTCCCACGTGCACCACGTATTTGCATTTATCTCAAAACTTAAAAGTCCAATGAGAACAATATTTGGTATTTATGCTTGAAATAAAGTGCTTCATAACATAAGAGAATACGGACTATTAATATGAGATAAGTAGGAGTGGTGCTTCACTGAAGACATTTCTTCATCATTCCATCCGTTTTTACCGGCCACTGTCTCAAATTGGAACTTAAAAACATTGAATGGTACGCTACCATCAACGTAGGGGCCTTTATCCTGCTGAACTGTTCTGAAATAACTCTCACCGGTCCTTCTCAAACTTGTAGATTGTCCATTTGAAATTGTAGCTCACGTATTTCATCGTCCATCTTTCTTCCTAGGTTGGACACGTCATTACAAAACCAGTAATAGAACGGTGTTAATAAGAGTTCTTTTAGATTGCAAAATTAAACACACACAAGTTTCACAGTTTTTCAGTGCACGATTTATTTCACAATGCACAATACTCTTGGTTAATTATTACTATTCACAGTATTACACTGATAGTGTCACTGTTCTTCAGATTACACAGTCCAATAATTCACTCACGGTCACTGAAATTCACAAAAAGACGGCACTGCACTGTCCTTTACTTCGTGGCACTGCACTGTCTTAAACACGGCACTAAACTGTTACTTACAGTCACGGCACAACACTGTTCTTCTTATAAAAACACATTACCGCACTGCACTAAGTCGCACTGGAGCACTGATGTGAACATCAATACATCTGACCATAAACTGAGAGCTGAGGTACTGGCAGGGTCTCTTATAAATGCGTGTAGAAGGGGCTAGCCAAGGAAAGGTCCAGAAGTTCTAGGAAGATAGGCACGGCGGGCCTTAATTAGATTCTGCCGGCTGCACTAGGTCGAGCTGCACAGGCTTAAATTGAGAAGCAGGATGAGACCGAGGCTCTTCCAAGAAGGTCTGGAAGGGACTAGTAAGGACGCGACCAATTAGCGGCACTTCTTTGAACTCCTCCGCACTCCCCAATCACGCGGTTCCTTCTCTGGTGTATTTAATTTTCGCAACACTATATATATATAGTTTTGAACGGACCTCATTTTCGTCATCTCCTAGGTAGGATCAATGGACATTTGAAGAAAAATTTCGAAAATCGCGTCATGAGTACGACCTCAATAGGTACCTAAAACATATGGTAGAGCATATATATTTATGTACATGTATAATAGAGCATCAATGACATAACAAGATTAATTCTATAACAGATTCGTCGTTTTTCGATACGACTCATAATAAGGAAGGTATTTTCAACTTTCAAATTACCTCCTCTAAACCCTCCTATTCCAGGTCCCATTTTGGCCATTAACGAATACAACCTTCAGGGTTGTATTAAAGGGATAAATATAGAGTATGGTGTAGATAAAATAAGCATTGTCCAGCCAAGAACGAATAACGCCGAATATTTAAAATAACGTTGAGAAGTATGCAGAATAACATTTATAGAAAAATAAATTTTCAACGAGATTTGTTACATACATAAAATTTTATATAGATAATATATATGAGTATTTCAAGCTTAAATGTGATGTATTGTATGATCCGACAAGGGAGAGGGGTAATGAGGAGTTAAATTTAAAAAAATCGAAATATATCACATTAAAAGGCGATTGGAAAAATATTACATAACCAATCATGACGCAAATTTAATATGTTGCAATATTTAAATACATTTCTTCTCTAACTCGATTTTCATCATCAGTATATTTGTATGTTCTTAGTTTTCAGTCTTCTGTAAGCCCCTACTCCTAATAATAGGATTTTCATTGAGAGCACCTAAGCCTTTTAATTAATTATTAATAATTTAATTAATTAACCTGGCAGATCTGAAGTGTGTCCCACACATGGAAAATCTGCTTAGTTTACAGAGCTCCTGCTTGACGGACATTCCATTGAACCTTCTCAACTCCAGCACTCCTAGTCTAACTTGCGAATGTGTACGCCATAGCTACTCCAGTCCCCCACACAAATATATTATGCTCCTAATGTAATTCTTTTTTTCTCTAGCAAAGATAAAAAAATAAATACTCCAAAAAAAGAATTTGAAAGAATTTGGCGAAAAGTGTGTGTCTTCATTATTGTGCTTCTGATTGAAATAATTATAGGATCAATCTTGACGGTAAAATTCAGATGGCTGTTTATGCTGTAAGACAGGCGAGTTTGAAGCTATGTTAAAACGATACAAAATCTGTCAAGCAGTGGCTGCCTAAACTAAGGAGATTTCCCACGTGAACCTATGTAACAGGTTAATCTACACACTTTTCCACTTTACACCATCGTAAATATTAAGTGAAGAAATACAAAATGCTCTGAGAGCTGAAAGACAAATACTCTCGACCAGAAAGAAAAACAATTACTGAAATATATCTGAATATAAGATATTAATTCTATTGAAAACTATTTACTATATCTATTGTTGCAATTTATAATGAATTGTTATTTCAATCACTGTGATGCTAGCAAAAACAAAAGACGGGCGAAGGGGGGGGGGGGGTCAACAGAACGTATTTGCATGTATCTCACCTAGTAACGATTTTTTGACACACAATATTTGATATTTCAGCATGAAATAAGACTGTTCATGATATGTTGGCTCATTCATAACGTACGATGACAAAGAAGGGCGTTTATTGAAGCCTGTTAATTAAAAAATGCACAACTTTCGGTTAATATTTGAGATAGAGAAATATTATATATAACAACATTTATGGGTAAATTAATTTTCAATAAGATTGGTTATTTAAAATTTTTTGATCCGACTTATAGTAACGGAGATATTTCATCAAAATTCTCCCTCTCTATAAGACCCCTTCCCATTTGTCCGATTTTTGCCATTAACGAACTCTAACTTATTATATAAAATTATTAAATATCGAGTTTAACAACGATCCAAAAAAAAATCGGATCGCTACAGCGTTAATAGACAAATATATATATATATATATATATATATATATATATATATATATTTGAATTGACCTCATTTAGCCAATTTCCCGTAAGAGAAATCAACTATTGAGGTTGTACTCATGACGCGAATTTTGAATAGATGAGCCTGACATAGTAAACGGTGGGTAAAATGTTTCAAATAAGGCTGGTCATATTAACATAGACGAAGAGATGTTATCAAGTAATTTTTTTGTAAAGTTAGGTAATGAGGAAACACAAATATTCAATTAACCCTTAATTGTGTAGTGATATTTAAATTGAAATTAATTGGAGAGTTCTTGTTTAATTTATTGAATGACTTCAAGGGTATATACAGCGCTGTTATTTCCATTCCTTCATATCAGTGTTGTTATTTGAGATTTTGCATTGTGTTCACGGAAAAGATAAAGAGTTTGCAATTAAACGTATCTATTGATAGCTGGCTGATATGGATAACGCTTAAGGTTTTTTTCTTTTCTTTTTTTAATTGTTTATGCAAAAACATAGACCCAGTGGGGAAGAAAGGCCTAAAATTAGATATTTTCTCTGATATTCACAATAGTTTTTAATCTTATGCTAAGATGCTTTTATACTGGAAATAGTCCTTTATTTTTGGTTAACTTCAGGTTCGACCCACTTGTTGATTGATATATATATTTGTTAACGAACTAATTAAATCGTATCTCGAGCTCCACTCTCACTAGAAAGCGACAAAGCCCAATACAATTATCCATAGTAACATAATGTTGATCTAAATAAAGTCCGTCATGCAGGGGCTGCTTAACAAAGCAGATTTCCCACTGGAAGGTTTACAACAGATAAATCTACTTACTGGTAACACCACCGTGAATGTTAAGGGACTAAATACAAACGGTACTAAGAAATCATTGAGTCAATTGACAAGTTAATAATATCTACAACGGAAAGCATCTCAATTGTAAACAAACAGGGAAGCCAACTTGAATAGGTAGAATTATTCCTAGTCCAGATAAATGAACAATTAATGAAATATATCTGAATATAACATTTTTTTTTTTTTTTGTGAAAATTATTTACTATTGCTAGTGGAGTAATTTGAAATTTATCAGAATAATTATTATCTCAATTACTAAGATTTTATTAATTCAATAACAAAAGAAGGGGGGGGGAGGCAACAGAACGTATTTGTTCGTATTTCGTATAATAAACCTTTGTTGAAAACAATTTTGCTATTTAACCTTGCAATGAAGTGGTTCCTGATAAACAGCTTATTATTAATATGACACTAGTAGCAGCAGGGGTTTACTGAAGGTGTATAACAATAAAATCCAAATACCTCAGTTAATACACATTATACGGAAAATATGCATAGAATAATAATTATAGTAAATTTAATTTGCAATAAGATCGTTTCAATAATTTTTTGATCCGACGTATAGTAACAGAGATATTTCGAATTTTCGAAATTCCTCCCCTCTGAACCCCCCTTTTTCTGGTCCGATTTCAGCTGTTAATGAACTTGATGTTTCTTTTTACATGAAACGACTAAATATTGTGTTTGGTAACGATTGAACAATAATTGCGACCGCTAGAGCCGTTCACTGACAAATATATTTATAATATTGTACGTGGCTTATTATCGTCATCTCCTTTGTAGGATCGATGGACATTTGAAGAAATGTTTCGAAAATCGTATATGTGTACGGCCTCAATAGCTGATATATATATATATATATATATATATATATAATAAAAGATTGGTACCGTCAAATAAAGAGTTGTCGTGATACCTATCGGTGAAGACCGTCTTCAATGGCTGATCATCGAGTAGGTACAGCTTGCAAGCGCTTTTGATGATGGTGCCTTCGCATCGATAGCACATGTCGATCATCAAGCAGTGATGACGGTCTTTACCAATAGGTAAGACAACAATAAATATATATATATATATATATATATATATATATACATACACATACATACATACATACATAACATACATACAGGGTTTCACAAGCTCCCGTGCCACCTCCCTTAAAAACGCCAATTGTATTAATAAAAGGCTGAGACTTGGTTTGCAATAATTGTGACCCTTAAAGAATTTTTTTTAGTCTAGTCTTTAGCCATGAAATGCACAAATCTTTATTTCAGGGCACACTTTATTGAAGAATACTGCAAGATAAAAGTTGTAGCCAACAAAATAACATTTGACACAAGTCTATGGGAAAATGAATATATTCTCAAATTTTTTTTTTTTAAAAAAAAGCATTTAAAACGAAATAACTCAAAAGTATTCTTGCATGAATCCAAAAAATGTTTACTTCAAAGAACAAAAAGAAGAAAACCTAAAACTCAAAATATCTCCGTTATTATTAGTCGATCAAAAAATTATATAGAACCAATCTTGTGTATTTGACCTACACGATATTCGATGTATATAGCCATTTCATTCGACGTTATAGATTATATTCGTTAATGGCTATCGAACCAGGATTAGGGGGATTTAGAGAGATGAGAAATTCAAAAAATCTTCGTTATTAAGAATCGGACCAAAAAATGTTATGGAATCAAACTTGTTAAACTTATGCTCTCTCATTGTCAGTTTTTATATTTTTTCGAAATTAATAAAATAAGCGAGTTATTCGAATTTTTTTGTCTTCTTCAAACCTCTACTTCTATTCATCGGATTTAGAAATACAGAATATATGGTAAAATGAGGTGAGTAGTAAAGAGGTGTGTAATATCTGCACGTGAGAAATCTATTTTCCTAGAGTCGGGCGTAAATGGGGACGTGGCTGGGAGGCAAGTTGTCTGTTTTAGTCGCCACACAGAAATCCGGTCTTACTAAAAGGAAGAATTGGAGGGGGGCAATGAAACGATTATGTCGTATAATGGGTTTGGTCCCAAACAATTTTGGGAATGCGGGAGGGTGCTTACTAAAATTACTCATCCGGGACTACTTTCTTTCATCCAAAAATAAGAGTATTATCTTATCACCAGCCTTTAGACGGCTGATAACATGACCATGACTCCTGTTGTCTTGTCTCCTAATTTATTATAATGGATACTTACTATAAGGTAGATGACCTTTGCTTCATGAGTTATCAAGGAAGAGATAAAGTTAAATAAGACGCTAGCATTAATGAGTTGTTTAGATTGTTTTTGTTTACGCTCAATGGTCATAATTCAAACCTTTTCAGCTCATTTACGTGATTTTAACAAATTGGCGACACAAAATGTACGACTACATCCACATTTTCGCTATTGTATAGGTAATGCCTTATGATATTATTTATTTCTACTACCTTTGTTTTATAATACACACGAAAGGATTCAAAATGGTGAATTTTTGTCTAGTTTTTTTTCACGCAAAAGTAAAAATAAGCCGTAAAGGAGCTGCGCAAAATTAACAGATTTCCCACATATTGGAATACGATATGCTAATATTTTCATCTCGCTACTATAGATTGTCTATTTCTAAATAAAAATTCGATGAGCAATAGTGAGGGGTTTACTGAAAGAGGAAAACAAGAAAGTGCAAATAACTCGCTTTATATTGAGTTAAAGGAAAAACCAGCAGTTGTAGTGCAATAATAGTTAAATAAGATTGGTTCTGTAACATTTTTGATCCGATATATAATAATATCAAAATAATATGGAGAATTTTGTATTTTAAAATCCTCCCTCTAACCCTCGCCCCTCCCTATTCCTTATCCGATTTTAGCCATTAACTAATATGTTTTTTATTGTGACGGTTAAACATCGAGTAAGGTATATATTAAATTAACATTTGAGAAATTTTTCAAAAATCGCGCCATGAGCACAACCTCATTAGCTGATTTACATTAAGTAAAATATGTTAAAATGGCTTCAGACGTAGTACTAATAATATAGTATTGACGTTGAAGCATTAGCCAGCATGAGCTTGCAGGCTACAACATTAATTTATCCACCTGCCTTGCCCTACTTATATGCTGTAAAAGAAAATTTAGACAGCCAGGGGGCATTTTCATTTATCATTATCATGATCTAAAGGCTAGGCCTTGTAGCTTCAACCATTGTGTTCTTTCGGTGGCTGGTCTTGAATATTAATATACCCACCGAAGTCCATGAGTTGTTGGATGTCTTCAAAGATGGACTTTCTAGGCCTCCCTCTTCCCGTAGATCCAATGAATGAATTTACCTTCAAATATATTTGTTATGAATAGTTGAGCGTTACGATATGCCCAAGAAGAGTCACCCTCATTTTTTCCTAGGCTTAGATAAGACTTTTATATTCAGTTACCTCATTTAGTCATTCCACGTTGGATTTATTATTAGACGCCTAATCTGAAGATTCTGTACCAAATCCACATATCTATTATATTCACTTTTGTGAAGAGCCCAACTTTCACACCCAGAGCACTCTTTAGAAAGTCTTAGTAAACCTTTTATAAGTACTATTTGTGAAAAAACTTTTTCTTTTGGAATGTTTTTTTAGCAAGTACTATTCGTCTATCGCCTACTACTATCGTTGTCTTTATTGATGAAGGTAAGAGAACTCACTTTTTCAAGTATCATATTTTCAATTCTAATATTTATTTTTTTCTTAATTTGCATTTTCTTAGTTTCTGTCTTCTGTGCACCCCAACTCAATTGTATCATTAAAAGCATGACCAGTCCTTGGGAAATATATTTAGT
Source organism: Riptortus pedestris (assembly GCA_019009955.1). NCBI lineage: Eukaryota > Metazoa > Arthropoda > Insecta > Hemiptera > Alydidae > Riptortus > Riptortus pedestris. The sequence goes on along the minus strand of CM032230.1, from coordinate 55,175,340 downwards.
TTACACAGCCCCTGCGTGACGGACTTCTTACAATTAGTACTCCACCACTTCCAGAGCTCCTTGTCTACCTCGTGTATGTGTAGCCACTCCTGCCTCTGACACAAATATTCTCTTCTAATGGTATTGTATTTTTAACTAGCAAAGATAATTAAATTAGCATTCCAAAGAATATTCATTTGAATTCTTTGGCTAGCGTTTATTTAACATTGCATAGCTTCCAGATCACATCTCCAGAACAAGTGAATAGTTTCAAAACTCGATATTTAAACTTTTTTTTTCTGTATAAATAAGGGGAAGATCAAGTTTTTAATGACTGAAATAGAAGAGGTGAGAAAGCTAAGTTTAAATGGGGTTGTTATTTTATAACCGATATATTTGCAATTTCTTTGTTTTCAGTCTTTGGTAAACCCCCAATCATCATTTCGAGTTACGGAGCCATTAAGCACCTCATGTCTAGCTTAATTATTAAATTCCGTTTACATAAGCTTCTTGGTGGTAGCAGATCAGTAGCGAGTCAAACTCATGTAAATGTGCTTAGTTAACTCAGCCCCTGCGTGAGGGTGTTTGTATATTATCTCTTCCTGCAATCTTGTCCCTTATTCATTTTACCATTCAGACTAATAAAGACCTCGATCTTTCATTTTTTTCGACTAAACCTAAAAAGAGTATTTCGGTTTCAATACCTCAACTGAAGACGTAAGAGCCCGCAAACCATCTACAAATTGACATCGCTATAAACATAACATAACTATTACAATTACCCATCCAACGAAAGTTATTATTCTTTGCACTTATTTTAAAACTTCCTGAGACATGAATTAATATTTAAGAAATTTTTATTGTGAGCGAACTCTATAAGTTATTTAACCTAAATAAAGTATCCTCTAAAAACAAGGGTATATTACCTTATCATACATGTCGGAAGGTATCTTATTGTGTGTAAGTACAGGTAAGTAGTTGCCAAGTATGGGGATGGGGTACTTGAGGTAGGGCACGCCTCGGTCTGCCCAGTAGGACATGGTTCTCTTGTAGGTAGAATAGGCAAAGACTATGATAAGCCATGCCACAACCACAGCTAGCCAAACAGTCAGCATATTTCTGAAAAAGATATGAAATTTATCGGCATTACAGGTGAATAAATTGCACACAAACACACTCACGCGAACACATACATGCAGTCATATTGTGAGTTCACACTTTTACCAGTGTGTACATTAGAATAGATCAGATTGGAAAAGTGTTCCGACGGGGATGATATCCTGTTTTCTACACACATTTCAATAATTAAGAAATAGTTATAAATATTATGTCGAGAGCTTAAGAATGCGGATGATATGTCGGGTGCCTAAGAAGTCGGATGATCTGTTATTATTTAAATAAAACGAAACATATCTTTGAAGTTAAGAGATTGTGTGATTTTCACCCCGAATCCCTTTATATATATATATATATATATATATATATATATATATATATATACACACACACACACACACACACACACATACACACACACGCACATATATATATATTAGACATTCAAAACAACAATACAAAAATATATTTGACTGGGGTCAAAGGACATGCCGGACTTTACGAAAACGAATTAGTTGACAAAATTGCAAAAAATGCATCCAAGGACCAAAACATTCCCATAACATACTCCAACATAACAAAACAAAGTCTACAATACACGTTACGCAAAGACACAATAAAACAGTGGCAGGAGCGATGGGACAAAACAGAGAAAGGCAAGCATTTAAAAACATTCATCCCAAATATTGAGGAATACCTCAACACCTGTACTGCTACTGACTTTTACTCGACACAAGTACTCACTGGACACGGAACTACTAAATCTTACTTACATAGGTTCAAAATACTAAATGACAAAAGCTGCCTAATTGAGACGGGTTAACTACAGGCTATCACCCTTTTCTTGCCAGAGTGGGACTAGGGATGAGTTCGTCACTAAATAATTGTAACCTAGGCGGGAATCTTACTCGCCACTATAGGTTTACCATGTGAGTTAAGACTCGAGCTGCCTTTTTCAAGTAATAAATTAAATATACGGGGATCATGTTAGCTATGTAAGTTAAAGCGTAGGCTTTCATCTCACATGGTAAACCTCTCTAGTTCTTGTCTAGCCTTGGCAAGTCCAATTCCCGCCTGGACAAATAGTAATTTATTTAGTGACGAACTCATTGAATTAATTCCTTAAACCCACCATGGCTAGAAAAGGATGGTAACCCTGTAGATAACCTGTACTAGCCATAGTAGTAAAGTAGACGTTAATAAATAATATTAGTAATAATATATTAAATATACAATTTTTGTGCTTCATTTTATTTTAAAGTGGCATACGATATTTCCATTTGAATGTATCGGGTTAAAAAATGATAGATTTTTCTTATTATTTATTTATTAACGTCCACTTATTGCAACTTAGGCTAATTGGGACGGGTTATCTACAGTTTACCACCATTTTCTAGCCAGGGTTGGACTTAGGATGTTATTTAATGAATTCCGTCATTAAATAGTTTCCTTTGCCCAGAACTCGCTTATTTTTTTTAGCTCCCTTTAAATCCCCTTCTTCCGCTTAGTCGACTTTGGTCGAATGGAGAAGCACACTAGATGCTAGTGTGTACCTAAACATGAAATTTCATCATTCTTTTACCAGCCGTTTTTGAGTTAAGAGATATAAGTACATAGATTCATTCGGACCTTCATACAAAAGTAGGGACCAATGAACAGATGCCATGCCGATACTAGACAAAATTGGTTCGGAGAGGATCAAAGTGGATAATTCTAATTTTGTATTGAATATTTAAAATTAAAACCAATCATAATAAATGAATATATGAGTAACACAGATATTCATGTTATACCATGAGCGGTCAAGGAAAAAGGATTTAGGCAGGTTAATATAAAATGGGGCTTTCGGTTAACATGTCTCCAATGTTGCCTTCAGAGAAAATATTAGACCATCTCTGGCAAATATTGCTATTACTATAACGTAATTTCCCCAAAATAAATCAAATAAATACAATTTCATTAATTTAATTTATTTGTGGGATGTGCAGATAAACCAATTAGACCACAGGAGGTTCCCTAGAACTGTAAGAAATCTTCTCGAACAGAGACCCGAAAAGAAAACCATAATATAATCAAACTATAAAGAGATATTGGTTCTCTTTAATTGCTTGAACAATTGACTTTGTATAAATGCGGCTCATAAATATATGTTTCAGTAAATTCATTTCACCCTTTGAGAAAATGTGTGGTTTTAAATTAACCGGAAGTAAAGTTATGAATATTTGTTAAACAAAAAGAAAAGAAACTTTTATTTTAAGCTCGATATGATCCAGACTGGAGCATGTTCCGGAATATAATTCTTTGCATACAAAGTATCGGAGAAATACAAAACAAACATTGAAAATTCCATTCGAGGGAAGGGCAAAGCAATACCGAATTATTTCAGGGTCAATGATAAAACCTTTGGAGCTCCTAAATTAAACTCCAAAAAAGGTGCTGGCTTAGTTAATTTTTAAGTGTCAAAATTCATTTTAATGCAAATGCACAATATTAATATTGATATCAATCAGTTTTAAGTTTGGTCTACTATTATGAAATAAGTCAGTTCCATTTTAGTTCAAAGTTTCAATTGAATTTTCACTTCTCCGATTGACAAAGGGAGGTGAGCACTCTTCGTGTCAGTGAATTTTCCAAAATATTTGTTAAAACCATAAATCTCATATAGTATTTCAAAATAAACTTATTTTTAATAATACTTGAGGAACATTCAATTTTTAATAATTTAAAAGCTGACTATTTTTAGTTGACATTCATGGGTCACCCCTAAACAACACCAATTCCTAAATGTACAAAGTAAATTTATGCATTACCACAGAAAATAATATATAGATAATTCCTAAAATTGGTTTTAGTAAAGTGAGACATTCTTTCAGATGCCTGAGGATTGTCTACAAATAATTGGACCTTTTTAGTTCTAAAATTAGCCAGACCTTTTCTAGTGAACGGTAAGAGAAACTGAAGAGATTGCTCACATCATTTAATAGGAATAAGACAGGGTTAATCGGACTTGTAATAAATTCACATACCTTCGGAGTCAGCAGGGAACTTCTTGCAACTCCTTCAACCGCTTGCTAAATTTCACACTTTACACTGCAGTAGGGTATATAAAACGGCATCTAGGTCAAGATAATGGTATCTCCCACTAATTATCAATGGGTTACATAAGAGTTGTCTTTGTCGTTGATGTCTATAAGTCGAAGTATAGTAATTGTAAATAAAGTTAGAAATTAGTAACTATAAACAGTTTACTATTATATTTTTTTAAATAAATATAGAATTTCAAAAAAAATAGATAGGTCCAATTTTGATATAGCTGAGGTTTTAGCAACTCATCAGCACAAGCTGTTTCAGATTCTTGTGAAATCAGGAATTGCTAATATCTAGGCTATTAATAAATGTCCTCAATGAGACAAAAACACTTTTTTTTTTTCTTTTAAATTCGTAATTAGATATGGCCAACTTGTTTTAATTCTTCCCTTTCAGTTCCTTTTGGTTGTTTCTCCCTGACCTCATCTCAGTAAGGCATAATAATACAATAGATTAATTCAAGACTTAATTTGCTAACATACACTAGTTAACAGGTGTCAATAGTTTACTTTACACTAGTCAGGCTATGGTTTCCTGTGAGGCTATGGATCTGTATCGAGTTTCATCACAGAAATCCTTGCTTCCATTTAGTGTACGTATTTCAGTGTCCTTCTTTGTCCCTCCATGTAGGATGCAAGGGTAAACCCTTGCAAGCCTTTGTAATGTCCGTTCCTATTACTTATCTATGAATCATGATTAATGTTCCTATTATTGCACTAATAATAGGGCTGTTCCTTGGAGCTACATATAAATCAAATTACCTTATGTTTATATGTATATACTTGACGATTGGCACATGGATAGACAAACCCTTTACCAAACTTTCCTTAAGGAAAATGAGTTGTTGAGGTTGAACTCATGACCCGATTTTCAAAACATTTCTTTAAATGTTTTATTATGTTATGTTAAATTATATGTTATTTTAATAGGTGTTATCATCACACATAAGGAATGACAAAAAAATTATATTTGTTTTTTGAGTTACAGATCTAGTAATTGTAATTTCTGATGGGTCGTTGCCAAATACGAAATTTAAGTGTTTCATGTACTACTAAAGATAAAGTTCGTTATGGCTAAAATCAAACCGGGAGCGGGAGATAGAGGGGTGTGGAATAAAATATTCAAATTATCTCCATTTTTATGTGTTGGATTAAAACATATTGTAAAACCGGTTTCGTTGAGAATTCAGTTCTTTGAAACTGTTGTTCTGTCTATTGTTTTCGTTTATCGAATATTAAGCAAGTTATTCTGTTTTGTTTTCAGCATTCAGTAAACCCCTCTTCTACTCATTGCAGGTTAACAATAAATATGCCAATATATCAAGAAGCGTCTTTTTAGAAGGTTTTAGACCAAATATTCTTTAAACGGACCTTAACTATGTAAGATACACGGAAATTGGTTATTATATTAAGATATCCGACAATCAATTTTGTTAGAAATGTTCATTTCTTCAATGCATGCTGATATCCCTTCCATTCTACACTAAAGATCATATTCGTTAATTGCTTAAATAGTTCTAGGCAGGGGGGAGGGGTCGAAATACCTCAGTTATTATGAGTCGGATCGTAAAACGTATAACCAACCATTCTTGTTGTAAATTTATGTTTCTGTAACTACTGTTTTATGGATATTTACTCTAAATCGAATATTAAACGAGATATTTGTATTATTCTTGGTTTTCAGTCTCCAAGAAACCCTCACTTCTATTCATTTGATTTTCACTTTTAGTAACTAAGCATGTTTTACGTTCTCAATAAATATGACATGACCAGACTTCCAGAGAAGAGTGGTAACCTGTAGATAAACCGCCCCAATTAGCCTTATTAGCACAAATTGAACGTTAATAACTAACATTTTTAAATGGATATAGTAAGCCATTTATATTCAAAATCGGACCAGGATGAGGAATGAAATACATAATAATGTAAATCTCGGTTATTATGTGTCAGATCAACAAATGTTATGAAGCCAAACTATAACAACGTAATTAACAAAGTAATTGTTGTTTACACATTTTCTCTCATTTGAATATTAATTGAGTATATTAGCAAATTTCCCATAAGTGAAATCAGCCATCAGGGTTATACTTATAGTAGACATATGATAAAAGGGATATCAAGTTCGTTAACTGATGTAATCGGAGTTAGTATGAGTAGGATCGAAACATTGTATAGAACCAATCTTACTGCAAATGTAATTATCTATAAACATTGTTAAATAGATACTTTCTTTATGATGGATATTAACCGAGATGTAATGTTCAGTTGTATGTGTTCAGTAAACCCCCATTCCTACTCGTGTCATATTAACAATCAGCTTTTATAACATAAACCACATTATTCTAAGCTTAAATACCAATTATTGTTTTCAAGAGATCATTTTTGCATAGAAATAGAGAATAAATAGTGAGATGAGGTCACAAGTATGCTATAACAGTGTGTAGGAAATCTGCTTAGTTTACGCAGCCCCTCCGTGACGGCCTAAAAACCTCATGTCGAGCTTAAATTTCAAGCCAGTTTCTTTAAATATTACATACGCATCTTATTTTGGGAACAGGGGATAGAATTTAAGATGGCATCACCAGTGTATCTTTCCAAGTCCATGAGGAATCTGCTTTGTTTGAGCAGCACCTAAAGGAAGAAATTTTCCTCATCTTCTAGAACCTCAATAGCTGGTCTCCCCATAACGGGAAACTGGTAATATCAACGTAATCATATATCATTGAAATGTAGCATAAGTGGACCACAATGCACTCAGACCAATTGCAGTTAGAATATCCTCTCAATTAGTTCAGCAATCGACAGACCTTGAAGTCAACTAGAACTAAAGGATCTTCGGAATAGTGGACTGCAGTAAGATGTTAAAATTAGTGACAGATTAGAAGTGCAGGTACAATCAACACAAGCAACAATGACTAACCAACGATTTTATGATATGCAGATTATTGGCTTGTGGAGTTCAATGATTGCCTAGGAGTTTAAATTTCCATTTAAATTCGTGCACATTAGCTTCCTAAAGTATATTAATGTAAATAATGATTGACTAAGCGTGTGGGCTAGGTCGTTGGTCTTGATCTAAGTAAACCTAGAGTAGAGGTTTCGATTCTTGCCTAGAACATAGGAATGTATTTAGTGGCAACCACATTAGCGACTTCAACCAGAGGCTCAGTCTGTCTAGAAAAGGGTGGTGGGGAAATCTGTGGATAACCCGTCCCGATTTGCAAAAGATTCTTAAAGTGTACTTTAATATATAACTTTAACATATCCCCACTTCCTTGTCCGATCACAGCCATTACGGAATAATGCTTGATTTTACATTAATTATCGAATTTCATAAAGATTAAGCAAACATTACGACCACTAGAGAGTTAACTGACAAATTTATCTATCTATGTATGTATTTTAATAAAATAAACACACACAACACACACACACACACACACACACTCACACACACACACACACACACACACACACACACACACACACACACATATATATATATATATACAAATAAAGAAATTTGTCGAAAATCACGATATAAGTACAACCTCAATATATGATTTCCCATATTAATGCCATGATGCCATCTTTCCTTAATCCAAGATAAAATGCAATGTGAAAGTTACAATATTTTTTAATTTTTCACGATTGTGATATTACAACACAAAGGTAATTCGGATATGTAGATGTCCATGAATATTTTAGCATTTTGGCAGAAAGAAACTTCCCCTTATTGGAGGTTTCAAGGATCAGTGAGCATGCGTCAGAATACTATCAAAGATAAATTGAGCTAAGAATAAATGCGTCCTTCAATGATTATTGACAGACAGATTATTCAATTTTGGAGCATTAGGTATATAGAATGCATAAATTTCAATATTCTAACACAATTCTAAAAACAATTACAAAATATTTACGCGGATGGTTAAAAAACTGGAGAAATTGATGAAGGTTGTGGTCCTAGGAGATATAAAAAAGAAATACAAGTTGCCACCATATACCTCCATATATACCGCCGAGCTCCAAGCAATAGTGACAGTACTTTACCTCGCCATTGACAGCAATCATACACATTTTTTAATGTGCTCTGGCTCCATGTCAGCTCTGCAAAGCATACAGAACCCTCATAAAGCCGAGCTAAGAATAAATAAAATTTGTAATTATTTGCGAAACCCGAAGAATAAAAAAACGACTCAAACAGCTATGGATACCCGGACAATCCGGAATCTCAGGAAATGAGGCTGCTGATAAACCAGCAAAAGAAGTAGCTCATATGGGTCCCACTTCATATCTATGCTTCAACTACATGTCTATGAAAAAAATGATATAAGCACCTGCCTAAATAGCAAAGTTCATAAAAGCTGGGGTTCAATGTGGAAGGAAGTATCCCTCACAAACAAATTGCAAAATATAAAAGGTTCTCCAAAGACATGGCATAGTGCCTTCAGAAGCATTAGAAAAGAAGAGGTGGTGACTACCAGGATGCGTAAAGGCCACACAGATCTTATGCACATACACTTAATAAATAAAGATCCCCATCAACAATAAGAAGTATGCCATCTTACTGGGGAATGTCAATTTGTGAAACAATGTTCGAATAATTTGAAATTCCAAGAAATATAAAATGGTCTGACAAGACATTTCACGGGCAGTTTGATAGAATCATTTTGTTCGTAAAGATGCTACCTCGATATAATACAATTTAGGTATTGTATGATATAGAAATAGAGAAAATGAACTGTATATCTCCGCATTGTATAATAGGATGAAAGAATATTTATTTTTTAACTTATTTATAAGGTCTTGCAAAATGAATGCACTAATCAAGTATCAAACAAATGTTATGAAACCTTAAAACACAGTATAAACTAACCATGTTACAAATTAGTAAACAGGAACTACTATACTAAGCAATCTGTATATATTCGTTGTTAATAGGTATATGGTGAGCTGTGTAAAGATATATAGTGAAAAGAAGGTGCATGGAAAATAAATAAAAATTTTGAAACAACCTCATTTTCGTCATCTCCTAGGTAGGATCGATGGACATTTGAAAACATTTTTCGAAAATCGCGACATGAGTATGACCTCAATAACTGATTTCCCTTAAGGGAAATAAATAAAATATATAATAAAATAAATGTATGTATATATATATATATATATATATATATATATATATATATATATATATATATATATATATATACAGTGCTGTGAAAAAGTCTTTGAACAAAGTAATTTTTTAAATAATCTAAGTTGGAAGAAAAGGAAAACAAAATTATTGAGAAACAAATATTTTATTTAATTAAAAATACCACCCATATAATATTGCAGCAAAAAAATATTTAATAACCATATAGCACAAACAAAAAAAAAGTATCTAGTATATCCTCCTTTATTTCTTTTGGCGCTCAGCAACCTATCTTTGACACTAGAAATTAAAGAGGCTATGTAATCAGGGGAATTTTTTTCCCATTATTCTTTTAGGATTCTCCATAGCTCTTCTAAAGAATTTGGTTGCCTTTCAATTCTTTTTATATCAAGTAATTCCCAAAAATGCTCTATAAGATTAAAATCAGGACTCTGAGGTGGCCATTCCATACATTTTAACTGTCCCTGTTCTTCTTTTCTTGCCAAATAATCTTTGATAGTTCTGGCTGTATGCTTTGGATCATTGTCATGCTGCAAAACAAATCCCAGCCCTATAAGCCTCAACCCAGATGGTATTGCGTTAGATGTAAGAATAATGTGATATATTTTAGAAACCATTTTCCCTTCTATTCTCACAAGATCTCCTACTCCATAGCCGGAGAAGCAACCCCAAACCATTATAGAACCTCCTCCATGCTTCATAGTTGGATTTAAGCATTCTTCCAAATACTCCTCTCCTGGCCGCCGCCTCACATACTGTCTTCTCCTAGAGCCAAAAATTTCTAATTTTGATTCGTCGGTCTATAAAACTTTTTTCCAGTCCTCTTCGGCCCAATTTTCGTGTTCTTTCACAAATTTCAAACGCTTTCCTTTATTTCCACGACGGAAAAATGGTTTTTTTCTTAGCCACACATCCCCTAAGTCAAAACTTATGTTTTCTTCTAACCAAAGAAGACGATATTTGTGTACCTGTGGCTTCAGCTATTTCTTGAGCAAGTTGTGTGCTATTCTTTTTGCGGTTGCGCAAAGATAACAACTTCAAATGTTTTTCTGCAGCACGGTTTAACTTTCGGGGCCTACCAGAACGTTTTAAGTCCACAATACATTTGCTGTTTTTAAATTTTTTAATAATATAGTGTATTCCTGAAATAGAACCTTTCACTTGCCTTTGAATTTCACGAATAGTAAGGCCCTGCTGATACAAAATAATCACTTTCTGTCTATCAAGAAGATTAATTTTCGCCATTTCCTGAAAATCAGTTAGTTTAAAGTACAGAAAAAATAAGTTTATTAAGGAAAATTATTTTACACTATAAATTTTACTTACTGTTTGAAAAAACGCAGTATTCTATGAATAAAAACGTTTTTTTTGTTTTCACAAATATGTTGTACCTTCCAACTGAACGTTTATACTGATTTCAAGAGAAAGAGATGATAATAATGTAAACATTAAGATGATGTCAATAGAAAGGATTATAAAAAGAATTTAGAACCTAATAGTGACAATATTGATAAGCAGTTATAAATCCTTTTATCCACCACTGTACACATTTTTACATTAGAAAGTTAAATGCACAATACATTTAGGACTCTTAGCAAAATAATAAGTAAAAAATTAAGTGCTAAAATGAAATTATTTAAATTATTCTCACAAGAACAGTTTTGTTCAAAGACTTTTTCACAGCACTGTATATATATATATATATATATATATATATATATATATATATATACACATATTACTCCATCCAAAAAAATCTAATAAAAATGACTAACTGGAAAGGCTACCTTGACATCTTGAATCTAGATGGCTTCAACCGCAAATTTAATCCGCCCTCTTAAAACAAGATTGAGGGCTTGGCAACTTCCATATTTTCACTAGAAGAGCATAGACAATTCAAAACCTTGATGGCTATTGTAGGGAGATCATCATGTCCAGTAAGGGGTATAATACCCTAGTAAGACTCAAGAACAAGACTGCGAGAAGAAAGATTGGCCCTGCACAGCTAAATCACGACAAATTCCAAAGCTCTAATGACACTTGGATGAAGAGGACGGAACACAATTGACTGTGTGGCACGCATGAAGAAAAAGGTCCTTACCAACGGTAAAACTAGCTTGTAGAACTTAGGAATATTAGTTAGATTCCAGATTTGTATTTGAAAAAGTCCATCACGCAGGGGCTGTGTAAACTAAGCAGATTTCTTACGTGAAGTTTTATAATAGAGAAATCTGTCTAATAACAACAGTAGTAGGAAGGAATCTCTAAACCTATTCACGAGGGACGAACAGTTACGGAAATAGCTGTCCTAGCTCTCGGCGGAAAGTCCCGAACAGCCTACTCCTGCCGACCACAAACACAATACAAATGCAAATATCTCGGTTAATATTCAAGATAACGAATGAATTTATAGGACAATATTTATAGTAAATTTAATTTGCAATAAGATTGGTTTTATACATGTTTTTGATCTGACGCATAATAAAGGAGATATTTTGAATTTTCGAAAATGCCCCCTCTAAAAACTGGTCCGATTTCAGCCATTAACGAACTTGATCTGTCTTTTTGCATAAAACGTTTAAATATCGAGTTTTGTAACGATCAAACAAAAATTGCGACCGCTAGAGCGTTAACAGATATATATATAAAATTGTAACCTCTGTCTGTACATTGATTTTTTTCACGAAATTTCACGATAACTTTTCGTTTCACATGTCATAGACACCATAACTGCATTTTGTTTCTTTCGTGTCTGTTTGTTTGTTTGTTACCTTTTCACGCATAAACGGCTGAACCGAATTTTATGAAACTTGGTATGTATATTACTACTAGCCCAACTTAGACTTTAGGCTATATTAATATTCTCTAAGACGAAAAGGAGTGGGGGTTATAAGGGAGGCCTGAAATTAAAAATAGCGATATTTCGATTCCTATTGGTTTTTCGTCAAATATGAACATAACAAAAGTTGTTTATTTTGTTATTTAGAGTAACTTTTGTTATATACACTTTTTTCATATACCGATTTATAAACGAGATATACGCTAAAACCTACAGCGGAAGTGAAATATTTTATTTGGGACAAAAGACCCAACCGAAATAAATAAAACTCGGTATGTGTATTAGCACTAACGCTTTCATTATAACAAGATACACCAACATTTCTAGGAACGGGCAGGAGTGGGGGTTGTAATGGAGGCCTGAATTTAAAAATAGCGGTATTTCGATTTCTATTCGTTTTTCGGCAAATATGAACATAACAAGAGTTGTTTATTTTGTTATTTAGAGTAACTTTTGTCATATAAACTTTTTTTGTATACCGAATTATAAACGAGATATACGCTAAAACCTATAGCGGAAGTGAACAATTTTATTTGGGATAAAAGACCCAACCGAAATAAATAAAACTCGGTATGTGCATTAGCACTAACGCTTTCATTATAATAAGCCATACCAACATTTCTAGGGACGGGCAGTAGTGGGGGTTGTAGGGAAGGCCTGAATTTAAAAATAGCGGTATTTCGTTTTCTATTGGTTTTTCTGCAAATAAGCACATAACAAAAGATGTTTATTTTGTTATTTAAAGTAACTTTTGTTATATAACTTTTTTTGTATACCGAATTATAAACGAGATATACAGTAAAACTAAAGTAATTTGCGGAGAAATATTGATATGCTCAACAATTTTGTCCAATATGAACTACCCGGTACCTCACCGGGAAAAATTAAATCAAATCTATGTTAATATTTTGTCATTATTAGCTGAAATCTATGAATAATGCACAGGATACGGGAAATATGAAAATTTGTAACAATGTAAATGAAGTCTTACAAAAAAAAAACGACGGGTAAAAACCCTAAACACTGGGACGGGGAAATGACAAAATATTATGCAAAGTAAAGCATTGCCAAAAAAATACCATCACCATTCAGCCTAAAATCAATTCCCAGGCGAAGCCGGGTATCTGAGCTAGTACGGGTATATCTATATATATGTAAAATTGTAACCTCTGTCTGTACATTGATTTTTTTCACGAAATTTCACGATAACTTTTCGTTTCACATGTCATAGACACCATAACTGCATTTTGTTTCTTTGGCGTCTGTTTGTTTGTTACCTTTTCACGCATAAACGGCTGAACCGAATTTTATGAAACTTGGTATGTATATTACTACTAACCCAACTTAGACTTTAGGCTATATTAATATCCTCTGAGACGAACAGGAGTGGGGGTTATAAGGAAAGCCTGAAATTAAAAATAGCGATATTTCGTTTCCCATTGGTTTTTCGGCAAATATTAACATAACAAAAGTTATTTATTTTGTTATTTAGAGTAACGTTTGTTATATACGTTTTTTTCGTATACCGAAGTATAAACAAGATATACGCTAAAACCTATAGTGGAAGTGAACAATTTTATTTGGGACATAAGACCCAACCGAAATAAATAAAACTCGGTATGTGTATTAACACTAACGCCTTCAATATATTAAGCCATACCAACATTTCTAGGGACAGACAGGAGTCGGGTTGTAAGGGAGGCCTGAATTTAAAAATACCGTTGGTTCGTTTTCTATTGGGTTTTCTGCAAATATACACATAACAAACGTTGTTTATTTTGTTATTTAGAGTAACTTTTGTTATATAAATTTTTGTCTTATAACAAAGTATAAACGAGATATACAATAAAACTTTAGCGGGACCCAACAATTTTATTGTTTACTAACGATTGAACTGAACTTATCGAAACTCGGTATGTCAATTAGCATTAATTCTTCCATGATTATAAGCTACATTAAAAATTCTAAGCTCGAACAGGAGGGGGGTTATAAGGGATGCCTGAAAAAAAATTCGTGACATTTCATTTTCTATTTGTTGTTCGACACACTTGCACATAACAAAAGTTGTTTACTTTGTTATTTAGAGTAACTTTTATTTTATACATTTTTTCGAGAAAAATGTATGAAGCGAGTAATTTGAGTAGAAATATTGATATGCTCAACAATTCTTTCCAATATGAACTACCAAGGTACCTTACCTGGAAAAATTAATTCAAATCTATATTAATATTTTGTCCATATAATTCAAATCTATGCAAAATGCACAGGAGGCGGGAAATATGACAATATGGAAGACAGTGAAGTCTTACATAAAAAAATAATTTTATTATTAACAAATCCACAGAAACGACGGGTATTAACCCCAAACACTGGGACGGGTAAATGTCAAAATATTGTGCAAAGTAAAGCCTTGCCAAAAAAATACCATCACCATTCAGACTCAAATGAATTCCCGAGCGAAGCCGGGTATCTGAGCTAGTATATGTATATATAGATATCATTTTGAACGGACCTCATTTTCGTCATCTCCTGGGTAGGATCGATGGACATTTGAAGAAATTTTTCGAAATTCGCGTCATGAGTACGACCTCAATAGCTGATTTACCTTGAGGGAAATCTGCTAAAAAGTTGTATGCGTGTGTGAGTAAACATATAGCTTAAATATATGTGTGTGTGTGTGTATATATATATATATATATATATATATATATATATATATATATATAAAATTGTAACCAATTTCTGTACATTGATTTTTTTCGCGAATTTTCACGGTAACTTTTCGTTTCACATGTCATAGACACCATGACTGCATTTTGTTTCTTTCGTGTGTGTTTGTTTGTTTGTTTGTTACCTTTTCACTCATAAACGGCTGAACCGAATTTTATGAAACTTGGTATGCAAATTACTACTAACCCGACTTAGACTTTAGGCTATATTAATATCCTCTGAGAAAAAAAAAGAAGTGGGGGTTATAAGGGAAGCCTGAAATTAAAAATAGCGATATTTCGTTTTCTATTGGTTTCTTGGCAAATATAAGCATAACAACAGTTGTTTATTTTGTTATTTAGAGTAACTTTTGTTATATACACTTTTTTCGTATACCGAATTATAAACGAGATATACGCTAAAACCTATAGCGGAAGTGAACAATTTTATTTGGGACGAAAGACCCAACCGAAATAAATAAAACTCGGTATATGTATTAGCACTAACGCTTTCATTATAACAAGCCATACCAACATTTCTAGGGACGGGCAGGAGTGGGGGTTATAAGGGAAGCACGAAATTAAAAATAGCGACATTTCGTTTCCTATTGGTTTTTCCAAAGAATCTCCTCCATCTTTAATCAACTCAAGACCGAAGAGAACCCCTAAAATCCCCCGAATACATAAATGAATCTGTGCAGAAGTTCACTTCTCTTATACAACAATGTACCTTGGCCTAAAAACAAAAACGCGAAAAATTGTAAAGACTTCCTCCAAATTACCGTACGAAACACCAAGACCGAGTAATGTAGCGTAAAAGTCTATGCTATAAAAAAGGAGTGTTACAGTTAGTAACGTGATAGCTAAGCCTACGTTTGTCCAAATATTTTGATAACTACCTGACAACATTAGGAAAATCTCTTCGTTCAAGCAACATATTAAAGTATTGGGGATTTAGATAATTGTGTAGACTAATAAATCGAAAATCACACTTTTCAACACAAAACAAACTTACTATCTACAACTTATTCCTTAAACCAATCTGGGCGTGGGAGCCCAGGGGGGAAAGCAGTGGGACTAAACATAGTAATATTAACCACATTTAAACGTACCAATCCAGAGTCCTTTGTACAATAGGTGGTGCTCTCAGTTACATAACTAATAAAAACCTTCATAAGGAGCTACATGTCCCTTTCGTTAAAGAAACAATCCCTTAATGCACGTTTCCTTAATAATAAGAAACCTGAGTTCTTTCTGTCCAGTAAATCCATTTCTCAACTCCTTGACGTGTTAAAAAGCAGTGCCCTTGCAGAGGCCAAGCTGGAAGACGGCCGCTAGAAGACGCCCATTCTCCATAGAGATATGCCATCGCACGAAACACTATAATGTAATAGTATTTTAGTCATTAATAGATATTTTATTTCCGTGCTTGGTAAACCTAGAGTGACGAGTTCGATTCCCGCAAGGGTAATAGGAATTTATTTAGTGAAGGAATTCACTGAATAAAATTCCAAGTCCCGCCCTGGCTCAAAAAGGGTGGTGAAATGTAGATAAACAGTCACAATTAGTCTTAGTTGCAAAAAGTGGACGTTAATAAAATAATTTAATTTATTTCCTTGCGACGGCTTATCTAATTTACACGTGTTAAGAATTCATTCTTAGTTAAAATCAAAAATACAACGGTGGAATGGACATCAAGTAATCGAACTAAAAGAAGAGAAGAGGTGGTTCCTGTTCGACTGCGACTAACACATAAGTACCTTATGGCAAAATCTGAACCACCAACTTGTTCCCTATGTAATAGACTACTAACTATAAAACACTTCCTGACCGCAGAAGACGACATAACATAGACCTACCTTACAATCTGGACGAACTTCTAAATAACGAAAGTACACATCTGGACGCTTTATTATCATATTTAAAACAAGTACACATTTACAAACTTATATAGTACCCATCCTCTTCTTATTTCCAGAGAAGTATAGCTATAATGGTTTCATTCAACTCAATGTAATACCAAATGTAATGCAAATTTACATTTTGTGCTACCTTGTGTGTGCATTCGTATGTGTGCGTGAGTGCGTGTGCGTGTGTGTGTAAATCTTAATGCTTGTGTAAGGTTTTACAAACTTTTAAATAAATTCTTGTTTATTTATTATAAATTATTACAAAGTATAATTTTATTGACTTTTATAAAATATTTTTGGTTTTCGAATTTAACATTACGCTTTTGTTTCGTTCTTTGGTTTTTTGACTTTTATTAATTACTCGTGTTCTGTTTCTATTTCCTTTTCATGACTTTTCCTGTCCAATAATTTTCTCTGTTTTAATAGTTCTTTTTTTATTTAAAAGGTAATATCGCCCAGCAGCAACTATAAATTTATATTTACTATATTCAATAATTTGGAGTATTTTTTACCATTTGGATTGGTGAAGGGTGTAAATCGCTACAAATTGCGTGACACCAAACAAACAAATAAATAAATTAGTTAAAACAAATATTATACACTGTGGTTTGAAAAAGAGCATTTAAAAAAAGTGTTAACTGAATAAAAGTTGTGATAATCAAAGAAATTAGTGACAGTAATTCCAGTCCTCTAAAGTGGTGACCCCGACGTGTTCGAAAGAATAAAAGTATCATCGTGAGTGTAATCTAGTTACGCATTCATTGAGGCAACAATGTGCGACATTAATCTGATAGGTCTACTCACGTTGGAGGAGGAACATGTTTCACCAACTTTACCTGCGGGCCAATTCGAGGAGTCTGCAGTCAGTGTTCAACCTCTGCCTAGATTATTGCCCCCCTTTTACAACAGGAAACCTGTCATTTGGTTCACCCGGGTTGATTACATGTTTATTTCCTGTCGCATGTCTAGTTATAACGTTAAATTTCATTATATATATCCCAACCAGATTTGGAGGCTATGCGACATGTAATGGATCTTGCCAAAACTCCCCCTATTGATCTCCCTTGTGAAACTCTTAATTTTGGTCTCATAGCGCATTTCGGGGAATCCGATGATCAAGGGAATCGTCGATTAATAGAGCAGCAGAGTTTAGGGGAAAGGCAACCTTCAGATTTCTTACTTACAGCGGCTTGGAGATGCACAGCTTCCTCCCGATTTATTGGGTACACTGTGGCTTATAGGCTTGTCTGACTCAATGCAATCAGCTCTAGCTGTCACTGTACAAACGGACATAGCTACTATTGCGGATAAGATTGCTGAATTTAGCCATCCTTTAGTTAGCTTACGGTATGCGAGAACTGGTTTTAGATGACTTCCTTTAAGGGAACTCAGCCATTGATTTCCTCGAGTACAGGACGGTCTCGATAATCCGAACACGTAGTTTGCATGACCTGTTCGGATTATCAAATTGTTCGGATTAACAAAGGTATAATTTATAAATAAAAAAAAATCACAAAATAACGAAAATATGTATATTAAAAAGTAAAATTTTGGTTCTTTTAACGTTTTTGAAAATAATTGTATAAAGTTGTCTGAGTTTCTGATTTTTTTGACAAAGAATACGCCTGGTCTCGCAAATTCCTTAAAAGTATCAGGCTTTCATAGCCGATATTGCATCCATTCGCCCACTCCAAGCAAGTATTAAAAGCCTTCAACGCGTTCCCATGACTTATCTAAAATAAAAAATAAAAGGAATGTAAAGAAATTTCCCTGTATAATACATAATAATAATTACGAGAGGTTGATAAGCACTAAACTAACTGGCTTGTGGAAGGTTCTGCGTCTTCGTTCTTTCTTCATTCGTTCTGTCTTGTTACTCTTTTGATTTTCTCCGGGCCATAGTTTTTTCCACGAGGACATTAATAAATGTTCTGGAATCGAACTCCACACATCAGACAGCATTACTGCAACATCTTTTAAATTTATTTTTTTAATACTTGTTGCAATGTCATCATCCGATGCTACGATATCAAATAATATTTTTTTTTTATATTTGATCTTCACATTTTGTATCACATGTTGATCCATTGGTTGGCACAATGCGGTCACATTAGGAGGCAAATAGACGGCAAAAATTTCGCCTTCATTACTTTTTAAATCATCAAGGTCAGGATGACCCGGTGCATTATCTAAAAGAAGCATTGCTTTCAACGGCAAATTTTTAGATTTTAAAAATGTGATTACCTGGGGAACGAATTGGTTGTGAAACCAATCTCTGAAAATATCTGCTGTCATCCAAGCACTAGGTTGTCCATAATATTTGCAGGGCAGAATAAAATTTTTGAATGCTCTTGGATTTTTTGACTTCCCTATAATGCACAATTTCAGCTTATGTGAACCAGATGCATTGGCACAAGGGAGAAAGGTTATCCTATCTTTAGGCAGTTTTCGACCTGAAGCTGTTTCCTCTAAAGAAGAAACGAATGTTTTAGTCGGGATTAATCTCCAATAAAGTCCAGACTCGTCGGCATTGTATACTTGATCAGCAGTAAAGTTATGATTTTTTAATAAGTTTTCGAATGTCTTTTTGAAGGTGTTATACGCATCTTCATTGCATGAATTAGATTCACCAGTCATTGATAAAAAACGTATTCCATACCTTCTTTTGAATTTATCAAGCCAGCCTTTACTGGCATTAAACACTTCTGTCATCTTTTTTAAAAAAATTATTAAAGAAAAATTTTGCCTTTTCAGCTAAAATATCACCAGAAATTGGGCACCCTCGTGATCTCTGCTGCAAAAACCACATATAAAGAGATTCCTCAACTTCTGGATGACCGCCTAGTTTTAGTGTTTTTCGTTTAGAGACACCGCTATACGATTTCGACACTACCGCACGAATTTCACTTTTCTTTTTATTTATATCGCACACTGTGGATTTTCCAACACCATAATCCTTAGCAATCTTTGTAACACTCTCTACACACTCTAATTTGTCTAATATTTCACACTTCTGTTTTAAAGAAAGGGTGACATGTTTCCTTTTAGAATTCATTGTTCTTTTCGCGATACGCACTGTATAACAGACAAGCACAAACTGAGGTTAGGGCGTTGAAAAGGCCGGAAAGGAAGGACTAGAAACGGAAAGGAAGGGCTTGAAACGTATGAAGAAGGAGACAGGAAGTGATTCTTAGAACAGAGCTATGCGGGGACCGGAGTCTCTCCTTCCCAATCTTGCATGCTTCAGCCTGTATCCCCCGAGACAGTCCCGACTCTCCTCAGTCAACTTTTAACTTTTTTTTTTTTTCTCCCTCCCTTGTTCGGATTAGCGGGGGTTTCGGATTACCGGGGGTTCGGATTAACGAGACCGTCCTGTATGTACAACGAAAATGAGTTTCCAGTCTACAATGTAAAGTATAAAGTAATAGTAAAAAGTTTTTTGTTTTTTTTCAAATGAGCTCTTCAAATTTGTATCACACATTGTCTAATTATCTAACTCGTCAGTTTGAAAATAACAGTAACCACAATTATATTGGCATTCTGAAAATAAATAAATTGCTACATTCTTGCGAATTAATACTAATGAGAAATAAAAGGGGGAAAAATAAATAAAAGTTGATGTTCAACTGATTGTAAACGATAAAGGAGGATTGGAAAACTGGAGGTTATCAGAACAAATTATAATTGTTCATACGTTCTTAATGCAATTGCATATTAGCATAAAAACTCATAGCTATTAAAACAGATGTATTCAATTCAGCTAATTAGATAAATCACTTACGTTCAACGTGATAAATCTCTTCAAAACCTCTTAACATTCAAATAATGTTTGTTCAGGTGCTAAGCAGTAAACATCTTAATTTATGCAATCTTAGATTGAATATATTTCTTCTAAAAACAAAAAAACACTCCAATAAAACAAATATGGAGATTTTAGAAAAAAAAAAGAACCTATTTAAAAACATATTTCCCTCCTATTTCTGTTCAATTAATAAATATTCACCTTAATTATTCCTCAATTGAGCTGCATATTCCTTGTGCCAAACATTTACAAACGAATCCTAAGAAACCACAAATTCCTATATAAAACTACATTTATTTGTCTTTTTATTAACAATTATTCTTCCAATTCCAGGCAAATGAATATATGTCAGGATAAAAGTATTTGCATTAGCTCAAGTTAATTTGTTATAAGGAAGCATCATCCCCAAACCAGATTTTGATATTGAGGCATTGAAAAGTCTAGTAGTATCGCTTCTCGTCAACCTTCAACAGACTAGTTCCCCTTACTTCCGCAGTCTGACCTTAGGCTGGGGTTCAGTACATCTTCAGCCAGTCTTTGACTGAGGATCAATATCAAGATTAGATGTGACGTAACTGAAATACTCTACGTGTTATTCCTATGTTCCATATATATATAATGAGACCCTGGTCAGTCAGAGCTTAAATAAAAGTGACACTTTCGTAGACAGAAAAATTAATAGCTCCAATATTTCTTTGGAGTGGCAGAGTCTCACTAGTACCTTCGCGTTGTGAAGCAGGAATAGCATTTCCCTGTGAAATCTTCCCCATTATATATCTACTTACTTCAATAGGTTCCTGTCCTGGGGTTGGCAAATCTCGATGACCGACGAATGGTGGGCATAGATGTATGTTGGTCGTTTGGAGAATGACTTCTGTACTGCCGCTGGAGATAGCTGAGCATTAAGGCAGAAAAGAAACTCAGATCCCCGGAGGGAACCATTTGGGGAATGACATCAAGAATAACCGCAAGGCCCTTACATCAACTTCAGTACGCAATGTGGTGGGGCACGAGATGTATATGTATGTAGTGAAATAATAGCCGTTGGTCTTTCTGTAATGACTACATCTCGAACGGCTGGATTTAAATAACCCATTTTTACTTTTATTTATTTGTTTACCCTATTAAGCAATTTATGCATTCAACATTTTGCTCAATTAATTAAAAAATAACAGTCCATAAAATTAAAAAAAAAAAATTATCAACTGTTTTAAGGGAACCCCACTATTCTGCATGATTTGATTTTTAGAGTTTAGAAATTTAAAAGCTTTGATACTGAACAGAAATCTTCAAAAGATGCTATTTAAAATGGAAGAACAAAAATTTTTAATTTCATACAGCAGGATCCACAATATAGAAATCGACGTTTTTTCAGTGTTATGCGTGTTGTTTGGGTTTGGGGATTCTCTAGGTCTAGCAAACAGAACAGTAAAACAATTATTATTGTTTAACTCTATCCCTAATTCGTTTTCGTTCAAATCCAATAATTATTTACGTATTTATCGTGTAGCGGTCTGGTACGCAAACGTAGTAAATAGCCTTGGCAGTCTTTGAACTGCCACGTGTTGGCGAGTCTGAAGTGTGAACGTGATTAATTCGTTTTTGCAAAGAGTTTATTTTGGATGTTATTGTAATAAATATATTGCATTAAGTTCGTACCGGCCTTCTCTTTTATCTCTCACACCTTTCACAATAGGATATAATTAGTCAATTTAATTAGTTTTAAAAATAAACATTCATAATATTGTACAGATACCGGAATTTCAACTTTGTCCTACACAAGACAGCTAGAGGAACAGTCCATTTTTTATCAGATCCTTCATCCATATGAAATTCAATGCAAAAATTGTGCGATTAAAAATCTATTTCCCCAGGACATTTTTTATCTTTATAATAAGGTATATTTTAATAAAGAAAACTGATGTGTAGTTGTTAAAAATGCTTCTAGTAATGGCACTATGAACTCATTGCATCGCAGTAGAGGCCTGAACATAGGCACGAATGCTGATATGGATGTCAATAATTCTAAAGCTAGGAGTACGAATTAAAGCACAGTTGCTGGTCTGTCAATTTAGTCTCAATTCACTCCATTTGTAATTATAATTGTTGATGAAACTTTTTTTGGAATTTTCACCTGAGGCCTAAAAAAAAGTCCAGCAAGTAATATGATCCTATAAAAACAGTGATTAGAGAACGGGAAAAAATAGTTTTCAAATTCCCTAACACATTTGAAGAGGACACAAATACAAGTGTATAAGTTTAATGAATATTATAAAATTAAAAAATTCCGTCACACAGTGGCTGCGTAAACTAAGCAGATTTCCCTCGTGAAGTTTACAATAGATAAGTCTACAATATCTAAAGAGACGATGGTAACACAATACCGCCGGCAATATTAAGTGAATAAATACAAACGATAATAAGAAACCTCCCGAAGGGAAGAGTCTGAAATGTAAACAAACTGGTGAGCCAACTACTCATCAGACAGAAAAACCATTACTGAAATATATCTGTTTGGGGATCGAAGAGGCTTCCCATTAAAGGATATATAGGGAGATGCCCCTTCGC
This sequence comes from Riptortus pedestris, assembly GCA_019009955.1. Taxonomy (NCBI): domain Eukaryota; kingdom Metazoa; phylum Arthropoda; class Insecta; order Hemiptera; family Alydidae; genus Riptortus; species Riptortus pedestris. The sequence goes on along the minus strand of CM032230.1, from coordinate 55,152,174 downwards.
CCCTTATTTGTGAATTTGAGAGAGTGGACTGTATGGTGCAATGAATGGTGGGGTAAATTATAAGGCATGGATATGTACAATAGATATAATTACATGGACCATGTTTGTGGTCGATAATAAGAACAAATGATGATGAAATCTTTTAATGTCTGATGATGTTCGATTGGTGAGCTGCTGTGGGTTGGGTTGAACTCGTGGTGGAGCAGGTTGCTTGGTGGGGCCCATTATGGGGTTTGTGCCTGTTGGCTTCGAAGTGCGTTGAATTTTTAGATAAATGTGAGTACTCACTATTTTATTGTCGGGGTTTCTTCCCCTCCTTGTTTCCTCCCAGCCTCATCGCCCGACGGGCCCTTTTAGGCCTACTCCTGCATTTTGAGGGGGTTTTTCAATTCAATGATAATGGCTCCTTTCACTAGCCACACTAGGCTCCCATCTTCTCGTCGTCTCCTTCTTGCCCTTTCCTGCCGGTCCCCCTCGTGGCTGGATGCGCTGGCAGCGAGGTCCCAGTCCAGGGCAAGGATGAGTGGCGGTGGATGACGTCATGAAGGTCTTGTGCGTACTTCACTCTTCGCGGAGTTGATTCTTCCGCGAACAATATCAGAATATAATATATTAATTTTATTCAAAACTATTTACTATATACTACTAGTACTGTAATTTAAAATGAATCAGAATAATTATTATCTCAAACAATCAAATTTTAGTAGTCCAAGAACTTAAGGGGGGGGGGGTGGTGACGAGAACAAATTTGCATTTATCCCTTATAATAAAGGTCTCTCGAAAACAATATCTGGTATTTAAGCTTTGAATAAAGTGCTTTATTATATAACAGAGTTTTGTTAATGTAACATGAGCATAAGTGGGGGTTTGCTGAAGGCTGATATCTGAAAAATGCAAATATCTAGGTTAATATACAAGATAGAGAATAAATGTATATAACAACATTTATAGTATATTTAATTTTTAATAATTCAATAAGAATATTATGATTATTATTTAATAACGTCCACTTGTTGCTACTATGGCTAATTGGGACGGGTTATCTACAGTTGCCACCCTTTTATAGACAGGATGGGACTAAGGATTTTATTTAGTGGGTTCGTAACTAAATAAATTCCTATGTGCCCTTGCGGGAATCGACCTCGCCGCCCTAAATGTTTGTAGATTACTTATTTAGTAATTATGATTACTTTTATGAACTAACATTAAATGTTTGGGAAATTTAACATATAACCTAAATATATATATATAACGAATTTTCCAATTTGGGTAGAACGAGGAAAAACAGAAAAATCACTATATATATATATATATATATATATATATATATATATGTACATATATAATTTGCTATATTTATTTTATTATATATAATTTTCCTCCTTTTCTAAAACTAAAAATTAGCTTATCTAGACTCAGAACACATATTTTATTAACCAATATCCAATATTTTTACTATTATTTTTATTCATTAAAACTAATACGTTCATGGCTATTCTTCAAAGGAATATGAACGGCCAAGGGCGGCACTTGGGTGAACTAAAACTCCCCCTTGGAGATTCACATTTTGACATTCTTGCACTCCCTAATAGAGTAAATTATATTCCTGGATACTAATATCATATACGGAATCATAAGCTCGGAGCGAAACCTTTTGGCGGAGTTCGAATCTTTGTTAAGGAAAATATTTACTTTGAACCGTTGAACTTAAGGACCTCATTGCAGGCAGTAGCAATCACCGCTTATATCCCATATAAAGTAACTATTTAGAATATGTATCTATCTCTTAAAGACCCACTTGACACAACACTTCTAGGAGATTTAATTTACCATCTTCTTTCTCCTGTTTTGATATTTGGAGACTTCAATTGCCGAAATGCAGCATGGGGGTCTCCATTTAATGTCGCAAAGAGCAAACAGCTACTAAGTATAATAGAGAAATATAACTTAATTCCTATGAATAAGAAAAAGGCAACACACCTATGTCCAAGCACAGGCTCAATGAAACATTGATATAACATTCTGCTCTCCCTCCCTTCATTTGCGATTCGATTGGAATGTGCTCACAGATACTTGTGGCAGTGACAATTACCCAATATATATATTATGCCAAACGTAAAACAAATCTTTAAAACTACTCCACAATTTATATATAAAAAAAGCTAACTAGACTAAATTTAGAGATTTCATTTACGATAATATAGAACTAAATTCAGCATCGACAATAACTCAATTCAACGAGCTCCCACTTAAGAGAGCTGCCAACTATGCTAATCCTAAAAAGTTCACACAAAAGGAAAAACGACCAGTTAATACCAAAAACTGTAATTAAAAAATGGAATAGTTTTTGACAAATAGGTTACTTGGGTACCCTACATAAAAACAGAAAATAATAAAGCAAAATAAAAATTGAAACTCCTAAAAGTTCTGGGAAACACTCACTGGGGTGCAAATAGAAAATCAATGCTTATGATTTATCGAAGGTCACAAATAGACTACGGAAGCATCTTATTTTTCTCTGATAACCCTAACATTTTGAAACTGCTAGAAACCTTAGAACACCGAAGTCCTGTTCGAATTTCAACTGAAGCATTTAAATTCATACCAATTGCACCCATATATGCCGAAACGGGAGAAATAACATCATCACAGACACTCGAACAACAATAATGCCAATAAGTAATATCTTTGACAATCCTCGGCCTAATTACTCTGAACGAACTGAAACTCGCACTTACGAACACACGAGACTCCATGCCAGGACAAGACGGAATAGGTTACAAAATGTTAACAGACACCCGACTGTGCCCTTATCCGTGTTGTGAGGTATTTTAATAAATTTAATGAGAATGGATTATATTCTGATACCTGGAATGAATGAATCCATTGTTTTTCAAGCCCTTAAAGTTGGCTAGGATAAAACGATTGCAACCAATTATCGACCCATTTCGTTGACCAGCTGTCAATGTAAGCTGCTTGAAAAAATCTTAAATAGACGGCTTCACTCGTTTTTAGATCATTCCGAATTGTTGACCCCATTTCAATGTGGCATTAGAGAATGCCATTCAACCATGCATACTCTGACAAAGCTAGAGAATGATATCCTGAGTGCATTCTTAAATAGAGAGAGGAGTAGCGTAGGACATTGAAAAGGCTTATGATACTGTTTGGTGGCGAAAAATTCTCACATTCATACTGGCCTGGGGAATTCAAGGTTTTTTTTTTAACTTCATTAAAATTATTTAAACAATAGACATTTCAGAGTCAGGATTGGAACAACTTTTCCTCATAGGTTCGTACAGGAAAATGGTGTAGCGCAAGGGGGTATACTATGTACTGCCCAATTTAACATTGCTATGAACTCAATTCATGAATATTCATTCCTCCATCTATAAAATACTGCCTGAAGCATGTTCCATAGTACAACAGACAATAGTAAATTTAGAGAACGGGTCATCTCACACTAGAATGAAGTATTATATGTTCTACAAAAGAAAAAAAGGAGGAGTAAGGCAACGTTTAGGATTTTTCTCAAAAGCTCTCAGTCAAAGGCAGAAAAACTATTCCACTTATGATAAGTGGATATAACTATATGGCCATAACTTTTGGCTGTCTATGAGTGGATCCGTAATTTCAGACCTCTATTAGAAAGGCTAAATTTTGTGATAATCGATGAACACAAGCCCCTTGCCAGAACCTTCCACCAAAAAGCCGAAAACTCCCCACCCCGAAGAATTCGCCAGCTAAGTTATATTAGCCAATTCGCAACTAATATCGAGTATATGCCAGGCAAAGAGAACATTGTGGCAGATACTCTATCACGAGTGGAGGAGATCTTCATCCCAGATGACATGGAACAACTGGCCCAAGCACTGAAGTTAGACCCAACGCTGCGATTTGAAGAAGAATAAGAGGTTGCAGCTCAAACTGACTTCACTACCAGGGTTATCGCCTCAGATACTGTGAGATGAGCACCAGGAAAGTTAGACCTTAAGTCCCTCCCCAGTTTCGGAAACTTCATTTCGACAAACTCCACAAACTCAGTCATCCAGGTATCCGAGCTTCTAGGAAACTGCTGGCACAGAGATTTTTCTGGCCGGATATGAATCAAGACGTTGGTACATGGACTTAGACGTGCTTGCTTTGTCAAAGATCCAAAATTGTAAGGCATACGCAGTCTCTTTTAGGGATCTACCAACCTTCCGCTAAGTTCCAACATGTGCATTTAAGCATCGGCCCATTACTTCCTTCTGATGGAAAAAGGTTCTGGCTTATCATGATAGACCTGGCGACTCGCTGGCTTGAAGCCGTACCCCTCAATGAAATCACTGCAGCAACGGTGGCAGAGGCATTTTATACGAATTGGGTCGCTCGCTTCGGAACACTAGTAAGACTGACCACAGATCAAGGTCGTCAATTTGAGGCTGAAATTTTTCAACGCCTTGCCATCATTCTTAGGACAGGCAAGAAACGCACCTCGGCGTATCACGCCCAAGCGAATGGTTGCGTAGAACGCTGGCACAGAAGCCTCAAAACTGCTTTAATGGATCATTTAGCATCCGAGAGGTGGACCATTGCCCTTTGTCCTACTTGGTCTTAGGGCAGTATTTAAGGAAGACCTGGGAGCCAGTGGTGCAGAACCACTGTACGGACAACCCTTAAGATTACCGTCCGAAATGCTGGAAGACAGTAGTTCTCAACAAGAACCTATACTGGCGTTGCAACAACTTAAGGACGATGTAATGCGCATCAAACCAGCTAACTCCAGGGCGAATCATCAGAGAAAAACGTTTCAATACAAGGACCTCCAGAGCTGCATTCACGTGTTTTAAGTGCGATCCGAAAACCACTAGTGCCACCCTACTCTGGCCCTCATAGAGTTGTCAGGCGCAACGAAAAGAATTTTGTGATTCTGCTGAGGGACAGGTAAGTTGTAGTTTCGATAGATCGCGTGAAACCAGGCCACTTACTAGCTGAGGAATCCACCACCACCGGGAAGACCGACCTACAGCCGTCGCAAGAAGATTCTCACAACCAAAGCTAACGCAAACCCCTCAGGCGGAACCTACGGCAATTACGTTTCAGGACCAGAACAGGAAAACTGGTAAAAAGAAATGCCAAATTCTGTGACTCTGTCCCTGAGGGGGGAGTGGTGTATCAGCTGTTTCGTGCGATTGCGTTGCACTGGTTACCAATTAACCTAACTCTCCTATAAAAAAGTTTAAACAGTCAATTACTAGTGTTGGGCAGGTTTCATGAATTTGTAGGGTAACATGCTTCAAAGAGCACTGATATAGATATAAGTACTGTATATCACTACTTTTTCAATATTATGGTCAAATAAGTCACTTATTTTTTTTTTTAGGAATATGCATTTAATTTTGTTAATACCTAGTAATGAATAAGTAGAGTTGGAAGCCTCTTTCTCAAGATTTCTTAGTAATTAGTAAATCTAGAGTTGTGTGGTCGATCCTCCTTTGGGCAATAGGAATTTGTTACCGCTAGGACTAAACCTCAGTGATATTAATATGATTTCGTCTAATGATTTTGCACACGAACAGGATGAAATGAGTCCCTCAAGTTTTTCTAAAAATGAGTCAGGTGATGGTCCCACACAGCTGGTAAGCCTTATACCTTCATCTAATAATGCACAAATAAAACAACAAAATTATATAAAAACCTCAAGGAAACGGAAAAGAAATCCTGAAGAGTGGAAGAAGAAAAAGGCGGCAATTAGAAGAGAAGCAGGTAAAAGCTACATTTCATATAAAGGGAATGTTATTCCTGCTAAAACTAATAAAAAGGGAATCTTATGTCACGATAAATGTCGTTTCGACTGTACAAGTAACTTTGACGAATAAATACGGGAATCCATTCTAAAATATTTTTATGAATTAAATGTTGATGCTAAGATTGCATTACTTTTTAGTAATATTGAAAAGTTTCCTATAAAGAGAATTAGAAAGGGTGCTGTAAACCATAAGTCGATTTCATACAACTACATGGTCACAACAGGAGGTGTCCGAACTAGAGTGTGTAAAAAAGCTTTCGCAAACTTATACCAAATAAGTCTGAAAAAAATTGAAATCATACAAAATAAAATAAAATCTGGTACAAGTGCTCCTCAACCTGATAAAAGGGGTAGACATAATGTGAGACCCAATAAAACTAGTGAAGATGTCAAGGTTTCTGTTATAGAACATATTTCGAAATTTCCTGCCGAAGAATCACATTATTCTAGGCATTGTAATATGTATTTGCTTATTTAACGGTCGACCTCCAGCAAACCATGCCCCTTCCACGTCTTAGCACTTCTAAGGCATTTTATCTTCGCTAAGCCTGGTTTTACAACTTTGGCGTACACATAACTACCAAAGAGGGTCCAAGAGCTATATTTTGTACCTGGACCGAGGATCAAGCCAAGAGAGGGAGTTCTGAGGTCTTAAGCTCATTACGCACTTCATTTGAACTCGATGAGCAGCTAAAGAGCAAACAACATATCATTATTTGGTCAGATTCTTGTTCAGGCCAAAATAAGAATTTTTTAATGATATGTCTCTATCAATATTTGATAAACAAAGGCATTTTTAAAACTATTGATCATGAATTTCCTGAGGTGGGGCACACTTACCTGGACAGTGATAGATACTTTGGCCGGTTCGAAAAGGTATTGAGAAAACATCAAAGCATCTCTTTACCCGAGCAATATCGGGATATTATTGGCAAATCATGTAAAAAAAGTATAGTTATAGATATGGGTAACCATTTCCGTAAAACCGATGACCTCATGACAAAGTTGAAACTCTTCAACAGAAAAAAAGGATATTTTAAAGGAAAGCGTGCGTTTTAGAGATGGTGTGAAATGGATTCGTGTTGAAGAATATGGTTTCTATCATTTTAAAGAATCGTATGATCCCTAAACTCCTTTTAAAAAAGTAAATATAAAGCGCTACTTGAATCAAGATACAAGCTTGGGGGACATTTCCATTTCCCGATTGTTTGAAAAGACTGGCGACTTATCAAATGAAAAAAAGGAAAATCTGAAAGACCAGCTACGATTTATCCCAGAAGAATACAGATGGTACTACCATCTACTTATTGATGAAAGAAAATGCCATTGAGACCAAATCAAATTATATTTTTTTGTTATTTTGATTTACCAGCTTAGATAAAACTGATAAAATATTTTTGATTTAGTCAAATATGCAAAGATATTTTGCTTTTGTTCTGAAATTGCCCAAATTAGTTCACTTTGTATACTTTTTTTTAAAAAAAGAAATATAGAGCTTTGCAATGGTTGAATTTATTTACATCTTGCCTCATTTATACGTAAGATAATTTACAGATTTAAAAAAAATGTTTGTGGATGAAGGGGTTATGTACACAAACTAAATAAAAATATGTATTATGGATACAGGTAGGTAAATAAAACTTGGTACATTAAAAAATAGATGTCATGAGGTTAACTTCATATGCTCACTTGATGACAAAACCAGAAAACAAAAAAGCTGCAACAATAAAACTTTGAACCTAAATTACTGTAAATTAGGGTTTTGCTACATAGCCCCTTCATCTCCCAAACCCTTCAATTGTTGTCCGTCGTTGACGGGTTGAAACAGCAGTAGTTCCCCTTGGAAATGTTAAAATTGAATCAACCTATGCACAAAATCATTTGGTTATTTTCGTCACATTACACAAATGACCAGTAATATCCATATCTATATAGCTTTTCAGTTGTTATAGCCGGACCGAAAAAGTAACAATTAGAAGAATTGATGTAAATATTAATATTGGAAGTACTAAATAATTTTTTTTATTTTGATCATGAACTTTTATCATTCAAGGGATCAAATACATTTAGTTTCCCATCAAAACGATTGCATCTCATTAGGAAAATAAACTGATAAAATGTAGTTTCCGCATGTGCACTCTGTTGCATGTTTTGCATGAACCGCTTTTAAATAGAGTTTAGTAACGACCAACAATAATTGCGGCCGTTAGATCGGTAACAGATAAGTGTGTGTGTGTGTGTGTGTGTGTGTGTGTGTGTGCGTGCTTGCGTGCGTGCGTGTATTATAAGTTTGCAATATTTCCTTTATTTTGTAAAAGAAATAACCATCCCTTACTCAACCTTGTAATCCTAGAGTAAAAATGTTTTTGTAAAGGAATTAATTTCTAAGTTATTATTGTCCTTTGTTTTTATGGTTTGTGTGTCTTACTGCACCTGTGTTTACAGTATTTTGTTTACTTTTGAGAAAGACTCGTTGTTCATTTATTCGATTAGTATAAACAAGATAACATTTTTTTAGGCATAGTTCATCTGGTGTTATTCCATACTATTGAGGTTGTACTTACGGCGAGGTAGATTTGATACACACACACTAGCTAATGTACCAGGTGAATGCCCGGGAAATTATTGTTGCCTGAATAATGATGGTATTTTTATAGTAAGGCTTCAATGTGTACACTACACTTTCCGGCTTTGTGTATTGTTTTTCCGTAAGGGCAAGGTAACTGTAGGGGACGTATAGAATAGAAAGTTAGTTTAGTTTTAAAGAATAAATGAAAATAAGTTCCTAATCAATTCCTCTCCAATGTATGGCCCACCGTGGGTACTTCAAATCATAATCATGAATAGCATTTATTATAATTAATATCATCTATAAAGTACATATTTCCTGACAAAAACTAATCCGAGCACACATTGTTTGAGCTTAGTAGTATACACGACGTACAGAATAGTAAATGGGTGTAGAAAGCAATTCATATAATTCCAACATTTCACAGGAAATATGTTTACACAAATAAATGTTCTAAATTGGTTCTAAATTCTGGCAGGTGGAAGTGAATTCAACCTCAGGTAGAGGAAAAAGTCCGTCACGCAGAAGCTGCGTAAACTAAGCAGATTTCCCACGTGAAGTTTTACAATAGAGAAATTTCACGAGAGCCGAGCCAGTCAAGGAAACGGCCGAACTAGCTTTTGGCGGGAAAGTAACTCTCGCCCGTTAGGCGCCCAGATTTAATAAAAATTCAAATATCTCGGTTAATATTCAAGGTAGATAAAAAATGTATATGACAATATTTATAGTAAATTTAATTTGCAATAAGATTGATTCTGTAAAAATTTTCGATCCGACGTATAGTAACGGAGATATTTCGAATTTTCGAAAATCCTCCCCTCTAAACCCCCCTCCCACTGGTCCGATTTCAGCCGTTAACGAACTTGATCTTTGTTTTTACATAAAACGACTAAATATCGAGTTTGGTAACGATTAAACAAAAATTGCGACCGCTAGAGCGGTAACGTACATATATATATATATATATATATATATATATATATATATATATATATATATATATATAAGCAGATTTCCCTTAAGGGAAATCAGCTATTGAGGTTGTACTCATGACGCGATTTTCGAAATTTGTCTTCAAATGTCCATCGATCCTACCCAGGAGATGACGAAAATGAGGTCCGTTCAAAACTGTATATATATATATATATATATATATATATATATATATATAGAGAGAGAGAGAGAGAGAGAGAGAGAGAGTAACAATTTAGTAAAGCGACAGAATGCTTTCGATGCAGTGCATCATCATCAGCGACCTGTTGACAGATCAAAAAAACAATAAGTAACCTATCACTTTTACAGTATTTTTTAATACAATATATATATATATAATGAAAGCACATTCTTAACTGTTAAAGGGGGAAGGTAACCTAAGGAACGTCATGGATGTTGGAATAACGGGCCTTAGGACCAGACTGCTCTTCATCCCGGCTAGTTGAGGTAAGGTGGCTACTGGCACAAACCTGAGCGGGGATCAGTCTCCATTAATATTAATGTTTCTCTCTGATGTTAGAAGATAGTAATTTTAAGTGAAATTTCTATCAGGATGGGGGGGGGACTTAGCTGAAGACACAAAATAAAAAACATAACTCGATCAAAATCGAGTAAGAAAAAAAAGTGTAAAACAACAATTGTAATACTTCCCTTCATTAATAAATTTGGTTCTTGACGTGTTTTGAACCGACCCATTATTGCGGAAATTAAATGATTTTGTATTTTATTCCTTCCTTAAACACTCACTCCCCGTTGTCCGATTTCAGCCATTAAAGAATTTGAATCTTTAGTTTCCCATGAAAGGGTGAAGTTCTGAGTATCACATCGTATGATTGATGATTCTAGAAGGTAAAATGCCCATTGTGCATTTGTCGATCATCACGTCTCAATTAGTAAAGGTCCAATGATTAAAAAAAAAAAAAAAAAAAAAATCTTATTTAATCTTGGAATAAGGCTTTCACGAAACATTGGCTTTCTATTAATATGATTTGAAATAGGAGTGATGCATTACTTAAGAATGAAAATTTAATTGTACTGTAAATAGTGCAACTAGTGAAAGTGAAGTACATGCGAAGGCAGTCTGACTGACTATGGGCGTATATATTTGAATGGACCATATTTCTGTCAATTGCTAAATATAATGGAAGTATATTCGAAGAAATGGTTTGTAAACCGCGACAATATTACAATCTCAAAAGCTAATTTTTCTCAAGGGATACCAAACACCAGTGACTAATAGGTTTTATATTTCTTTAAAATATTTCCTCTTCTGGGGCCATGATCCCGTAGTTTGGATTAATATTTATATTTAGTTTTGGCTCATTGACATAATTAACGTCGAAATTTCAATGTTCTGTCATCATTAGTTATCGTGATCTTAAGGAACAACCCCAACAAGATCTAATTTCTCTTAATTACTAATTAACTGAATGCACTCCCCGTTATTGGTGCTCTTCGAACAATAATGCAGGAAGACCCTGGGCTGTTCACAAGTTCACTCCGATCCTAACGTAATTGCAATTGATAATTACAAAACAATGCCTTCACACTTTCCCAGGTAAAGCTTAAGACCTGATCTAGTTAGAATCACCCCTGTATTGGATTGAGATGGTCGGAGGAATTCGTTTCTCAACTACATCAGTCTTTTTTTTTGTACTCTTTTGTAATTTTAACAGGATATGGGCAGATTGTTTTATTACTATTATTTTTTTTTGAGGTGATGAAACCCATTCTCCATACTCAAATCTCCTATTTTACAGGACTTCAGTGTTGGCACGGAATGAGGCTCTGATATTGCTGCTGGGGCCTTTTTATGTGCCTTTTAGCAGATTTCCCTTAAGTAGTGCTCATGACGCGATTTTCAAACATTTTCCTCAAATGTCCATCGATCCTACCTAGGAGATTACGAAAATGAAGCCCGTTCAAAATTTAATATATATATATATATATATATATATATATATATATATATATATATATATATATATATATATATATATATACCTATATGTCTATTAACACTTTAGCGGTCGTAATTTTTGTTTGATTGTTACAAAACTGGGTAGTTTAACGATTTATGTAAAAATAAAGAACAAGTTCGTTAATGTCTGAAATTGGACCGGGGAGAGGGAGGGATTAGAGAGGGAATTTCAAAACTTCAAAATACCTCAGTCATTATGGCCAGATCGAAAAAGTGTATAGAATAAATATTGTTGCAAATTAAGTGTTCTATAAATGTTGTTGTATACATGTTTCCACTACATTGATTATTAACTGAGATATTTGCATTTTTTAGTTTTCGGCCTTCAGTGTTTGTGAACTTTTACTTTTGGAGATAAATGCAAGTAAGTGGCACACTGGGAAGTCTGCTAAGTTAACGCAGCCACTCCGTGACGGATTTTATTTTGTAATATGTTCTTATTTCCAAATTTGGATCTTAATAGGTCACTGATACTGGAGAGCTTGAATTGAAAACACTTTATTGTTTTTCAATAAAAGTGTATCCTCTTATATCTCTTCTGAAACATGAAAAATTGATAACATTATAAAATGTTGTCTCAGAGCCTTAATCATCCTTGAACCACCTTGCTTAATCTTTAGTACTTAAAACGACATAAATAAACAGAATTGCTGGAAGTGCTGCTGATCTTACACTATCTATTCTTCTATGTTTGGTAAATACTAACCTAAATAAGCAGCACTTGAAATTTATAATGGATATGAGACGTTTAGATGCTCAGGCGCGTGAAGGAAAAATTCCATTAGTAAGAATGGAGTTTCACAAAACATTGAAAACTAAAAAAATTTCGTCATGCTGGAGCTGCGTAAACTAACCAGATTTACTCACGAGCTGGTATATGATGCGCTAATAGTCTAAACTTGCCACGTATTCTCGATTTCTTCCGTAATAAGATGCCTATGCAAATAAGAACAACAGCTGTATATGAGATATTTTGTGACTGGACTGCTTGAAGTGAAGGTTACGTTAGTAGTAGGGGGTTGACAGGAACTGATTACTAAAAAATGGAAATATCTTTGAGATCCAAATCAAATGAATAACACTTATATTGCATTTGTAATAAGATTGTTATAAACAATTTTCTTATCTAATTCATAATTACAGAGATATTACCTATTTTCAGTTTTTCTCCTTTCTAAACCCTACCTCCCCCTGTTTTAGTTCAACCATTAACAAACTTGATCTTTAGTTTTTCAAAAAAAAAAAGTTTAAATCTAAGTCTAAAGTGGTAACGATCAAACAAAAATTGCGACCACTAGAGAGTTAACAGACAAATATATATTCATATACCAGCCGTGATATCCATGGTTGGCAGGTAGAAATAGAAATGAATTCCCAAGTAAATCGGCTATTGGATGAATTGAATTAATTATCATTTTCCGCAGAAATATAAAGATTTGGTTAACCAGGGTCTTAGTAATTCCTTTATTTTCGTCAAATTTCAATGGTATTGTTTTAGTGTGAAGCATGGAATAGCTATTGGATGAATATTGAGGAAGTTATCATAAAAGGTAAAAAAAAATTTAGTTTCCCACCAAAAAAATTGGCGCATCATCAACCTAGAAAAACCATTCAAAGAAACAATATGGTAAAAATCTGTTGTTATTATTCAATATGAATTGAATTCCGTGGCAATTAGCTAATTGTGTTACCAGCTGTTGGGGTTGAAATGAAACTGGTTTCCTCTGGAAATTTATTAAGGTTATTCCAAGAATGGTCTCATTCCTATGAATGGTAGAAAAGCGTAATTTAGTGCATGAGGACAAAATTCATTCCCTAAAGAAATATATATAAAATTTCACAATCTACTTGAGTCATTCTCAATAGACTGGATGTTGGGAATCATAATTTTAAAATACATAAATTTAAAGTAACTTATTAGAACTGAAAAATACATTATGGACAGAAATTGTTCTTTACATTTTTTCCTTTAAACCCATTATTAATAAACATTGACGAACCCAAATGTTTGGCATCCAAGTTAATCCCTACTCCTGTAGGTGGTAGTGAAGTATAAAGTTCTTATCCCTGATATTTATATAAAAAAATTCTACAATTCTATCTTGGCATCTTCATGGAACACTAATCAATTTTTCAAGTGACTGGAAGCCGGAAGCCAAAATTTTGAAATTCATAAATTTAAACAATGTATTAGGACGGAAAATACATTTTCAACTCAATATGATATTAACATATTTCCGATGAAACCAAAATTAAAAAAGATATTGATGAGCATGAGTTTTGACTTTGAAGTAAACCCCCACTCGTGAGGGAGGTTTTAAAGTGTGTAACAACAGGAATAAAGTCTTTGGCATCCGGAAGTCTTAATCGTATGCTGACTGTCAAAATATTACATAAAAAAACAAAAATATTTTGATGGACCAAAACTATAATTAATATGAATCATATGGAGATTTATTTACATTTGGATAATATTTGGTCTGCAATGTGTCCCGTAATGCAAAAGATTTATCATTTCTATATTAGAATATAGTCATACACATATCTGAACAGCATCTTCTTTTTTGTCTGCATTTATATTATATCCAGTGGATGGTCTCCTTAAAGCAACTTATTTTTGTAAGGATTTGGACCTTCCCCAGCATTTTTTTGTCAATAATTTTCACATTTTTAATTTTATAGGACCCATTTTAACAGGGAGAAGTTTATATTGTATAGAATAGTAATATTCAACATCATTTTAAAATACACATATATTTCACTGATTTTGGTCACAATACATGAGTACATTCATATTAACGTAATACAATTTTTGACACCCAAATACTAGGGTGTTCATTTAAAAAATTTAATACTGTGAACGTCCCATTTATAAGATATATTTATATATAATATACACTTACTTAAAAATATATATACAATCATAAAAAATAACAAGACCATTTAGGCCATTTTAGTTTACCTAAGAAACTGAATTTCATTGAAGATTTAGGATGGAAAGAATCAGGCAGGCTCTCACACAGCTTTTTCTTTTTTACTTTACGATTTTTGTAAAAATGCTGTCTAAGGCAATTTCAACTTATTTAATCTTGGAAAAAAAATTGCCCTGCCCAAAAGTTCCATACTAAAAAAAATATACATGTATATATAAGAATTTGATTACAATAAACTGATAAATGAGGCCATTGACATTGAACACCAAAACTAATATCTCTACAGCATAAATAATCAATTACATTGATAACACACAATTCATATAGATAGTAGAAAATCTCTTTTATGTTTACCATTACTCTCACACAGCTAAGAAACCTTAGAATAGAGAAAAGCTCGTGGGTTAGATAGGGAAGAGAAAGATACAATGAAGGCACAGTCATAGGGAAGGAGCTGGATATGGTATATTGAAAATTATTTTAGGCCTATGGAAGATGTGATAATTTTTTTTAGTTATCCATAAACTCCCATTGTTTAGAAATTAAAATGTTTAGGAATAAAATATATTCTTTGAGGGGAAAAAAAAATGGTACTGAAGAAATATGTTAGTGTGAAGGCATTTCTAAATATAAATTCGGGAATAATTATACTTTCCAATTATAAAATGTTACTGCTGCTTGTTTTTTTATCCATAATGATATATGGCTGAAGTTATTGAAAAAGTGCTGGCATTACACATCCACAAGTAAATTTTTTATAACTTCACCCACAATTCAAGGCAATGAGGCACCTTCAATGTTGAATATTTTTATATAATTCAAAATCATATTTTAGCATATATGATTATTGAGCCAATCACCAAAAAAGTGAGGCTGCCTTCGAGCAGCAAAAGAAGAAGTGTATTTACGTTAAGTAAAATGTCTTTTAACCATGTATGTCCTACAAGATGGAGAAACTTCTTTATTATATAACCTAATAATATAATTGAAATTTGTTGTAATCCTCCAAACAGATTTAGATCCCAACAGGTTAGCTGTTCCACTTTCTGATTTAGTTCAGCAGTGTTCCTTAGAGGAATATCTAATTTATATTGAATTCAGAGTTTAATGATAAATTACTTAATGAGAGTTTACAGATAAAATGCTATATTTCTGTAACTATTAATACAAAAATTTAAATGTGAAATGATTTCAAAAAAGTATATCAAAAGTATCAACCACCTAATTAAAGGCCCTCTCAACTTTGCAAGACTTTGGATAGATACTTACTTTTTATTTCTCAAGAGAACAAATCAAAGATAGTACCCTACCTCTTCTTTTTACATAAAACTTAACTACTCCGAGTTATTTACTGTGTAAGGAAAACAGTTATTTTCCTTGCACTCGCTCTGAAAGTTCTAAAGTCTTAGCCATAACTTCCTTTGTGTGGGCACTTCTGGTTTAATTAAATTAATTTCGACGAATTCAAATTAATTACAATAAATTTAGACATGCAAATTATATTGCAAATGTGAAAATTTGGATGTAAAGTGTAAAACATTTGAAATATTTATGCTAATACTCAGGAATTATTTATTTAAGTGCTTATTATGCTTGTATTTATTTGACAATAAAATGAAAACAATGGAAGAATTTTAATCCTAACACTACCTAACACTTTAGATGGGAGTCTCTAATACTTCCCTAAATATAAAATCTATCATCTTATGAGCTCATTTGCTAAAACACAAAATAGATAATACAATTCAGGATTGTAATTTTAATGCAGCCCTTTTGAATAGAACAAATTAATACCAAGCCAAACAATATATTGAAGAACCTAAATGAAACACATATTTAGTTACTTTTTCTATCATATTTTTTAGCTGAAAAAGGATTCTGTAGAGCGAATCCTTTTACAACAACTTGAGTAAAATATATTCTGATAGTTTGGGTTATTCGAATTCTAAAATTGCCATTCAGCTGTTACTATTTGGAAGGTTCTTCTCTGTCAATTTCCTCTTGCGATGAAGATCCACTTGGAGCTATTTTTGTTTCTTGAATGCTGCATGATGAAGAGTTATGGTTTAAAAGCCACTCTGGATTTACTCTAATCTCAGTGTAAATATAAATTCATATTGTGGTTTGTATACTGTTAATTAAGTTTTATATCCATCCATAGCATCCTAATTATAGTCCTGTTATTATTACTATACATAGAGGGAACCACACTTGAAGAGCAAGAGGAGTCTTCGAAGCATTTAATGCTTTTCAAGAACAAAATTTCCAATTTGAAAATATTTAATGTACAACTGCAAGGCGTATATAGATACTGTACACAAGCCTAGAATCGCAAATGATAATTCAACCAATTAGGCAATCTTCAGCTCATCAGTTTTCAACATTTGCACTTGGTATTTAAATACTGAGCATTTTATAACTAATGAATATCTTTTAATTTATGCCATTATTTTAAAACTATTGCATTTATATTTTAACAAAAATTGTAGTGGGTGAAATTCTCCCCCACTCCCTTCTTTTATAGGACTACTCAATGTGAATTTAAATGTTAAAGGAATAGTTATTAACATTAAAATATTTAAAGAAATGTTCTTGCATAAAATCTCTTAAATCTTGCTGGTGGATCTACCGAATTTAAAAATCAGTACATTCTTTTCTTATGTGTCAGTAATAGATCCAGGAAAATTTACTTCCTTTTCTCTCTCTCTTTTTGATTTTTTAGAACAACATACTTTAATTTTAGGATTTTTAAATGTTAATAGATATAAAAACAGAATATTTCAATGTATAATTTGCTGATTAAACTAATCCTGAAAATAATGCAAATGACTAAAATATGTTTCCAAAATATCTCAGTAAAGTATTGAATTTGGGATAACTTTTCCGGTGTCCTTCACTCTACAATCAACTTGCGTAAATTTTCCTAAGCAACACATTTATAATTATTATCTATGGAAAAAGAAATACTATCTTTGTCTTTAAATTTAAATACTTCTGTAATTCAGAGTAAATATATTCTTATTCTTTCTGAATGGCTAGTTCAGGAAACGTAAAGGCCACCAACCAATCATAATTTTCATTGCCTAAAGATCTGTTGGGTTGTTCCACATTTGCTTTTCTTTTCATCCACCACATGACAGCTTTATAGATCATGTTCATTGGCTTGTTGGCTATTAGTAAATGTTTTTAATAGTAACGATTTTTTCACTACCCCATATTGCTGTGATCTCCCTCCCCATGTACCACTTTGTTCAGAGAGATTAAATCTTACTAACATAAATAGATCATAATTTATGTAAATTTTTACCTTATAATATGCAAAGCAAGCACTGATTAATGCTGTTAACATAAATTGAAATAAAAAAATATTGTCAAGTAAAGAAAAAAAAGGAACATTTAATACTTAGCTACTTGTGGAGATTTGAAAAAAAATTGATTGATAGGAATATAATAATCATTTTGAGTACTTAATAAGCACTTAAATCATCATCCAGAGCAAAATACATGGAAAAAAATTTAAGTTAGTTTTTGAAATTATGATAAATTTTATGTATTTTATAACTGTTACTTCAGTGTTATTTGTTGATTTTTTTTTAGCTTAGTGCATACACTTATTTGTAGCAATCATGTTTTAACTTATATTTTTAAATACTAAATAACCTTGCCATTCAAAAATTATGCATGAGTTCCTGTTATGCTTGAATTATCTCAAACATTCAACAAATACCTCGTCAAGAAGGAATAGATTATAATTAAAAAGGCAATATAAACTTTACATTGACATAATTAATACTTTGACATACTTAGAAATTAATAAGTGAGATGACAATACTTTAAAATATTATTCACAATTGTAATTTAATTTATTTTTAAAATATATTTATAAGATATGTAGTTCTTACATCAATTGTAAAAAGAGATATATTGTGAGCATGAAATGAATGAATGTGATAACATTAAATACATACGACGATCGATATAACGAAGGCCGAAGGCTAACTGAAAATACATTCAACAAATTTTCATTTGTTTGCCTGAAATGTTTCGGTTCCTTTTTTATCTCTCTTCAAGAGCTAAATTTAAAATACTGTTCTTTTATTGTTAGTGTCAATATGTGAAACCATCAATATAAACAACAGCAAACCGCTAAAAACATTACATTACCAAATAAATGCATTAATATTTTATTATGTATTTAATGGACGTAATGTTCATTTGTATATAGTTTAAAACATTACTAAGCTTTATTTCAGTTATTTGTTTTATACTGAACCTATGATAATATTTTCTTTTTACTTGGTATATTCCTGAAATAAAATTCTTGTTACCAGACCTGGACTATTGTAATATAAACCGTCCATTTTCACATAAACACTGCTTTGTATCTGTTTCTGATCCATCTCTCATGGTGGAAGTTACACAGTAATATTTTAATGTTACCATAATAAGCTCTTGCTGAGGCATAGCGAAGGATATGAAAACATGGTAAGAGAGACTTAGTGGAAATCCTGTCCTGATTAGACGTTGCAAGATTTTTTTTTTTTAAATCAATCAACCCATAGCCTTCGTTATTTGTTTTTATAGAAAAGTGAGTTCAAGATGTTACATTATATGAGAAAAATTGCAGACTATATAATAACAAGACAAGGTACAGATTAAGTGATGAATAATTAGAAGAACTTAGTGAAGCCACATCTTTCATCTTCTGGCCTAAGGGAAAAAAGAGAGGAAGACAGATTTTGGAGAAGATTGTCTGAAGAAGACACATATACATTTATATAAGTATAATATATATATATATATATACAATCATATACACAGCTCTGAATCTAATAGGACTAGAAATATAGCTTCCTTAATAGGAGCCACTAAATAACACAGCTCTTTGAAGCTGGTGTAAATGCGTCAAAGGCAGGTATACACTTGATAATTTTATTTCTTAAAAAAATAAAACAAAAATAAATAAATATTTATATAAATATCTCTTCCTTAAACTTAACATTATATGACCTCAAAAACAACATGGTACATAATTTGGCATGAGAAGAATGTGAATTCGTGAAATAAAAATGACTACCATAACTGATTCAAATTTAGATATTGAAAATTTAAATTGAACTTCGAAAACTTTGAGAAGAGGTAATATAATTGAGTTAATGAAACTAAAAGGTCTCACGTTAACAACATTACATTACATTTAGAAAGGGGTAAGATCTTATCATTATTTTATTTCTATTTAATGAATTAGTGGGTTTTATTATGACACATGTCTAGTACAACCACAGAGAGAATAAAGAGGGTAGAATAGATAAATTAGCAAAGTTAATGACAGTAACAATATGTGCAACCCCCTCTTACCAATGTACATTCACTTCGTTTTCCTTCACCTCTTCCATTAATTTTGTTTATCCAACTATTATGAACAAACTTTTAATGGGGGTCATTTTATTTATTGTTGATAGCATAAAAATTACGTTTGTAAAAATTAGTGAAGAAAAAACTGGTAAAATTCTGTGTTGTGTAATGTTTTGATTACAATGATAAAACTCAAAGTAAGAAAGTTGCCCCTCCAACCATGTTCCATTTGTTATTACCTACTTTTGCAATACTTTAAATATTATTTTTCATGTTGTTTCAAGCAAATTATTACATGAATATCTTTTTAAAATAAAATCCTTTTTAATTCTCATAAAACTGATTTTATTATATTATTTTAAATGCATAATGTGATCATCCTTTATTAGGCCTATTATATTTTGAGAATGAAAATTATTGCTTTAGCAACAAAAAAATCTTTAGAGAAAAGAGATGTTTATTTTAAATACAAGCAATTGAAGAGTAATTTTAATGATTATAAAAACTACTTTGGGAAAAACCTTTGTTATCATGAATAAAAATGGACTAATCCCCATGGAAGATCACACTCATTTAATTTTGAAAGGAAACCACGTAGATTAATCATTTGAACTGTGCGGAAAAAGGAGTATGATTTGGAGTAAGAAATACATTTTATTTTATTTTTATTTTTATTTTTTTTGGTTTAAATGAAATCCTTTTAATATGAGACTTAACTCATAAGACCAATAGGGGTTCTTTCCTTCGTGTAAAGAATTAACCCCTACATTGACAAAATTAATGATGATCTTTACATGAAGAAAGTAAGAAACATTTAAACAAACGGTTCCAGTTGCCAATATTTTTTTAAAGGTTGATTTAATTCTGTAGTACCTAGACAGCAATAGGTTCAAGTGGAATAATTAAAATTATTAAAGCAATAGCCTGCTTGTTTATAGTCTTACTGTGATCTAGAAATGTTCTTTGTTATGAGAAAGCATTAGAACCACAAGAAAAAATAACAATAACCAAATTGCAAGTGAATAGGGGAGGGGGAGGGTTAGAGGAGTATGAACAAGCAAGATGGTGCTAGAGCTTCGACACCTGGCCCCTCTGGTTATCCTTTCTACCCTCTTATGTATTCCATGATTACTACACACTACAGAGATTTGTGACTATGGTTTTCAAACCCATGATTCAATGTTGAATAATTTTTCACCAATCCCATATATATATAATTCTTTTTTTTTAAATATATTTTTGAAGTTAACTTTCGACTGTTTTTTATTATTTTTTTGTTTTAGTCCATACCTGGGGAAATGTATAAATGAACATAGAGATCACATGTTAACTATTTATATCGATGTAGAGGTCAAAGAGGACCCTGAGGATGTTGAACTTTAACTTTACAAATAAAAATATCATTGAAGTTGGTGAAAATTTATTCAACATTGTCATATTTTTTATGATTTGTAGTTTTATGTAGATGGTTCACCACAAATTTTAGATCTAAGTAGTGAGAAATGATAAGATCTATTACTTTTCAGTGAGATGATGGGGTTGCTTTATCTATAGAAATATTATTATTATTAGTGGGATCTAAATACATCTAAAAAAAACAAAAACCTAAAGTATATATTTAATTATAAATTGGTGAAATGTGTTTTTTTTTGTTTTTTTTGGGGCAGGGAGAAGAGTAATTACAAAAATTTCCAATAAGTACAAAAAGGATTTTTGGAAAAAAAGGTAACCCAATGTACTGCTTGCTATTAGCACCAAGAAATTTAAAATAACTGGAATATCTTCTCAATTCATTATGTTCCATAAGTTTTGCTTAAATTTAGAAGTATTAAGAGTTCAATAAAGGGGAAAAAAACATTGAAGAGGACTGAGTTCATATCATACACACAAACATTTAAATGAGAAATTTACATAGATATATAGTTTATGTATGTACAGCAGTAAAATATATTGAATAATTTACATAACATAAATAGAACTATAAAAACAATAACAGGATAAAATTCTCAACAATATAATTTAAATAATTCTTATGGAATGCAACAATATTTTATTTTATTAATTCTTTTTTATCCTTAGGAGAAGGACCAAAAAATTAAAAGTTTGGAGTCTCGTACATAATATATTTCAATTTCAAAATAAAGAAAGATATTTAAACTTTTTAAAAATATGTCTGTTAGAAATAAAATTACACTTTTCCTCCTATGGCTATGGTATAGATAATCCAATTTATTCATTTAGTACTCAATATTCGTTTATACTTACAGTACAATAATTATTATATAATCTTTGGCTTCACGAACATTTATTCTTTGATAGTGCGCTGATAGCTTTTGTTAAATAAATTTTTTTTTTGATGCCTTAAAAAGTCTATATAAAAATGAAATGTCACTTCTAATCATAGATGAAAACATCAGCGCATTTTTAGAAAAAGAGTCCCATAATTGTTCCTGTGCATGAAATTAACAGTTTAATGTCTAGTTGGAATAGACCGAAGATATCATTTAGGATTCAAACAAAATTAAACCTTAAAATCAGTAATTTATTTCTTTCGGTCTTTCAGTATTTAACTCATGAAAAAAAATTGAACTAAATATATATATATATATATATATATATATATATATATATATATATATATATATATAATGTGGTATAGAAAATGAAGGAAAAGAGAATAAAGTTTGAAACACAGTTTTCAAATAAATTCATATGCATAAAAATAATTAATAAGAGAAGTACAGGGCATGTATTTAATGAATGATTTAAATTGTTGGTCTTTATACCAATCCATTTATGGTTTTTCTATTTTTACAAATTTTTAAGATATTATTCTTACATACTCAACTTGTTTTGATTTCATATTAGTCTCTAACTCAGATATTTCTCAAATGTATAGCTGACAATAAATAAATACACATTAATTCTTAATTACACTGAAAAGAAGATTTTAGATAAAACAAAACAAAAAATAGTAAGAATTACAATTTTATTATAAAAAAGACCTTTTATTTATAGTAATGAAGTTAATAAAATTATAATATATTTATAGGAAAATATATTGCACTAATTTGCCCCAAAATATAAATAAAATGCATGTTTAACAGACATATGTGTTATTTTTTATTATATTTGTATGTTATATATATATATATATATATATATATATAAAGGCAGCAGGGTCATGCTCCTGCTTCTGTCTATAGGGAGTACTATTTTTCACTTGAGAAGAGGGCCACAAGTGCATGCATTGGTTTACTCTTGTGTTCTGCATGAAGCTAAATCGAAATAAGGCTTCAGGCAGAAATATTAGACATAGAGAGAGGTTATAATTGGAGGCCAAAATAGTTTGAGAGCCATTTCTCAGGGTCAAAATGACTCTATGAGAGAGATCTACCCTTAGATCCATTAAAACAGAAGATAAATATGTTACGTATTGGCATAGCTAATTTTGTGTGTCCTTTAAGTTAAACAAACACCAATATATCTAAATATTAAGTTGAGAACATACACAACTCTATGGCGATGAATAATATTATGAAACCATTAAGCACTTACCTTCAGTAAATGATCAGTTCAAAGACCTATCAGACACGTTTTTGTCTTACATACCTCGTGGTAAAAAATTAGAATGATATGTTGAATTGAACAATAAATTACTAATGAAAGGAAACTATATGAACTTTAATTTTAACATTAATTTTAAGGACAGTCCTATTATCAGGGACTGACTATATTGATGATCTCAAAATAGAAGATTATTATTCTTTGTATAATAATTAGTCAATGAACTCTTTGGAGCTCTTGAACCTCATAATCATCAACCTGTAAAACTGAATATAGGTTGTTCAAGAATCTTGTCTGTAAGGAATATTATATATAGTGTAGTCATAACTATTGTAATAACATTTACTTCCTCTAGCAGACAATGGGGCGGGTTGAGTAAAAAATTCTTACACATTAAAAAATTATTAGAGGTTAGAACAGTTAAAAGTATGTCCTACAATAAGAGGGGTTTATTACTATTCTTACCAGTTTATGAGCCCTGTACTTTTAATTTAAATGGAAATATACTTCATGAAAATTTGTAATGCCAATCTATATAAAAACTGACAAAAAGGTGGAATATAAATTTTTTAAATTATGATTTCTTTCCCCGAAGTGATGAAACAAGGTTATGAACCCAGTGCTGACGCTGTGGAGAGCCATCGACAGTTCGATTCTTTTTACGATTGTTATTGACTCCGCTATCCTCACTGTCCCCTGGAGTAACAAAAATAACAAATAAATTGACTCTAATATACATAATAAGAATATTTGAACAAAACAGTATATCTATGTATTTATATTAATGCAACACAATGCTGATGTCTGTGAATAGGGAGTCTGATTTTTTACGGAAACACACTTAAGAAGAGGACCATAAGGGCATGCATTGGTTTCCTCTTGTGTTTTGCATGAAGCTAATTACAAATAAAGGCTTCAGGAAAAATAATTATACATAAAGAGACAATTTGATTAGAGGCGAAAATAGCTTGAGAGCCATTTATCAGTGTCATGTATAGACTGACTGATGGATCAGCAAGGTAGAAAAAAAGGAATATACTGATGCAAGTATAAAACAAAGTTGAAACAATCAACTTTAAAGTAAAAGTCAGGACAATAATGAAGTTTGTACAGCTGTTATTTTAAAAGTACTCATAGACGTCCATCTTAGCTAGAAATCTTTGTTTATCACGCCTCTTTGTTGCAGACTTTTTTTTAACCTCATCTAATATATGTGAAGTAGTACAGATACACTTGTAAATGGCAGCTGATTGTATTTTATAGTATTGATCATACAATAGACAATAGATGAGGCATGAGCCTGAAAAATATTTCAGTGTATCATAGTGTGTAGAATTATAGCTGTATAAAATAATTTCATTACTAAAGACTGGTTACTTGTTTTGATGATACACATAATAATAAAGATATTTAAGATTTTATAAATACATTTTAGTTTATACATCCAATTCAGTGACAATCAAATACAATTTTTGACAACTGAATCATTTATATAAGTACACATATAAATTGAATGGACCTCGATTTTGTTAATCGGCATTTGAAGAACATTTTGATTTTCTGTCAGGGATAATAACAAAAAAACATTTGATGCTTGACTCAACAGCCAATAAAGGACCAAAAAACTTGGTAAGAAGACCATTTTACACTCCCAGCCATCATGGGGCATGAAAAGGTAACATTTTTATTTCCTTGTACAAACTAAATGAAGTATTGTAATCATCAATAATTATGGCTTTCACAGATCAATGAAATTATCTGATTTGACCCTCCCTAAACCCATTTTGACTAGGAATGGCATCTGTACATATCTCGCGTAACATAAAAATGACTAGACTTAGAATGTTGAAATTTCATATTTAGGATTGTTATAATGTTTAGGTGTGCACCTCTCCTCTTGATCAAAATTAGTTAAGGAGAAGGGGAGGGATTTCTCTATGCCTGTTAAAGATACTCAGAATTTGTAGTATAAGACCTTTATTTTAATCATAAAAAAATATCTGTAAATTATGTTCTATGAAATTTTTTGAAATAAAGCATTGGAACACACATGCACGCACACAGACACACACACACACACACACACACACACACACACAGACACACACACACACATACACACACAAAACCAAATGAAATAAGTTTAAATAAAGTTCATCAAAACATTTACTAACATTTAATTTAATAGGAGACTAAGAAGCCATGTGGTGTCCTGGTTAGATTTTTTTTTCTATCTCTTTATTCAAATAGCCATTTAAGTTCATGCAGTTGAGTACCAAGGGATGGCTAGGAATATAATAATTACATGATTTCTGCTAAAATTAATTTAGCAGGTAATTCCGGTTCCACCTGGGACTCTTGGTTGGTGGTTTTTGCCTTCACCTCTCAATGTAAATTAACTCTGATTCAAAGGAACATTGAAAAGAGGAGGTGGGAGGGATACTACTTAACAATTTTAATCTCTAAAAATAAAGAAAATGAACAGAGGAATAAAACAATGCTCTATCCAAAACTTAGAACATAATTAATGCTTCTTTTAAATTCAAATTTTTTCAATTGAACTTTTATAAAAAAAATAAAAACTAATAATTGTTTTGCGCAACAAGGATTAAAGAACATTAAGAGGCCAATTTAACACAGAATGCAGCATTACTAATAAAAGCAAATGTAATGTGAAAGATGAGTGAAGATAGCGTATAAAAGAAGACTGAAAAATCATGCACATTTTCAGATCCTTTAATTTTATAAAACTAAATGGCTATCAAAAGTGTGGTTTGTTCAAATGTAGTATACAAAATATGAAACAAATCGTTGAATTTTGTCTTCTATTTTCATATGTTTTTATGTATTTACTTTTAATATTTTGTATTTTTAAATATGTAAGTGTAATTTGGTATATTATAGAGATTGTTTATTTTCAATTTTTGGGATGGCAATCCTGGCCCATGTCGGAGTCCTGCTTTGCACCACACATTTTGGCCTTCGATCACACTGAAACATGATTGTGGTGTTTCATAGCACAGTTGACCAGGGTTAGCCATAGTTTTTTGGTCTTATGCCTGTCATTTGCAAGTTAGCATCAACTAGTTCACAATATTAATTGAAGAATGAAATTATTTATCTCAAAAGAAAATATTTTCTAAGTTGGCTTATATGCTTTTTGGCGGGTGGAAGTGATAATACAGCAGGCTGTTTGAACAGGAAAAACTACCAAACTAAAATTCTATTTACTTCTGTCACTATTTTATTTTTGATATTTTGTAAGCCAAAATTTAAGAAAATTATAAATTCTACTGACAGTCAACATATCTAATAAATATGTATATCTGACATTTAAAATATGAAACATGGCAAAGATTGAAAAGCTTTTAATATACAAATCTATAATACATTCATTGAGGGAGTGGTTGGTGGAATGTGTCAACTAGGTGCAAATGATCAATACAAGTTTTATTAAAATACAACCGTAAACAAAATGTCAAAGTAACTGTATAACAACAATTCTCAACCAAAAGATAAATAAATAAGAATATTAAAACAAAATAATGTTACTATTCACAATCTGTTCCTAATATTTGAATTAAAAGAAATAATAATTTGTATTATTTGAAAATGTTTAATATACCAGATGATAATTTTGAGTAAATTGGCTATCTATAGGTAACCACCCTGTTCTATCAACTGAATAAAAATGTGTCGAACCTGTGCCATCGTCTATCAGTGTTGGAGATGATAATGTTCGCCCAACTTCTCCCTGATCTAAACTTAGACTTAGTGTTGTTTTCTCCAAATCTGTTAAGGAAAAAAAAGAAGAAAGAAAGAAAGAGATAGATAACGAAAACTGAATTCGATAAAGAAAAAAAAGAAAAAGAAATAATGTGCATGATGAGGTAAGAGCAGAGTGTTGTGTAATATTATTGCAAAAATGTTTAGTCTCAATAAGTGATAAATTTCCTATTACTTTTTACACACCAAAATTCTTAGCACTAAATTTATTTTAGAGCATGCAGCATGCAGATTTTATAATTTTGTTTGTTGATAACTTTTATGATTTAATTAAAGTTAGTCTACTTTACAATGTGTGATGTATTTTTATTTTTGATCTTATATATGATATTCTACTTCGTTATTTTTGAGTTTAGATTAATGATGAGGATGAGGCAAATAGAAAAATTTAAACAGATTTCATGGATGGAAAAGTGCATGATTTTGAGGAGGATCAATTAGGTAGAAATGTTAACAGTCTTTAACAAATAAAATTTATAAGTCTGATATCACAAAGAGACAATGAGTCAGAATTTACAAAACACCACTTTTCTTCAAACCAATTTATTAATAATCTACAGGTTTATGTTTTTACAAGTAAATGCCTCTTCTGGCCTACATGAAACAACACTAAAACGCTGCCAGCCTAGAGAAAAAGACAACCTTTCACTACACTGAGTATAACATAAGGCATGACACTACAAATCACTAAATGATTATAAACAGTAATAATAAAATAAAAATTTACAATCAACTTTAGCATTATACATTTTGTGTTAAAATCCTCTGATAAAATAATCCGTTTAATTTATATATATTGAATGGTCTGTGATCATCAGAATGTTCAACTGATGTCAAAATGAATGTTAATTCAGTTCCATTTTACTCTGTCCTGGAGTGAGGAAATGAAAACGATTGACATCATAGGAGAACATTAGAAATAGCTCACCAACTAAGGAAATACCACCCAAATTGGGAAATTTACGGGGTCAGCTGTCATTCTACAGAAGGATCCCTAAAAAAGGCAGACATAGTAGGCAAGGTATAGACTCAATAGTAGGAAGGTAATAAACTCAATTTTAAGGTTAGAGATATATAAAACTCACGGGGGAAGAATTAAACAGAAAAGAAAGAGCCTAGAACCATGCTGACTACTTCAGGAAAAAATACAGATTAAATGGACCTTAAAGGGATTACTATTTGGAGCAAGAGGAGTAATACCTACCTTTACAGCAATAATCCTTAAGGAGTATGGATGTTAAAAAGAAGAAATAAAAGCTATCTCCACTGGAATTTAAAAGTATTTTAAAAATATAAGATTGAAAACAACCAGTTGAATAAGAAATAAAGCCGGCATAAGCAGCTCCCTTTATTGTACCTATAAAAATATACGCTAATAATATAAACAAAAGAGTTATTGTTATTTAATTACCTTACTGGACAAATAAAGAGGCTGACTTTCAGGGGGACCTCCTGAGATGGTGTCAGGTTAGGGGTGGTTAGAGGTTATTGTTGTATGTATAGAAAATTTGCATAATTTGCCAATAAATTGAGCAAAGATAGCTTTTATTAATGAAGTAGGAGATTGAATATAATTCAAGTGTTTTGGGGTTTTTGTTAACTGCTTTTTTAAATATTTTTAAATAGATAAATGTGTGGTTTATTCTTTTTCTCTGAGTTGTAATTCATTCCTTTTCCAAAATTCAAGTCATAAATGAAAGAATGCCCAAGTTTATGAGATAAAGCACTTAAGCAGTACTATTTTGACCCCCTCCCACTTCAGTAATAAAAGTGTTCTTAATAAGTTATGTAAATTATGTTTAAGTATTGATGTCACTTCATCAGAGAATTTAAAAAAAAATAAATATATATATATATATATATATATATATATATATATACGTGTGTGTGTGTGTGTGTGTATGTAAATGTTTATTTCAGTATTTTTTATTGTACCTTGTATTTTAGTATTTTTTTTTTGGTCAAATTATGGATACTTTATAGTGGCAGGTTGTCTTCTAGTCTGTATAGACAGGTCGTTTAAAGAGAGGAGTCCCTCAAGGGATGGTTGCATTTTAGTATTATGCTTCATCTGCTTCTAAAGTAGCATTAAATTGCAATACATGAAACATGTAGAGTGTTAATAAAGTGGATTGAAGAAAAGTGGCGTTTCATATATTTTGACTCATTGACCCTCAGTGATGTCAGATAGAGTGTCATTGGATCATTAGATTATCAAATATTTATTAGGTGAATAGTAAAAAAAAAAAATCACAATTTCCTAAAGTGCCATGTAAATAGAAAATAACACACTCATTGCAGTTGTAGAATATTTTTTGCAGAATATTCAGAGGACATCCAATTTTCCAAATCAATTTCAAAAGAAAAAGTAATTTCATAAGTCAAAATTTCTTAGGCTATTTTTGATTTTCAATAAATCAAATACTATTAGAAATGCCAAACTCTATTTTATTAAATTCTAAAATTGAGAGGGAAAATCATCAAATGCGATATTCCATAGATCAATTTTATGTGTTATTAAGAGTTATTGTTAGTTGATTTTTTGTAATAAACATTTTTCACAGCATTGAACTTCTAACACAGACATAAAAAAGTATTACATGTGCATATTGATATACATGTGGAACTATGAAAGCAAAGCTCAGCTTTAAATTGAAAAAAACACCATTAAAAAAGAAATGTTATTACAAACTTAAAACAGATATTAACAATTAAAGCCAGGTTGCACCTAAACTCTCAGTGAGAATAAACTTTAATAAAGATGCATTGATTATTAAAAGCAATAGTCAAGTATTCAATGAAGGAGAAAATATTTTCTATACTAGTTCAATTTTATTTTTTATATAAATATGTTTTAATGGCCGGATTATTGGTATGAATTTAAAAAGTACTATAATGTTGTGAAATAAACAAAAATTGAAACAAAATGCTTCTTGTAATTATTTAAATAGTTCAAGGTGAAATGTTCCTTTTAGAGTACATAATTTTCACACTTAACAGACATCAATGTTAACAAATTTTATTTGAAAACAACCTCAATTTATAAAGAATTAATTACCTATAGTGTCCTGGGACAAACCATTTGACTTTCCTCCACCTTCTTCCCTTTTTCTTAGCAGGCCCCGCCATCCCTTCCTTGCTTCAGATGCAAATCTTTTCCTATTTACCTGAAAATAAAATAATTTTTAATACGTTATTCCATAATATCAATACATTAGTGAGTCATTTCTCATTTCTCACGTCATTTCTCTGCGTGATTTAATAATTCTATATATACATTCATAACTTTTTTTTTAAAATTAGAAATTAGTGTTAATAACAGAGGGAAAAGAAGAATTTGTGACCTGGTATTAAAAAATAAAAAAAAATAACCTAAAACAGTTTGGGATTCAATGATAGTTCTATGATGGAAACTACTTTATTAAACATTTGACAAATCATTTTAAGAACAATGATAACTGCAAATGTGAGAGTCTATGCTTGTTTTAATGAATAATAAATCCACTCGTTTTAATTTACTTTAAAGCTCATATTGACCATTTGTATTAATTAAGTAATTGGTCTTAATAGTCAAGAATAACTTAGAACTGTGGTTTTGATCTGGCTTGAGAATGAGGATTTATTTAGATTTGGCTAGAAAAGGTTTGAATCTTTTAAATAACCCATCCTGATTAATCTTAGAACCATGAAGTGGAAGTTAATTGGACAAACAAAATAATACTATATTTAACTCTTGGTATGACACCTGATGTCCATCATCAAAATGGAAGCACGAAGGGGATATAAAATATTTACTGGAAAGAAGAAATTAAATATGTTTGACCCCATGCAATGATGAAATGAGATTTAATCAGGTCAGATGGCAAGGGACAGTATTTAAATCTAAAATAAAAGTGCATGTATTTTTTTAAATGGCTGATAATAAGCATCTACGAAATGTTCTATTGTTTATAATCTCAAGCATCTAACAGCTCCATGGCTTTAATTATCAATGCCTTCAAAGTCATCTAATTATGAAAAAGAAAGCATATGTGCATAAAGCTTTAACTTACGAAATTATTTTAGCTTAACTAATGTCTGTGCCTGGTGAATGGTCTAGAAGCTTTGTAGATATACTCATCTGTTTTCAGGATATAACATAATGTTTTATTTAAAAAAACATGCAGCTTGCGTTCCATTCTTATTCGATAAGCAATTCTATATATCCTAGCTAAAATGTAAAAATCATAATGTTCTAATGCATTAATACTATTGTGAATAATGTTTCTATTAAATGGTGCTGATTGATAATTATCTAAACTTTTAAACAAGATGCCTATCATTGGTGTTAGATCTATTCTTTGTTTTTAGTATTATTCATTATTTTTTGTGCTTTCAAGGTTTGATTATAAGTGATAATTTCCAATTTGCAGGGTGCCTCTCTTTTTCAGAACAGCATTACGTTTCATTTCATTTATTTAGAGAAGCAATTACCTCATAATGATCAGTAAATGCATCTCTTATCCAAGGTAGCTCTTGAAATTGAAGAGAAAAGCAAAGCCCTTCACTCTCTGTTGAACATAAGTCTTCTTCATGTTCCATTAGCACCTCACTTTCAGCAGCTCTATCTTCTCTCCCAGTGAGATCACTTCTCTTCATATAAAATGTAATTTTTTCAGAGAGGCCATACAAACTTTACCATTTAGCATAGTATGTAAATGTTAAGTACTTTATTTTATAATATTCATCCTTTATTTATACAAAGAATGTAAGCAACTATGGTCGTATATTTAGAAACAAATTCTTATGAAAATAAAATTACAAACAATTATATTAGAATGATTTCAGATAAACAAGCAACCATTTTCCTGCCAATTGATTTAGTTATTATAAGTTTTGATACAATACACCATCATCAGGATAACATAAAACAGAGAAACCTGCTGAGGGTTATGACACAACCCTGGGAGATGAAGACATTGATGGCGAACCTCACATACCACCAGGGAATTTCATTATGCATCAAAACTAATAGCTATGAAACTGATTGACAGGATGACAAGCTTGCTAACTCTGAATGAAACATCCTAAAAAAGGGCAATGTAAATGTCTACTCCCCCCCCCCACCCCTAAGAGTTCAACATTATTGCATGGACAGTTGCATTTATGACTGAGTCTAGAGCTCCATCATACATATCCCATACAGAACTATAGAAGTCTATTATATAAGTATTATGACATTGGTTTAAATGAAATTTGAAACATGTGATGCAAATGATAGACCAGTATTACAGAACAGAAAACTATATATCAGTAGTAGTTAATACTATTCTCAAAAATACAAATGACAAATGAAATGGTTTAACATTTCATCAGATCAAATAAGTTTACTATAAGAAAAAAAACAACTTACAAAAGTTGTTTATATCAAATACACTCCATGATCTCAGACATGAGTAATATTCATTATATGAATTTGTTTCAGGTATCTATTGCCTAATGGATATTCAGTGAAAGACTAAGAAGAGTGAAGAAGTGATGTACTAAGAATATCAAAAAGTCCGCCCCACAGGGTATGTATAAACTAAGCAGTTGTCCTCCGTACTGGTGTAACACAATTGTGATATCCTCTCACCATATATTCCCTATTTCTATGAGAAAATCCCAATGAGTAAAAAGGATGTGGGTTTACTGAAGACTGAAAACAAGAAAGCACTAATAACTCGGTTAATACTCGCGTTAAGATAAAATGCATAGAAAAATTGTAGATCATCAATAATTTAGAGATTGGTTGTATAAAATTTTAAGATACCACTCATAATAACAGAAATATTTTGAATTTTCTAATCCCCACCCTCTATACCCCACTAATCCATTTCCGATTTCTGCCAATAACAAATATAATTTTTAGTGTTGATTAAAATGGTTAAATGTCGTGTAAGGTATAGATCAAATAAACATTTTTGAAAGAAGAATGTAAAATCTTAATTGATGATGCCATCACTCAATGAGTTTGCTTGTATCTCAGAAAATACTGGTATCTTAAAAACCATTCTTGATATTTAAGCTTAAAAGAAGTGGTTCATGATACAGCAGTGTATTGTTGTTCTGACATGAGCAGGATTGGGGATTTACTGAAGGTTGAAAGCTAAAAAATGCAAATATCTCAGTTAATATTCAAGATACTATATATCACAACAATTTTAGACAATCAAATGTGCAATAAGATTTCTTCTATACAAGTTTTCAATCCGACGTATAATAAAGGATATTTTGAATTTTCGAAACCCTATCTTCTAAACCTCCCCCCCCCTCCCACTGGTCCGACTTTGACCCTTAGTTTCATATGAAAAACTTATATTTCGAGTTTGGTAACAAAGAAACAGAAATTATGACTCCTAGAGTGGTAACAGATAACTGATATGTATATATATATATATATATATATATATATATATATATATATATGTTATCTATATCTATATTTTCCTCATTTACTAGGTAGGAGCAATAGACATTTGAGGAAGTTTTTCGAAAATTGTGTCATGAGTAAGATCCAAATAGCTGATTTCCCTTAAAGGAAATCTGCTAAAACCAGCAAAAGTGTTGTGTCCTTAGAGAGATGAGGTGTTTTTAAACTCCGACAAAGGTTTTTGTGTCAACCTCAAGTCCCATTGTGTAAATAAGCGTCTCCATCAGGAGCTAAAAAGTTTGAGATTTTCAATGAGAAATATTCATAAACATTAGCAATAAAGTGGTGATATTTCATCAAAATAATGAGACCTCATTTATGTTGAAGATTTTTAGTTTTGATAGAGTGATTTCAAAATAGTAGAACGAGTCTTAGAGTTCGTAAAATAATGTAATAATTTTTAGACATAGAACTGAAAAATTAGCAAATAATTAGGGGTCTTTATTATATTATAATAGGTATTATTTTTAACTACAAAAATAGCTATTCACAAGATTTTTTGTAGTCAGAATCCACTTACCACTTCCATTGCAACTTATCATAGAGAGCTGCAGAGCTCTATATGGTCGAAGTGCTATAGTGATAGAATAAAAGAAATACAAAAAAAAAAAAAAAAATCATCTCAATATTAAGTGCAAATGTACTCAAGATAGAGCCCATTGTTATAGCATTCCAAAAAGGTATTTAACTTTGAATCTCTATTGAGGCATAAATTCTAAGGCCATTGTTCTACAATTCCTAAAAAGCATTTAACTCTTATTATACTTCCTTTTATGAGGTAAATTGTAAAGCAAAAAAAAAATGTTGGTTTTCAGAACTCAACAAAATTATCCGTTTTGACCATCTATGAATCTATATTGTCTAGTTTTGGGGTGATGTCTATACGGATTTTACATAAGTCATAAGTCTTAGAATGTTGATATTTCATATTTAGGACTGTTGAAACATCTAAATGTGCATCTCCCCTTTTGATCGAAATTCATTAAGGGGAGGATGTGTGTGTGGGGGGGGGGAGTTAGAGCATCAGTTCCGTTAGGGTGAAGATTCAAGATTCCAAAATTTCCTATACCCATTAGACACAGAAGATTAGTGAAGGACTTCTTTACCATTTGAATTTATCACTCTCAGTGAGAAGGTTCCCTGGTTGGTCATGATAGACTGACAGATTTCCTGTCATTTAGCACCCTTATAGGAACTTGCTGGTCACTTGTGTCTGAAAATGCTCCTTAATATCCACAAGTATTTTATCAATTCATTGTAGCTCTTTAAAAATTAAGTGAGACTATAAGCTCACTCTATTGGTTTAAGAAGACCCAATTTCCTGAGTATCTGGAAAAGATAGAGACCTGCACCAACGTGTCTCATTTGGAAGTTATTTTAAGTAGCTTTATTTTCATAAACCAAATAACATACCTATCTTTCAAAAAATATTCAGTTACCAAACTTTTTCTTTGAACGGTGAACAAGCATTTTCTTATGTCACAAATAGTATTTTTAAAAATCAGAAGGAAAAATGCATGTTAAACATATAACTCTGTACTAACTGGTAAAAAATTCCAACAGGGGATCATTCATCAATTGAATGTTTAGGAAAGAAAACTCCTTTTAAGGTATTAAAATGTATATGTAGTAGGCACAAAAGAAGGACAACATTAGGCCAATGATAATAATAATTGCTATTATTTTTAATATATCACATATTAGATGATGTAGGAAAAAATATTAGGCACAACTGGTTACAACAAGGTATGTTTAATTACTATTAAATAAAATTATAGAAGGTTAAGCAAAAATGTTGGCACTATTCTGACTGAGCTTAATTGTTTTATGAAGCCCTCATGATCTGTCAAGTAAATTTAAATGGAACTTACATTTACTGTACATACATTTCTTCTATCAGAAATATGTAATGCTATAAGGCATGAGAAAGTTACCTTAAATAACTTTATGGGAACAATTAGAACTCTTTATTTTTACCAGGGACAAAGGAAATGTATTTTAATGAAGAGGTTTTGGCCTACGTTTTTGTGTACATTTTTTTAGAGATTCGTAAGCGTAAAATGTGTTATTACATTTCTTGAAAACTGGAAGTAGTGAAATTTTGGGACTCACGGATATGAAATTGAATATCAAGTATTTCTTCCTTCTGGAAGACAACTAACACTAACAATCTGTCATGTAGGGGCTGTGTTACCTAAACAGATTTCCCATATGCTGGAATGGGACAGTACTAATGTCATCTCACAATATATTCTCTATTTCTAATTAAATATTTCATGAGGATGAATAACTCGCTTCATATTTGAGTATTGAGAGAATGTATAGAACAACAATTTTAGAGCATCAGTAGCATAACAAGATTAGTTCTACAGCATTTTTTGAACAGACTCAGTATAATGATGATATTTTTAAGTTTTGAATTCCCAACCCTTATCTTATTCCAAGCATTAACTAATATGACCTTTAGTATTCTATGAAACAGTTAAATGTTGAGTATGGTATAGATAAAATAAATATTTTTGAATGAAGACCATAAAATCTTAATTGATGATATCATCACATCACACATATGCGTGTATCTCACATTATAAAAGTCCCTTGAAAAAAAAATACTATATTTAAGTTTGGAATAAGATGTTCTATGATTTATCGGTTTATTGTTAATGAGCAATTACTAAAAGTATGGGTTTACTGATAGTTATAAAATGAAAATATCTCGATTTATAATGAAGGTGGAGAAAAATGTTTATAAAAACATTTATTGAAAATTTAATTTACAGTATGATTGGCTTTACACAATTTCACAATCTGACCTATAATATTGGAGATATTTTGAATTTTCGAAGTTTGCCCATCTAAACCCACCCTCCCCTTGATCTTTAGTTTTATATAAAACGTTTATACTTCGAGTTTCGTAATGTTTAAATAAAAATTGGGACTGCTAGAGCGTCTTAACAGACCAAATATATATATAGTATTGAGTGGACCTCATTTTTGTCATCTCCTTGGTAGGATTGATAGACATTTAAACCAATTTTCCAAAAATCCTGATATGAGTACAACCTCAATAGCTGATATCCCTTAAGAGAAATCTGCTAAAATGAACAGTAGGCTTGGCCCACCAGCCTTACAACAGTTCCAAGTATTGGAGCAGATTCTTCATTCATATAATAATACAAATGTCTTATAAACGTAACCCGAATATTTGAAGTTATATGAAAGAATTTTTAATTAAATTACCTTAGGAAGTGTGGAAGCCCTTCTCTCCTGTGAGGCAGGAGGTGTAGAAGTGGGGCACTTGAGGCTAGCTGGAGATGGGGGCGCACATCGTGGGGACTCCGATGCAGACCTTAGCCTCTCACCAAGTGTCCTTAGCCTCCTCACTATACCGGGAGATCGGGCTGCCTCACTAGTCGATCTCTCTTTTCGGCATGGGCATTCTTCATCTGTAAGACTAGCAGGCCCTCTTTCTCTAGAACCTTTCCTCGACCCAGGGTCAGATCGCCGTCCACTGCTACTATTAAAAAGATAAAATAATAACAGTATATTTATAATGATTTTTTTAGTAGCTACTAATTGATCGAATAATGACATAGTTCTTACTGTAAATTAATGTAGTATTTAAACTTTTTTTAAGGAACATACTATTAAAAAAAGTCCGTCATACAATGGCTGTGTTAACTAAGCAGATTTCCCAAGTTCACCATGTATTAGGATTCATCTCAAAATATAAAAGTTCAATGAGAGCATTATTTGGTATTTGAGCTTCAAATAAAGTGTTTCATAATATAACAGCTTATTGTTAATATGACATGTGTAGGAGTGGGGGTTAACTCAAGGCCGAAAACTAAAAAATGCAAATATTTCTGTTAATACTAAATATAGAAAACAAATGTATATAACAATATTTATAACATATTTTATTTTCAATAAATTGGGCTCTATACAATTGTTCTATCCGATGTATAACAACGGAGATATTTTGAGTTTTTGAAATTCTCCCCCTCTAAACCCCCTTCTCCCTTGTCCAATTTTAGACACAAACACACACACACATATGTATATATATATATATATATATATATATATATATTTGGAGGGCGGACATTACTGACAATAATTTCATTGCAGTAAATAGATGGCTTCTAAATGCCTAAATTAATATATTTTTTAGGTCAAAACATGTTTTAAATGTTTCTTCCATTTACAAAATGGAGGCATAAATGCTCAGTAATTTGGGAAAGAGCAATAGTAAATAATAAGAAATTATTTCTTTTGAAGGAGTTTTAATGAAAGAAGATTTCAATCATTTTTTAAGACTAACAAAATTTTGGAGAAGAAAGAAAAGAAATGTATTTACAATATGAAGGTTAGCACACCTTTTCATACAGACTAAAATATTTTAGAAATTTTCCTAGGCATAACTCTAATTTATTTTTTTCTAATTAACTTTTGAAGATATATTTCAAACAATAACAATCCATTAATTAAAACTGCGATTTAGAAACAACATTATCTGTTTCAACTAAGCACCGCCTATAGCAAGCCTAAACATAAAATGGTTGGCACTAGATCATAAAGTAAAAAACCTTAAACCTTAAACTACATCAAGGTAAACCTACTGCTTACTGCCCAGAGAGCTGCATCAAAACTTGTTGTATGTAATTTTAGATTTAAGGGCAAATATTAGAAAAAATAGTGAAACATGTCGATTTTATATTAAAGAGGAATGAACGAAGATAGTGTGATGCATATATATATATATATATATATATATATATATATATATGTTCTTCATAGTTTCATGGGAAGGGTCACCAATAAAAAAAAATTTTCCCGCGCAAACTTTATTCATACTGTTCTACATGTTTTGTGTCTTACATACCAAGTTGATCAACGACCTCCCCAGTGAGGAAGGGATAGTCGCAACATAAGAGGGAACGAGCACTTCAGAAATGTAGCCCTGAAGAGGTGGTATGTAAGCCACAAAACATGTAGGGCAGTATGAATAAAGTTTGCATGGAAAAAATGTTTTTTAATGGTGACCCTTGCCATGAAGCTATGAAGAACATATAAAAATATTGGGTCCAGAATAAGGTGTGTGTGTGTGTGTGTGTGTGTGTGTGTGTGTGTGTGTGTGTGTGTGTGTGTGTGTGTGTGCATGCGAATTAACCTCATATCTAAATGCTAAGGAGCATGGGAGTACTTGAACCACATATCCACTATAATTGAAGAACCATGGCAAATAAAAAATCACTGACGAAAGAGAATGTTTTTAAGTTCACAAATTGATAAAACCTATTTCAACTACCTTCCAAAAGCTCTAACTCTGTGCTGTGTGTCAGTGTGAATAAATTGTGGTTTTCAAAAAAAACTTTGAACATTAATCCTCAAGAGAAGTGTCAAGATAAAGTCACACTCAGTTGGAAAAGCTTTATGCTGACAAAAGTAGAAACAAAATGGTTAAACCACGCATTCAGATATGTTCAATTTATACTGAATGTAATTTCAACAAATTGAAAGAAAAAATTTCTTTCTTTTGTGTCCAAAAAAGCCAGTAATACTGAACTTTATGTTTATTTTAATTTTGAAGATACGTTTTGATTAGTTATCTAAAATTTTGGAAATACTGATTTTCTAGAAATTTAATCTTAGCTGGCATATTAATAGGTTTAGAAATAACTAAAAAATATGTCATTATTTTCCTTTTTGTAATTATTACAATACTATAAACGTAGATGGTAGTTACCTTGTACTCTCTGTTGAAATTTTAAATTTAAGTGTCTTCTCACTCACTGCAACTTCAGTTACAGTCTCCTCTTCATCAGTGCTAAGCCCACCAGAAAGTACTTCTTCCTCTTCATCTAAGTCTGGATGCTAAAAATATGTTTGCATAAATTACAAATCACATTCTTGCGTGTTAATGAAAACTTACTTATTTTTATAGTGGCAACTGGCCAGATGTATGTTTAAAAATTTCCTTCAAAATTGGTGTTGGATTATTGGAACTGCAGGAAAAACATATCAAAATTATATGCAGAATAAGAAGTATAGATATTGTTATCTTCATGTTTTGGTTGAGTTGTAGGCCGGGGCAATGCCATGCAATAAGAGGCCATCTTAATTTATTGTTATTGTCAAATTTTATTCTGCAATGATGGAACACCTGACTTTTCTGTTTTTACTTGATGTATGTTTCCTCATAATTGATCAAAAGTTGAAATAAGCATTTGATAATATTAAACTGATCAAACAAAAATTGCACCTGCCGGAGAGGTAACATACAAGTATGAATGGACGTATATATATATATATATATATATATATATATATATATATATATATATATATATATGTATGTATATCCCTTCCTTGTATAAATTCTCAGTTATATCATGTAAGTCGGGCAAGAGTGGAGGGTAAAGTTGAAGTAAGCATACTCATACTGGCTAATGCCTATCATAGCTTATGCAGGCTATAGAGGGATAACTAACAACTCTTATCTTGAGTGGAATATTTCAGCTAAGTCCCTTATTGCTTGATGGTCTGATGCAGAAGGCAACGGCAAACCACTGCATGCCCTTGTGACCCTCTTATTCCTTTGTTCATTCCAGGTTTACATTTTCAAGAGATCAAATATCCAGTTGACAATATATGTAAAATTTTTTGAAAATCGCTGCATGAGTGAAACCTCAAAAGCTGATTTCCTTTAGGGGTAGTCTGCTAATGTTGTGCAGAACACTCAACATATTTAATCTTTTTTGAGAGTAGATTGAAAATAGTCTTTCCCAAAAATGTTTATGAAATAGGAGGCTGCTTTCAAAGCTCGTGCTCCATTATCAGTGGCGTGTTTAAGGATTTGCTGTCCCAAATAGAGTTGCCCTGATAATAGAGAGCTTGCTTTAAGGAAAGGATCAATAAATACAGTGGAAGAAAGACTATTCTTTCTACTCTAATTGTATTATCATCCAGCAACCACTGCAAATATTTTATTTACTTCATCTTTTAATAGCAAGGATCGCAAATGACTTTTTCTACTTAGACCTACTTGTATAATGCCCAATGTTTGCCACTACAATGGATCCAGTGGTCCAAGCCTTGTATTTAATTTAGTAATATTGTTATTTCTTTTTTCTTCTTTTTTAAAAAAAGCTCAAATTTTTGTGAATTATATTCAGTTTAAAATACAGTCCGCTAGTGAATTGCAACATAAAATATTTACAGATAAAATTTTAGCAAATAGTGACTAACAAAATGGTTCTACCGAGCCATGATGAGGATGAATTGGCACCAAATGGCAATGTAAGGTGACTTAGAAGTAGAAATGTCCCACTTTAAGATTCGAGGCCGACATTGGAGGGCTACAGCGGATGTGATCAGCCGTGGGAGTCGGGAATCAAACTCATCCCACGAATCTGCTGAACCACAGCTGTGTCAAGGCGGACTTTCACCATCGGAAAGAGATCGACTGAGTGCGACAGTAAGCTACAATACAACAGTGGTCCAGTAGGAGCAGCCAACTTCGAGCGGCGTTAGTCGACACGGAGACTGACTACAGGTATCAGCAGCAGCTCTGTCAATTTCAGCAACAAGAGGAAACTGAAAGGCGGGAAGGTGAAAGGTAGGAAGCTGAAAGGCGGGAAGCTGAACTTCAGTGATTAAAGACGGAACTTCTGGGGCACTATGAGATGGAGCAGGTGCAGAGAGAACTTGAAAGAGCAAAGGTATCGGGAAGAAAGGTAAGCCACATATCTAACATTAAACCTTTCAAGGCTGAGTCATCACAGCAGGACGGCTGCGTGGATTGCAGGGCAAACCACAAATCAGCCACAGGAAAATGTTTCTCCTCCACCTAACCATTCAGACTTTAGTGATAAGCAGGATCTGACTTCAGTTTCCAATAATTTAAATAAGTCGCAGGTGGTTAGCCTATATAGTAATGCGGGACCTTTATCTACTGTGGTGATGCCAAATATAGTAGATGTCCCTCATAACAATTGTCCAACTAAGGAGCAGGAGTCTGTGGGACCTTCGGGATGGGATAATTATTTGGTTAAAAAATAAGCTAGTAAAGCACTGCCTGATTTTGATGAGATCCAGCGGAATGGCTGATTTTCATAACCACTTACCGCAATACACTCAAAACATGTAAATTTTCAGGCTAGGAAAATATGAGATTTGGGTAGGACACTGAAGGGTAAGGCGAGAGAGTCTAAAATTTCTACTTACACTACCGAATGCTTTGGAGCAGGTTCTTCGAACTCTCTAGATACTCTATAGCCGTCCAGTTTTAATAATAAATAGCCTTATCGACAAGGTTTGAAAATTCCCTAAATTGAATTATGAAAATCCCCAATAAATTTTAGAACTTTCCATTAAAGGTAAAATAACCTAGTGGTTGCTATGGAGTCTCTCGAACACACCGAATACCTAACACCCAGCTGGTGAATGAAATTGTAGGGAAGTTAAGTTCAGCACGGAAGCTCCAGTGGAGGGATTTGTAGCTTTAAGTTTGGGGGTAAAGTCAATTTGAGCAATTTTAAACACTGGATGGATGTTAAGACTAGGGGTGGCCCATATATCCTGTATGTTAGCTAACTCAAGTAAAAAGCGCTTTAGAAATGATGGCTGCCAGCTGAACTTCATTGCTGAGGCAGGAAATCCATCAGGCAAGTCCAACAAAACTCTATTGCAAGGGAAACCACACGATCTGGAGGTGACCAACTTTCTAACACCTTGCTTTAAATGAACGCTGGAAATGGGTTCAAAACGCAAAATTGTGCACTATATGCCTAGGCAGGAACATGACCGACAGGTGTAAATTCTTTAAGCGATGTGGTGTCGGTTCAAGAAGAGGGGATCACCACATGCTCCTTCATCCTGAAACTGAGGAGAGTCAGAACACTGAATTTAGTAGAAGGTAATTCACAATAAAAGCCTCGATGCGTTACCCAGTATTTTATTGAAAATCCTTTCACTTCGGTTGAAAGAACCAAATGGTGATCAAGTAATCTCTGCTATGCTCGACGAGGGGCTAACTGTACTCTTTTAGATCAGGATGTAGCAAAGTCTCTTGGTCTTGAAGGAAATAAATCACCTCTCTGTATCCAATAGATAAAAGATGTACAAGAGAGAGCTGAAGATTCTGAGGTCCTCTATTTATCTATATTAGGCGTTTATCCAGGGTGCAAAGGGTGGCAGTTATCCAATGTAACCATAAAGGACTTGTCCCTTCCTTCCAGTGACTTTATCGCTGAGGTATCCCAACTAAAAAGCGGTCAAGCTGTAAGCCACAACAGCCGTATCTTCAGACTATCTCCGTTTCTTGACAGTTCTGGAGTAGTACGTGTGGGAAGTCGCATCGAACTTGTTGAAGGGGTTCTTGATGATGTGAAATACCCAGTTATTCTTGACCCCCGGAATTTATTTGTCAAATTGTTAATTGACTATTACCACCGAAAGGCTCGTCATCATGGTCAGGCATTTGCTAAGGCAGAAGTATTGGATCCTCAGCTTGCGGCGAGCTGTCCGAAGTGCATGGAGCAGATGTCTACTCTGTTCCACGCAAAGAGCACAAACCTTTGCGCAACCAATGGCTCCGATACCAAAAGACTGACTTGAACATCACTCCTGGTCGTTTACTAATACTGGACTGGACTATTTTGGTCCATTATACGTCACGGTAAAACGTTCAAGAGTTAAAAGATATGTTCTTAACTTCTTAACCTGTTCTCGTGTTAACTACTCGGGCAATCCATCTTGAGCTTGTTTCTGATTTAGCAACAGATGGAATGCTTCTGGCGATAAGAAGAATGGCTTGTCGAAGATGTTGTCCTAAAATCAGCTGGTCCGACAATGGAACTAACTTTCGTGGGGCTAGTCCTGTTGTCAAAGAATGTCTTAAGCGATTTGAGCAAAATAAAATTATTGACTCTTTAGTTGAACTTGGAGACGAATGGAGATTTTTACCACCCGCTGCTCCTCATATGGGTGGATGTTGGGAACGTCTTATATGGTCAGTCAAGAAGGCGCTTATGGTTAACATGTAAATATTGTTATTTCTTTCTTTTTTTTTTAAAAAAAAAGAAGATCATATGTTTGTGAATTATTTTCACTTTTAAAATACAGTCCGCTAGTAAATTGTAACATAAAATATTTACAGATAAAATTTTAACAAAACTAACACCCTATATGCTTTGTGGCCTTTATATACCACCTCTTCAAGGGCCATTCCTTTTAGTTATGAAGTGTGTATCTCGTCTACCTTCCTCACTCAGGGGGTTGCTGTAACTACAGTAAATTTACCCAGAGTTTAGTTTAACCTGTTTCCATATGTAAGAAAAACATAATATTTACAATAAAATGTGCATTATTCTTTTTTATTCGTAACATTAAATCTTAAAAGCATTTTTTTAAATTCTGACACTCTTAATGTCACAGATGTACTACCTGAAAAAGAGTTTTCTCTGAGGTAAAACCTGAAAACACATAGAATATCAATTTCACACTGACCATTTCAATTTCACTTTCTAAAGATGAAATTCCT
This sequence comes from Riptortus pedestris, assembly GCA_019009955.1. NCBI lineage: Eukaryota > Metazoa > Arthropoda > Insecta > Hemiptera > Alydidae > Riptortus > Riptortus pedestris. The sequence continues at coordinate 55,108,202 of CM032230.1, read as the reverse complement.
TGTGGAAAAGGCCAATTCTATTATATCTTGTTAGAAATTTTGAGAATATTATTTGGCCCTCTTGTTAAAGGTAAAAGGCGCATAAAAAAAAAAAAAAAAAAAGCTACATTTGGGCTTAAATATTTGAGTTAATATGGCTAATTAATCTCCTTACCTTAAGCCTCTCTAACACCATACTAGACCTCGACGTGCCATTAAAGTTGTAGTCTTAATTGGCCTATCACTAGAAAGCTGATCCAGCCGTTGGAAAGACGGTCCTCTTTAATTCCAATCTTCAGGGAGTGGAATTCTCTCCACTCTTCCTGATACCAGGACAGTCTCAAAAAGGAGACAGTAGGAAACAACTCCATGCTAACGTGACTGTCCTTTTCTTGTTTATTCCTCAAAACCATGACTTCCAGTTCTTGGGATTAACCCATCAGGCAAGCAAAGCATTTATATATGACAATAGTTGATGATAGTACTAAATGCTTATACCCAAATGTAGGAAGTTTTTTTTTAATCACTTGTGTGATTAATTGCTCTTCAAAATGATTTTTTAGACTATTTTTAATGTTTAATTTCTTTTCACTATTTCCACTTACCTGTGAAAATGATATGCTAGGTTTACGGACACTATAGCTTGATTGAGATTTTAGAACATGTTTCGTTGGAGATGGAGGAGCCAGCTCCCCGCCTGCCAACGACCCCTTGTGATGAGCCTCATTTAAACGCTTATAGTGTTCTAGAGCACTTCTAACTGGTTCCACCATCATTGGCTAGAACAAATAATTGTTTTAATAATATTTAAAATGTACAGTAAAGAATAATTGTTTATTTCTATTATATCATAGCATTGAGTATGTATAACAATTTTTGTAACAAATCAATGTTCAGTCTACTTTGTTAATGAACATTAAATAAACTTAAAATAATAATTAAGTTTTACTAGGAACTTGGTCGAAGAGATTAACAGTTATCAGTCACGTGAACAAATCAAAATATATGCAAACACCTCAAAAACTTCTGTTAAGGGATAAAGTGGATGTTATTTGTTACAAGGAACATAAGATTTGATTGATTATCCGTTACTGAAGTAATCAACCCAACCTAACAAATTTTTTTTTTTTCATCTCTTTTATAAACTAACGAGACTAAGAATTTCATTTGGTGAATCCAACATGAAATGTTTCCAGTTTTATTTAGATATAAAATCAATGACTCAAATGTTCATCAAGAGCTTCATCATCATAGACTAATACCTTAATGTTCATGGCTACACTTAGTCCCAACCTTTGTGCTTCAGCTCAACATTTAAAATTAATTTCAGTGAATTCCTAAAACTAAAATATAAATATTTCAAATATTTTGTCTCAAAAGGAAATGTATTATAATACCGTTAACTCAGTAAGGAGGTCACAGAGTGCTTCAAAAAGAGGAAGAAGAACAAAACCTATGAAACTGCACTGGGATGAAGGTTTTGTTATTTTTTCTCGATCCATAAATGGTGTAACAGGCAAACCCTCTTCTTTTTCAGCATCACTCTGTGTGAAGAATTCCTGAAAGCCAAATGCGCCATAAAGCACATGATAAAATTTTACAGGAAAATGATTTTTGGGCATATTGGGACTGGGTACCTTAGCTGGTGGAAATATAAATTTCTGAGGCCCCCAAATCACTGTGGTCAAATTTTGTTCGAAGTTGATAATGTATATGATTTACCTGCTTTTTTTATTACTTATAATGTAATCTTAAATGTGTCAGCAACTAATGTGATAAAACAGTTTTATTGAATCATATTGCACCTCAGTTTCAGGAATGTGAAAATTTAAAGTTTTAACATTACAGCTATAAAGTGAATTCCCCATGGTTTATACTACTTTAAATAATTCAATATTTAGAAGAAAAAAACAACAACATTAATACCAATACCAATGTATCCCTTAGAATTTTAAATTTATGAGAATGAATCATGACATTTTAATGATTTAGAAAAAAAGTATAATATGTGCAGTTGGCAAATCATATGGCTTTCTAAAGTAGGGGGTGCAAGGGAGGTCTCTGGTATATATATGTAGGTTCAAAACATATTACAGAATACAACGGCTACAGATAAATTTGATATCTTACAATTTGATATCTGCAAAAAAATATTTGCACAGATAGGAGTTTATGTGGATGTCAAATGTTAAATTTCGAGTAGAATCCTATCTCTTGTTGAGATACTGATTTATTATGATTATTTATGAATTGAATTAATAATTAAACATAAATAGTTCTACCTGCAACAATCTATCCAGCCAAGGTTCAGCTACCTCCATTGGCCTAGCTTCATTTGATATATCTGCAACTTTTATCAACACCATACACAACTGTAAATAAAAGTTACATTTTAAACAAAATAAGAGAACCAATCCAACTCTATTGCACACTATAAGAAGCAATGTTACCAAGTTAATGTGTGTCCTGTTGTTGTAATCAAAACCATTCAACATTGCTTCTCGAAACTGGCTTAAAATTTCATTATGGCGAGCCATATCTGTAGCTAAAATACACCTGAAAAAATTACTAATTTGTAAACCTTAAAAATCTCAAAAGAATTTGTTACTTTTTTTTCTGTGACAATTTGCTTAAATGTTATATACAATTTTTTTTCCTGGCAAGGGGACATTGTTTTTCTGAAATAGTGTGTTTGTCGTTACAATATTTAACTAAAATTAATTTTAGAAGGGTCTTGGAAATAGAAAGCAAAATTTAGGAATTGTATACATTATATAATGAGAAAAAGATTTTAAAAATTATATAGTTATGGTTCTTTTATAAAAAAGTAGGTTTCATTTATCATTTGTAATTAAAGAGGAAAAAAAGTTATGAGATAGAGAAAAAAACTATATTTGGCAATAAAGTGGGCTGCTGAAATAAATTGGGTTGCTGTTTACAAAGTTTACTCGTTACGGAATTTAGTCTCACTTGGTCACGCTTAAAAAAATTTCATACTTCTTTTATTTATGTTTGTATTTGATTTTTTTTTCAAGTTCAATTCCAAAATAATTGATGTTTGTGAAGCGTTATGGAGTATTTGACACAACAACGAAATTAGAAATTATTCCAATGAATTGATATGCATAATTTCTTTGAGGTCTTTTATATCAACAAAAAAAATAACGAAAAAGTGTTTTTGTTTAAATGTTTTCTTTGGTATTAGAATTTGGCCATAAACCTTAAATTATTCCTGTTTCTGAATTCGTTATAGAACTTTTATTTATAAAGCTATTGTCCAATTTGCTGCCAGAGGTTGTTAGCACTCCTTAATTCAGAGTATCATTTTGAAGTTGATGGAAGTTTTAGTGAATAGTTGTTTGGTTTATTTATTCAGCTGGTGGTTGTTTACATTTAGTCTGGGGCAGTTAGTAGTAAGTAGTAAAGGCATAATGAATAGTATCACTATGAATAGTATCACTATTTATTTCAGTGATACATTTTACATCACAGATATTTTAGATAAGGTTCTGTTTTGGGTAAAAATCAGATATATATATATAATACAAAATAATCAACCAAAATACCTTATTATCCCTTCTCTCACATGCTTATAAGTATCTTTATCCATGTTTTTGAAGATGTTGGATTCATCGAGTTCCAGTATCCGAAACGCTATAGAGCAGTGGTGGTTTTCAAGAGGTGAGATGTCATTGTAACGGAGAGCCAGCTCCGTTCTTGCATTTATCTGCAATCATTAATTATTCAATGTGAAACGGTTTGTAAATGAATTTTAGTGGAACCATGAAAATGGCTCTTCTAGATTAATATTATGCTATTATCTTACTAAAATTCAATGGTGTACAAGGTTAACCTAAGAGAATGGTAATCCCATTTCTATGTAGTTCACTGTCATTTAAGCACTAAAGATGGAACCTGGACTGTGAAAGTGCACATATTCATGAAGGAAAAGCCTTATTCATTCATTCTCATAACAAATTTCTTCTCTACCGCCCAACCCATTCCAAGATAAATTTAATGAGATATTTCATCAGCCTTCAAATAAAAAGGGGATATTCCCAGTATTTCTTATTTCATTAGCTTTACCAGTCTGTGCATTCAAAGTGGAAGGTTCATTCTCTTAAAATTTCATAAAGGTGTTTCAAAAACGTTTTTATTGAAATATTGTTAAATATTTCGAAAACAAAAGTAAAGGGGTCAGATCAATGATTTTTCACGACTTGTCTTATTCATATTGTTGTATTATCAATTTAGAAAATTAAAAAAAACACATAAATTTCATGCGGGAAACAGTAGAAACATATCACCAAATAAATATGTCATGGCTATCAGTCCGTGACGTCCGATAAAGAAGGGGTAAGGATTGGACGGGATCTCTGAAAGGAGGGACTACAGAACAAAGAAGAAGAAAGCGAAAATAGACTCTTGACCACCTAGGCACAAATAACTCTCGCGAGTTTGGTGCCTAATAACAATAAAATAAAGAATTGTTATTTATTGTTCGTTGCCACAACGAAGGCACACCACGCAGGTGTCAGCTGGTCTTGCCCCTTATCTGGCGTTTGCCCAGTTTCCAGTATGCATTTGTGGCGGAAGTGCGCCGGAACAATAATAATAACGGTTGTCTTGAATAGCTGTAGAGATAACCATAAGACAACCTTCCAGGAAGTGATGTAGGGAAACAGGAACTATATACGCCGCCAGGGCAACATTTAAGTCAGTTATGTAAATGGCGGAGACCAATATAGATGTGTTGTCCCCAGTTGTGTGTGGTTTAATTAATTTTCTTGTTACATGTTTCATTAACTATCTTACAACTTTCTAAAATAAAAGTGATGTGTTTGAAACGTTTATTTAATTATTTAACGAAGAATGTTAAAGTGATCCCTTCGTTAAAGTGGTGACCCTCCGACGTGATAATAATCATTACCAAGGATTACCGACGTGATAATAATCATTACCAAGGATTACCGAGTGATTACCAAGGAAACTGTGAGTACGCTATTATTGTATTTAGCATTTCATTATGGACGGAAATGGAGACAGGAAACTTGAGGCAGTATCAGCCTTCTCTAAAGTCGACAAAATACCGCTGTGGTTTTGCCAGATTGAAGCCATTTTTAATAAAGCTAATATAAGTAATAGCCTTACAAAATTTTATACCATAATTCCTAAAATAGATTTTGACGTACTCACGCAAGCCTCGGACTTAGTTAAGAGGCTAAGTGACACGCCATATGAGGACTTAAAGGCCAGGTTAATCAGTATTTATGCGGACTCGGAAGCGAAGCGGATCCAACAGCTGTTGGAAGGGAAGCAACTAGGGGAAGAAAAACCTTCACAATTATTACGTCATATGAAACAGTTAGCAGGGGGAGCAGTTGCGGACGGCATTATCAAGACACTATGGCTCCGCGCACTGCCACAAAACATACAGGCTATTTTAGTCAGCACAGAACAAAATGATGTTAATAAATTACCGGAAATCGCGGATAAAATTCAAGAGGTAACCCAACCAGGAGAACTTAGCTCATTGTCAACCAATCGTCCCGATTCCCGCTTGGACAAGAATGTAAGCATAATAGCCAGCTTAGAGGACAAAATTGAAAAATTATCGCGGCAAGTAGCAGTATTAGGTACATCCCGACATCGAAGCAATTATCACGAGAATAATCATTGTCGAAGACGATCAAATAGTCGCTCTAAAAGCAACCCAAAAAACCCGGATTGGATATGTTTTTATCATTTTAAATTTAAAAACAAGGTCCAGAAGTGTGAGCAACCATGCGCCTGGGACAGGAAGATGACGAAGCCGGAGGAAAACTAAAGAGCGGATCGGAAGTGGCGTTAACCGAATCCGCAGTAGCCCAGCGCCGCCTCTTCATCAGAGATCAGCGGACTGGACAGACTTTCCTCATAGACACCGGGGCTGCAGTATCTGTGATACCTTCGGAAGCTAAAAGAAGACCTTCTCCCGAAGTCTTTACTCTGTATGCAGCCAACGGGACTAAAATAAACACATACGGTAACAAGCAAGTGAAGCTAGACTTGGGAATCAGAAACGTTGTTTGAAACGTTTATTTAATTATTTAACGAAGAATGTTAAAGTGATCCCTTCGTTAAACATTCTTCAACGTATGGTTCTTCAAAAACTTCTGCGAGGCATCCCTCATTGTTAAGGTTATTTTGCCAGAATACCTGCCTTATCATACGGATAATTGATCTGTTTCTCTTTCGTTCTCCTGTAGGTCCTTCGTAGGAACAGTAGGTCCTTAGTCGGCTTTGCTGTTCCGGGCAGGGGATCACTCCTGCCTTAATGGGGTAGGGTCTGCCTACTCAATGTGAACTACGGGCTGGGTGGTGTCCGGAGTGGAGGCTTGCCTTCACTGCCGGTCGCAGACGTAGTGGTCGTGTGTTCAAAGCACGAGGACGTACAGGCCAGGAAAACTGGTACATGTACGGGAGTTCTTCTCTCGTGTGGGAGCTGGGTAGTAGGGGACCGTCCCGTTCCATAGGGCTCGCTTCTTGACCATCGTAGCGAGTCCTCAGTGTTCCACGAGGTTGTTGGATTGGTGTGGAAGGATTAAGGCCTTGCGGCTAGGTGCCTTCCACATTGTAGCCACTCCTCGACGTGGGTGCACAATGTCACTGTAGCTTTAAATATAGGGGGAAGAATTTTGTAACTCAATAACTTCTGGTCTTCCTATGTTTGTAGGTATGCCTATGTTTTTTCGGTCATCAGAACTAAAGCTAAAATATCCTTCCCAAATTCATTTGTTTGCCAACAAGTTGTTGTTTTTTCTATGGCCTTAGTTTTCTACTAAAATCTTATAAACTTAATTTTAGAATTGAGAAACTTTCAGTGTATAGGGAGAGGGACGGGGTGTTAAGGTAAATGGGTTGGGGTAAGTACTAGAGGGAGCGGGCAATGGGATTCGGCAGGGTCAACGGCTCGCTGGGGCTGATACAATACAAAATCTTCACTCTATGACCATGGGCTTTGCACATTTTATAAAGCAGCTAGGTGAAAGACCAGCTTCTCTCCGACATGACCCTAAATTTTAGCTGATTTTCGTAGAAGAAATCTACCACTGAAGTTGTATTTATGTATGTGGTTGTTGAATCGTTAAAAGGAATATAACATAAATATTCTCATGTCATACACAAATCTCTCTCACTCTCTCCTCTCTCTCTCTCTCTCTCTCTCTCTCTCTCTCTCTCTCTTTCTCTCTCTCTCTCTCTCTCTCTATCTCACACACACGCACACACACACACACACGCACGCACGCGCGCACACACACACACACAACACACAACACACACACACACCAACATAAATACCAGAAAAGATATAGAAATTCTTATAATTTAAAAATTAAAGTAACTAGTATTTTCCAAAAAATAACTCTTGTATTGATTTTTAGGATGAAATGCGTGCTAGTACATATTTGTTTGTTAACGTTTTAGTGGATAGTCAGCATTCATTAGATTTCCCTTAAGGGGGTGGGGGTTATTGAAGTCGATTAGGTTACTCCTGATGTAACCAGAAGTACAACAGTTATGTACAATAGTTTTTAAGTATCTTTAGTCTTGCCCTGTAGAAGAGAAAATAAATATTCTCGAAATATTGGAATAAACTAAGATTTTTTCACCAACATTGACCAAAACTCCAAAAAACAACACCATATAAATAAATAAATATATATATAGGTCGCAATTATTGTTTTATCGTAACCAAAGTAGATATATAAGTGTTTCATGCAAAACTAAAAATCAACGAATCCTACGTAAAACTAAAAATCCGACGTATGGTAACGGAGATATTTCGAATTTTCGAAAATCCCCCCTCTAAACCCCCCCCCCCCCTCCCATCTTCTCCCACTGGTCCAATTTCAGCTGTTAACGAACTTGATCTGTCTTTTTGCATAAAACGTTTAAATATCGAGTTTGGTAATGATCAAACAAAACTTGCGACCGCTAGAGCGTTAACAGACAAATATCTCTCTCTCTCTCTCTCTCTCTCTCTCTCTCTCTATATATATATATATATATATATATATATATATATATATATATATACATAAATAATTTTGAACGGACCTCATTTTCGTCATCTGGGTAGGATCGATGGACATTTGAAGAAATATTTCGAAATTCGCGTCATGAGTACGACCTCAATACCTGATTTCCCTTAAGGGAAATCTGCTAAAAATGCGCCATGAGTACGACCTGAATAACTGATTTCCCTTTAGGGAAATCTGCTAAAATAAAATTAGAATAGAATAGAGATTAGAGTACAACGTGAATAGTTGAATTCCCTTTGGAGAAGTTTGCTAATACATATATATATATATATATATATATATATATATATATATATATATATATATATATATATGAAATTGAAATAAAAAATAGCCTCATGCGTTGAATATATTTTATCGTATAAATGGTTGAAAAGTTTTAAGAACATTAAGCATGGCTGAATTTTCACGTATAGAGATAAACAATCAATATTTGTTTTAATTAAATACATTTAGATTAGACATATAAAAACAAAGGGAAGAATTTTCTATATTAGTATCCTCAAAGGTAATGTAGGTGATTACTGTATTTCTTTTATTGGGCCCAAACCCTTCCATCCCCGCCACTCTCAACTTTTAATTACACACAACTTCATCAAAACCGCTCGCTCAATCTCCACCGAATTTCGCATACATATTCCGCATTTACTAAAAAAGTCAGTCAGAGCCATCAAAACTAAGCATATTACAACATGATGGAATGTCACATATACGACTCCATCTCACATATTGACAGTCCTATATTTCTTACTAGTAGATGAATCACTTCTGTGTCGAAATTAATATAATTTAAGGTGAGAAAGAGGTATTTAGTGGTATAAAGATTGTTGTGAAAATCGCTTGAGTAGGCGTGGGGTGTATACTGGTGGCCGCAAAACATCTGATACAAGTAAATATTAAATTAAATGAAAGGTATAGAATAAAAAGAGCTTGTTCAACATGATTCAAAAGATATTTCAATATATATGTATATTTCACAGTATGGTGACAGGATTGAGCTGTTAGATCAAGTGGTAAAACTATTACGACAAATAAGTACATATTCGACGTTGATAAGAGACATTAAAAGTGACTTACATAGGGCATTAACATTATTACAAGAAGTGCAACGCGCATGAGAGCAGAAAAATGAAGACAATTCTCAAAAACATCTATTTAGGGATAGGAGGTTAGTAACAAGCTACCCCATTCTCAATTGTGAAATAAAAAATATCCACAATTAACCTTTATACAAATTTATAGTTAAAAATAAGAAAGCAAGCACAAATATAGAGGAAACTAGGACTACTTTTAAAGAAATAATAACCCTCCGTAGACATGAAAGTGGGGATCAAAAATATCAAAGCCACCAAGAAAGGTTATCTGAAAATAACAATGACAAAATAAATAAAACAAAGACTGGGATCCGCTAATTCACGTCTTAATACTAATCCTATCAAAAAATTAAATCCTTGTGTTTGTAGCGGCGAGGTACTCGCGAATGAATAACCTTGACAGCTAGTCATAATTTCCATATGTTCGCGAGTATCTCGCTGCTATACGTTGCTATAGAGAAGTCCCTATAACTTAGTGAGGTTAGGCTTAGTGAGTCTCCTATCAGCATTCGAATAGTGAACCACGTTTTAGGTTGTGTTTTAATAAAAAATATTACCCCCTCCCCCTTGCACAGAAACGAAGTGCTGCTTATGCCAAGGTGATCGATCACCACCAAAAACATGCCCGGTATATGCAAAGGAATTGGAAAACAAAAAGAACATGGCGATGAATAAAATAGGTTACCAGGAAGCTAAAAAAAACCCGACTTGAGCGAAAACAATCGTACTTATGCAAGTAAAGTTAAAAACAATCAAACTGATTTAACAGCTGTGAGGACACTAACAGGACTAATAGAAAATATGAATCAAAGACTAACAATATTAGAAAGTTTTATTATGGAAAAATGTATTCTCCAACTACGTCAAGTCTGCAAAAAGATCCCACAATACTTGAACCCAACAAAATTAAAGTTAGAACAAAATAAAGTAGTAAACTAAATGAAATTCCTGCACTGGAACCGAAGAAAGAAACTAGTAAAGGAAAGAATAATAAGAGCGCAGAGATTAAGAAAAATGAACATCAAGATAACCTCAGTGGAAAGAAAAGATGAATTACTGCGTTATTTTAGCCCAAACTTATATTGCCTTTATTTTATTTATTATTTTGTGTTATCTTTTTTTTATTATCCTTTGTTTTTATTTTGTACTCCTTTCGGTTAATTTTACTCTTTTCCAATTTATTTGTCCTAATTGTATTGCTCTGGATTTTAGAAGGCTCCTCCTACTATTATAATTTTTAGATACATCTCAATGGAATTTATCACTGGAATATTAATGGTATACAAAAACACATTGGTGATTTGAAATGCTTACTGGAGCCAATCCAGAGATAGTTGCTATCCACGAAACGCACATAACACCTGGTAAGGAATTCAGTATACATGGTTACACTACCTATAGAAAGGATTACTTCTTGGGAGGTAGAGCATGCAGAGGGGTAGCTATATTTGTTAGAGATAACACATATAGCGAACCCATACAGCTGAGAACAACACTGCAAGTAGTAGCAGTCTCAGTTCACGTCCCCTTCCGAGTTACAGTATGCTCCATTTATCTTCCACCAAGCGAAACCTCTTGACTTACATGAAATACACAACTTACTGACACAATTACGAACTCTTGCTTTTTTTAGAAGATGAAAATGCATTAAGCACCATGTGGAACTTTCCTGTAAGTGATAGGAAAGGAATACAGTTACAAAACATTTTTGAACAGTTTGATTTAATTACACTTAATACAAATTCACCAACACACTCATGCCCTCGGAATGGAACACTGACTAATATTGACATTTTTTTTTTATCTTCTCCCTCTATCTTCAAACGGTTTTCATGGAGAGTTGGTCAAGATCAAGGAAGTGATCACTTTCCAATACACATAATGACCAACTCTTCTCACTCACTACTTCACAACATTTTAAGATATGACACAAAAAACGCAAATTGGGATACTTATCAAGACTACATTACTGGAAAGCTTAAGTCACTTAACCCTCAAAGCATTATTGAGCTAACCTCTCTAATGCTAGGAGCAGCTGAGATTTCATGGACATACAAAAAACCTCCAGTTCCTTGGTGGACTGATGAATGTAGAATTGCTGTAATGAACAGAAAAATACCTCTTAATTAATTCCAACGAAATCCGCCAGACGGAAACCTCTTAGACCACAAAAGGAAAAAAAAAATGCAAAGCCCTAAGGGTCATTAAGACTAGTAAACGAAAGTGCTAGCTAGATTTTTTATCTAATGTTAATCGACGAATACCCGCAAAAGACGTAAGGACTAAAATTCACCAAATTACTCATAAAAAATACCGCAAACCAATTACAGGACTAGAACACAATAACAAGATTATTATCGACCAACAGACGAACACTAATATCTTTGTAGAATATTTCTGTAATGTACGCAGCTCCGAGAACTGTACGATAGGCAGCATCTGTGCCGAAGCAACCTCCATTCGAATATAGGAGAAGAATTATCTGCTTAAAATGTCTTTTGAAATGCAAAGCATCAGACGCACCATAGTCAAAGTATTTTTAAACAACACTCATTTGAACAAATATATGGAAAAGCAAATTAAACATAAATCCCTAATCATACGTATTTCAGACAACATTATTGATTCAAACAAATTACAAACTCAAATACACTATAACAGAAACATGTTCATGGAGAATAAATAGCTTAAGCATTAATTTAAGTTTAACAAAATTTAATAAAAGAAATCCTTTACCTTATAAATTTTACAGACTAGCTTATAACTCAATTGTAGTTAATAGCCCTAACTCACTTGACGCTTTTACTGACGGATCCAAGACTGACTTTGGTACAGCAGCTGCAGCAATCATTAACAATGACATATACACTACAAAACTTAAAAACAATGCAAGCATTTATACAGCTGAGTTACAAGCCATAAATATTGCCCTTTCCAAATTTCACGATTTTCAAAATTCTCAGATTTTCTTATTTACAGACTCATTAATTTCTTTATTCTTCTTGGAGAACATTTATAGTACTCATCCTATTATAACCCAAATTTTAGAACACGTCATTCATATTCAAAATTACATTACACTATTATGTCAACCAGGACAAAACATTATTGGACTAAGTACTGAAGTTGATGAACAAGAACAATTAGCGACTTAGAAACTTGACGTAGACTCAAATGAACTAACAACAGACTATTTAGTACATTCTGCAAAAACTAACGTACTACAAAACTGGGAACAAAAATAGCTACAAACAGACATTAAATTACTAAAAATTAAATCAACAGCATTCACCCGGACTAATAAAGGTGCAACATATACACGGAGAGAAGAGGTGATATTAACAAGGCTCCGTATCGGCTAGTCCTTCCTTACTCATAGCTATTACTTAAATATAGTTACAGATTACTAATTACATTTCTGAAGTGCTCGTTCCCTCTTATGCTCGTTGCGACTGTTCCTTCCTAACTGTGCAAGTCGTTGATACTGAGGTTCCCGAAGTATGTTAAGTTAGCTGACCTCGATTATTTCGCGTCATAATTTAAATTCTATTATTTTAATAGGGGCTCAAGTTAGCCATGTGAGTTAAAGCGTTGAACTTAATCTCACATAGCAAACCTAGAGTGACGAGTTCGATTCCCGCCTGGGCAAGGAATTTATTTAATGACGGAATTTATTAAATAAAATCCGTAGCTCCACCCTGGCTAGAAAAGGGTGGTAGCCTGTAGATAACCCGTCCCAATTATCCTTAGTTACAAAAAGTGGACGTTAATAAATAATTTAATTATTTAAATTTACAATGTTGTAGAATAAGTGATGAGGAATTTAATTATTGTTTACTGTTCTTTTAATATTTTTTATTATGTGAATATTCTATTTTATTTTACGTTTAGTATTATTTCTATCTTTACCAATTATTTGAACTTTTCAAAACTTGAAGGTTTGTTCAATTTATCATGTAAAGTAGGCACTTATTAATATAGTATCTAGCAAAGAATTATCATAGGGTTTTGTTAAATTAGTGTCATTATTTTTTGAACAGGGATAGCCCCTGAAGAGGTGGTATGTAAGCCACGAATCATGTAGGGCAGTATGAATAAAGTTTGCACGGATAAAATGTTTTTTATTAATGACCTCTTTTATTGTACATTTATTTTATGTATCTTTTATATCACAGTTGTAATTTTCTACCCAGAATATATATATATTTTTATATTGTTCGGTCCCCCCCCCCCAGATTCTCAAATCTTATTTGAATCATTTTAGAAACCACTTACGTATGTAGAATATTTTTATTTATTCCGAACTGTAATGTGTTTATTCTTTGAGTTTCAAGATTATTATCACTGATTTCTTAGAATAAGAGACATTTTAAAAGGGAAAGATGGTATTAACAATTGTAATTAATTAATACTCTTTTTCTTTTTTTTTTTTTTTTTGAAGATGTTTAATAGTTGGAGCGTTTCATCTTCTTTAAGGGGGTTTTAATATTGTTTCTTTTGATGATAAAGAAAATTAAGGGCCGCCAATTGGTACAGAATCGCTTTTATCAATTTTATTTACAATTTTGTTGGCTAGCCTAAATCATTGTTAATGCAGAGAATCAATTTAGACTATTGTGTAGTTAATTAAAATTAGTTCATTTCACTAGTCCAATAAGACGAACTATCCAAAAAGGAACGGTTCACTAAGAAAAGTACGGTTCACATAAAAAGAGGAAATATTAATTAAAAGGATCAGTTTTACCATGTCTAATATCAAAACTCAATATATGGCGGAAATAATTAACAACATTCAGAAAGTCTCGTTCTATTGGATTAGGGAAGCTGCCAATGAATCCTCACGGTCTATTGCTCCTTAGGGATTGATCACACTAGCGTAATAATCACGCTGCTTACAGATATATTCCTTGGAAATTAATTTTTATAAATTGGTTTTCATAACTGGTTCATTAATTGGAAATCACTACCTGTTATAACTGTGTTACTAACAATCCTTATATAAATTATACAACCTTCAGTATATAATTAATGACCTCCTAAATTCTTATTTGGCTTTGTATTTGAATGGGAGTCAATGAGTTCATTATTATTACCGATTACTCGAATCATCACGCAATGTGGAGGATAAGCTGTAAGCAGCAACAGTTGTGAGATTTGACATGGAAACATTAGCAACTTCTCCACAAAATTAAATTTTGAAATGTCATTTGACGTGATGGGTAAATTAAATTCAGTTTTAAAAAGTATGTATTAACTTAACGTATGTGGTTTTATACATGTAGATGGGTGACGTTATAATGTACCTGCATGACGTACTTTATTAGCGGGGGGAGATAAATCAGCTATGGCGCGAATTTCAACACTTTCTTCATATGCCCATCGATCCTACCTTGAAGATGACGAAAACTCCGTCACGCAGGGCCTGCGTAAACTAAGCAGATTTCCTAAGTGCTGGTATGCTGTACTAGTGAACTCATTTCACCATATAGTCACTATTTCTAAGTGAATTCCGATTTTATTGAAGGAAGGTTGAAATCAAGAAAGTACGAATCCGTAGATTCATTATTTGATTTAATCATCCGTTTAGCCGTGGAAAGGATTTGATCCGGTTTATCTTAGACACCTTGTGTATGCAATACATATATAGTTTTGAACGGAAATCAATTTCATCATCTCCTGGGTAGGATCAATGGGCATTTGAAGAAGTTTTCCGAAAATCATGAGTACAACCTCAATAGCTGATTTTCTTTAAGGGAAATCTACTAAAATGCCTGCCCACTATATATATTTTAAATATATAAGCATGATATAGATTCTACTCATCCGGTTTTCATTTAGAGAGTTCCTGAGTCACAAAACATTTCACGTCCTGCTTAAATTTCAATTCCTGCTTATATAGGTTTTTTACTGCGGGAGAAATAGAAATACATTGTGAGATGGGATCAACTCCGTCGTGTCATTCCAGCACATGGATAATCTGTTTAGTTTAAGCACACGCTTCTTGATCGACCTTTTTTTTGCACCAGTACAACAAACATGAAATATGATATACGCTAACCTGATGATTTTCTAAGTCCAATAAATTAAATATTAGTTTTCTATGCCAGCATTTCAGCAAAATGTTTCTTTTTCGCTATCAATTCTTTTACGGCCTACGGAAGGCTGAATCTAAGTACTACTTCATTAATTTCCATGGCTACATTGATCAAAGGAACTCATTAAAGGCAAGCGACTATAATAAAAAGGGACAAAAGGATTGTCCCTGCGACCATAAATTTAATTTGAGAGCCTTAATGTTCGTTCAGGTTTCAATCCTCCCTTCCTTCCACTTCTTTAATTCTTTTTGACTATCATTCGAACATTAATGCATTTCTTATTTATAAAAATACCAACCTAAAATAAATTATAATTAATTCCACTCCAACTCTCTACCTGTAAATTAAAATATTTGTTTGAGTCCTGCAATTAATTTTCTGAAGTAGATATTTATAGCTGCATTTTACATAAGAGTAATAGTTATGGGGTAAATGTAGGCGGCTAGGAGAAGTATTATTATTATTATTATTACTGTAGATAGTCTTATCAAGCGTACTGGTGTAATATGAGCCTTGTTTGGTAAGAAGGTTTATAAAATCAATAAATCATGTTGATTTTTTTACCTAGGAACAAATCAAACAACAATTTTGATACAACCCAGGGCTTTAAAATATTTTCCTCACTTCACCATCTGGACTATTCAATCTTTAGGCATGCTCTTTTAAAAAGAAGAGTCATTACCCATAGTGGCGCTGATCTTGATCATTTAAATAAATCAAATTCATTTTGGCTTACAATTAGGACCATTTAAATAAAGCACACCCAGCGTCTTTTGATCTAATTGCTAAGAGTATCCTTCCTGCTTCATAGCTTGTCAAGTACTTCAAGCTGGGAGGATCCCACTAAACTTATATCCCCTGAACAGGTGTCACAAAGAGCGCAAATCATGTAGGGCATAGTAAACTCATTACACTATAATTGGAAACACAATTATAATAATACGTGTGATTTTTTTGACGAAATGTGCTTAAGCGATATAGTATGCAATTTAACTATATAATTTACTCGTAGAAATAATTTAAATAAAATATTTATATAGAAATTATATGTATAATCAATAGAATGTTTTATTATTACGTTAAATATTCACTTTCTATCTAATATAACTAATAATTTATATTTAAAATTTCTATAGACGGTGGAGATACCCCATTTCCTCTGATGGTTTTAGCCAAGATAGCAATTAATATTTGTAAATATAATTTTTTCCAATCTAAGGTTGCAAATGATATTGATTGTATTTTTATTTATGTTGGTTCTGGTACCCTCAAAATTTGCATTTACATCAACACGTAAAAGTTCAATGAGGACAATATACGTCATCAAATAATGTGCTTCATAATATAACAGTTTATTGTTGTGTCATATTAAACACGAGTAGGAGTGGGGGTTTACTGAAGGCTGAAATCTAAAATATGCATATATTTCGGTCCATATTCAAGATAGTGGAAAAATGTACATAACATTTATAACACTAAGATTGGTGTTGTACAATTTTTCGATCCGATTCATAATAACGAAGATATTTCGAATTTTCGAAATTCCACCTCTTTATTTCTCCAGCCCCCCTTCCACTGGTCCATTTCAGCCAGTAACGAATTTTATCATCTTTCTTTTTATATACAACTACTAAATAGCGAGTTTGGTAACGATTAAACAAAAATTGCGTAGAGCGTTAACAGAACAAACACACGTATATATTTATATATATATATATATATATATATATATATATATATATATATATATATATATATATATATACATACATACAACAGCAACAAAATAAGCTGCAGGGACAGTCACCTAATCTGCCTAACTGGGTAATATTAAAAAAAGGCCCCTTTTTTTTTATTATTTATTTTTAAAACAAGAAATTCCAATTAAAATTTGATGGGCCATGTGGAAAGGAGAGCAGCTTTATGTGGTGCTTTTATTTATTTAATGATAATTTATAATCCTTGCCGAATGTTCGATTACCACAGTATATGCATATATATATATATATATATATATATATATATATATATATATATATATACATACACATATATATAGATAGATAGATGTAGATATGTATTTATGTAGTTATGGTCTTTGTCGTTATTTCTTTGTTTCTCCTAAACCACTTTCTTTTATCACAAATATGTATACAAAAAACCTTTTGACTAGTAAACTGCCTAAATAAGTATTTTTAGTTTAATAAATTAGAATACCAACTCAGAATAAATTAAATGAAACAAGAATTATAGATTTTAATTTCTCCAGTAAAATTATGAGGATGGCAATGTCTTGCTGCATTTGACTATTAAAAAAGGCCCAGGCAGTGAACAAAGACAAGAATTTTATTAGGTGTAAAAATATTAGATTTGTTATTCTTGAAAGCATATTTTAATTGTTGAATGTTTGAAATGAAGGGACTAATGACTGCTTTCACGAAGGGAGTATTGTAATCGACACTCGTGTCAATCGATAAATCGACTAAAAAGAGATTTACTTGTCGTTAAAAGAACATTACATGCCTTTAACGGCCCGTTCAGAACCCCTTGTTTATTTCAAACATTCATACACGTCAGAGGCACACACACCAGACTAATAATAAAAGGCTTATTCGCGCTTAGCTCAGGCGGAGATACTAATTTTTTACTATCTTTTTTCAGTATGCTTGTCTCATTCTCGATATATGATTTGGATAAAATTTGAGTTAGGCTAAAATATAGCTGATTGAAGGAGAAATTGATAATTTAAATAATATTGTGTTTGTCTGCAGAGATGTACTAATTAATTATTTATTTTTAAAAGTGTTTGCTGAAAATCTTAGGTGAAATTTTTCGAGAGAGAAACACTTCACATTATAACATCCCACATGCTATTATTTATAGTTTTCCTTTGAGCGATTAAATTACCATTGCTACCCGAGCCGACGGGAGGATCTTTCTATTCATTTTAATTTCGTTTACACCATATAATAACCATATAGAGATAACAATTTCAGTATATATAAATGGTCTCATTTTTTAAATCTAATTTTTAGGAACAGAGAGCCCATGGAAAAAGTTTGAAATTCGTGTCATTAGGAAACCTCAAAACTTATTTTCTTTAAGAGAAGTATACTGACACTCAAATGCATGGGAATACAAATGGAACGATAATATGGATATTCTCTTTTCACACGGCTTTTGGTTTCATTTTATGGACCACAGTAATAAATAAATAAGATCCCAAATTCATTTTATGGTGAGAATAAAAAGGTCATTGTTGCATAGTATCAGATCCTTAGAAATAAATCGGCAACTTATGAATATTTTTGATTTCCATATCCATTTCATGTGAGATGAAAATTAAAACGAGGGATGGAAAAATTACAGGAGGATTTTGTCTTAAAAAGTTATTTTTTATTTAAATAAAATGAGAAATAGAGACTGAAGAAAGGGAGAAGAAAATTGCTAAGGAAAATAACATTGGGTGCTGATAAAAAGAAAGGAGCTTCAGCCGTTTTTAAATCTCACTCCAATTTCCATTTTCATTCCTTTAATGTATTAAGATTTCTTGGAAAGAACAAACAACACTGCTGTAGAAATTAGATTAAGTTACTTGAAGTTTAATCTATCCAAGCCGCTTCATTCGAAACTCAGTGCCCCCCCCACCTATTATCAAAGTTTAACAATTGAAACATTCTAAGAAATGTTTTTTAAACAATGCGATTTGAATGAATTTTTTAAATTATGTTGTTTATCATTGGAGTTTTCAGTTAAAAGGGTCATTCACTAAGGATGGATCACGCAACATTTAAATAAATTCCCACTTTAAACAAGAAGGGAAAACAGAAAGGGTCGTTAACTAATATATCTTTTTTGCCTGCGTTTTTATCTGATACAATGGAATTCGAATACCTCTGAGTTGGTTAAAAAATATTTGAATGTTTGGTATTCGATACTAATGTATTCCACTATTTTTTTTGTTCGATGAAAATTCTTCGGATATTTTGATTGTATTGGATAGACATTATTTGAATAGTTTTCTATTGGATAAACATTTACGACAACATTTTCGAAAACTCTGATGTAAAAGTATATGGTGTAAAAGATTCCTGATGAAATGGCACTCTCCTTCAAGAACATTTATTTCGTTTTCATGACTAAGTTTTCTCCTACTTAGATTAGATCCGTTGTAAAACATTTGCACGTTCAATGGTTGACTTAAAACTCTACCGTGAGCCAAGATCACAAAGACGAATTATTAGGGCTAATAATAATAGGCTTAACTATTCTTAAATCAGATGTTCTAGGCTAAAAAAAGCAGAACTTATATATAAGCAATGTGTCCTATAACATCATGTAGAAACCCCACATCAATAATTTAGTGATTTAGAGTAAATTAGGTTAAGGCAGACCAGTTTCTATATTTATCTTAGATGTTTTCTACTAGTTCGGTCTCGTACAAAGAAGCCAACAAGTAAAAATGTTCACACAATGTGGGATGCTCATTTGAGGCATACATTGGGAGTGAGTTGGTTAATACACATAAGGAGAGACTTTGTACCCATTGCACAAACAACCAAGCTGAGCAACTGGCAATATTAGGAGCCATGCAATACATTAATGAGACAACTTCAGGACCTATCACAATTTTAATACACACTGATAATAAGACATCGGTTGACAAACTTAACAATCCCAAAATAAATAACTACTTAACAAATGAAATTAGACTAAATATTTTTCATTATAAACAAGAGAAAATAGAAGTAGGACTAACTTAAACAAAAGCACAGGCAGGACGTTTAGACAATGAACAAGCTGACTTACTAGCCAAAGTAGCTTCTATATAGGACGACCTAGACATTACATTCAACTTACACCGCGGACTGTAAAACGATTTTTGAATAAGCGATCTAATGATTTATGGGGCAGATATTGGATAAACACAACAAAAGGTAGACTTATATATGACTTCATTAAAACTGTGCATGAAAGAAAACAAATGAAATACACAAATGGACTGCTTTCTCAAGGACTAACCGGTCATGGACCAATTAAAAGTTATTTTTATCTTTTTGTTTTGACCGACAACAATACGTGTAACTATGATAAAATAATGAAACTGAACAAACCTTTGACAAAATATACTGGTATAATTCTGGTAATACAAACATACAATTATATATATTTATTTATATTCTATCGATTGTTCTACAAGTACGGCTACCTGCCCCTACGAAAACATCTACCAACTTTCCAAATCGATGAAGTTATGAGATACAATAAATGTCAATTAACGGTTTTAAGTTGATACTCCTGCCGTTTTAACACTGTATGTTTTTGATTGGAATACACTGTCAGTAAATAATTAACTAATATTTATTACCGTCCACTTTGTGTCCACACAAAAGCTAATCCGATGAGCTATGTCCAGGTTAAAGTCTTTTTCTGGGCTAAGGATTTTAGAGAGTTCACAACTAAATAAATTCCTATTGTTCATGCGAGGATCGACCACTCGACAAGGTATAAGAAGTGGATTCAATTTTAAGCTGAACTTATGATAAATTAAGGTTATAACATTGAAATTATGACCAGCAATGTTTAATACATTTTATGCTGACGAAAGTAAGAGGCTTAAAAAATAATTGACTTTTCCATCTGGATGAAAAGACTGTATTGATGATATGAAATTAGAAACGGTAAATTTACATGCAAAAAACAGCGTAGATTATGTATGCCACATACGACGGATTTCATCTACAGATGAGAGAACATTGGCATTTAAGAGGAATTAAATTTCTATTTCAACTCTGAAGGGAAAAATTAGGATACAGGAGAGCTGTATTTCAAATATTGACAGTACTGAAACTCAAAATTAACTCCATCTATACTGCACGTCCTCTATAATTCAATCAGTGAGGGAAAAATTTGGGTTCCCTTAGAACGCCCAGCTTACCAGGATTTATCTGCTTCGTAATAATTTACAAAGGATTTATTCTACCGTGATCTTTTTATAAAACCCGAATGTCTCATCCAAGAGTAAAACCTCAACCTAGCATAGCGTATTCCATTCTGGATACCTGTCCGTCCCATCTCAACCCAGAATAAATGGATGGAATTGGAATTTTAATTGTTGATCCCAGATAATGTCAATTAGCGACGGGAAAACTATCACCTGTTGTCAAGAGTGGAATGAGTTATCATGTTTATTTTAAAATGTAATTTGGCCCAACATAAATAAATAATTTTGCCTTTGAAAATGTGTTTATTTAGGAAAAAAACAAAATAAACTTAAGCCAAAGGTTAAAGAGATTAATCACATTCTAAAACATAAT
Organism: Riptortus pedestris; assembly: GCA_019009955.1. Taxonomy (NCBI): domain Eukaryota; kingdom Metazoa; phylum Arthropoda; class Insecta; order Hemiptera; family Alydidae; genus Riptortus; species Riptortus pedestris. The sequence continues at coordinate 55,086,633 of CM032230.1, read as the reverse complement.
AATTCATCCATAGTATCATAAGTGTAAATTTGTTAAGAAAAATATTTGTGTTTAAAATTGTGTAGAATACAAAATGTTCATTTGACGATAGAGTTGATCCATGAAGGAAATTTATGCGGCACATTAAGTCAACTTGATTGATAATTGATGATGTAACATGAGTCGTTGTTGATTAATTAATCTATAATTATGGCCGGCTAACTTATAGAATACTAATGATTGTAACGAGCCTTCCATCTTAACATGAATCCTACACGGTCGTTAATCATTTTATACTTTATACCTGCCACTATCTTGATCTAATTAAAGTTAAATGTAAACTAGCGTCTACGAAGTAATTTTTGCAGTACTTTTTGATGAAAGAAATTGTAAACCCAAAATTGGATAACCGACTTCAATGAACACATTTACTTTTATCAACAAATTAAATGCCCTTTTTCGGTGCCTTTATGAATTTTAGAACATCCTATGTCCAAGCTGCATCGTAGCACTTCCAAAATTTAATGTTGAATCTTCGGAATTACTAAATTTCATAACCGATTTTAAAGGTACTAAGGAAATGACATTTTTTAGAAGAATATTTAGCCCGTTTACAAAATACAAAATGTCCTCCTACTAGGGAATCTTTAAGCAGCTTATTATGTGTACCAGGCAGCGTCAATGAAATTATTAAGATGACTGAGCTCCAATTTGGGAAGCCTAACCTCATTATAAAAGGCTTATTGCTAAACATTAAAAGTTAAGTGGCAATTTCGATTCTCGCCTGGCCAAAGGAAATTATTTCGTCATGGAATTCTAAAATAAATAACTCAATTAAATTGTTTATTAACGTCCACTTATTGCAACTAAGACTAATTGGTATGGGTTATCTACAGGTTATCACTCTTTTCTTGCCAGGGTGGGACTAAGGATTTTATTTAATGAATTCCGTCACTAAATAAACTCCTTTGCCCTGAGGGGAATCCAACTCGCCATGCTAGGTTTACCATGTGAGATGAAGGTCAACGCTTTAACTAATGGTGGATCTGTGTCCCCCCCCCAAAAAAAAATTAAATTAGTTGTAGCTGTCGGGATAATAGGATCCGGATTATTAAAAAAATTCTCAATTAATGGATGATATTGTCGATAAATTGACACCATTGAAACTTCAGATTGGCGACGAATTAGCTAAAAGGTATTTGCTCCACATAGAACCTTTGCATTTCAAAGAATGGTTATACCAGAAAGGTCTAGTAGCTTACCGCTTCCTGCATGTCAGCTACCAAAGGTGACCAAAGACTTCATGTCACAACTTCATATCACAAGAGATTCAAACTGTTAGATAATAATGATAGTAAAACCAAGAATGTCTTTACCTGCAGATATTTAAGTCACTTAATCATTTACTTTTGTCTAAATGTGAAAATTCCAGAATTCCAGATGCCGTTACTAGGTTAAAATGGGTTCAATCACAAAATCTTTGTTACTCATGCATAAATGGAATCACAGAAGACTGTAAGAATATTCGGGGGTGGAGTAACAACCATGCTTTTTGTAGCAAGTCGAAAATCTTCTTTGTACACATAAAGAAACACTTCTGTACCTTCGACATTGATCAACATTAAACTCATTCAGAGGTTTTATTTACAATTCTTCTAGTAAAACTCAAGAGTCTTAATGAGGAAGTACATGCTTTGTTTGTACATATGTTCTTGGTTAGTCGAGGGTCCCACTGTTAAGACCCTTTGGTTAGCAAGCGTAGGCCTTAATCACACTTGGTAAACATAGAGGGGCGAGTTCGATTCTCGCCTAGGCATAGGAATTAATTTAGTGACGAACACAGTAAATAAAATCCTTAGTACCACCCTGGTTAGAAAAGGGTGGTAACCTGTAGAGAACCCGTCCCAATTAGCCATAGTAGCAAATAGTGGACTTTAATACATAATAATAATAATGAGTTAGTTACTAAATAGATACTTATTACCCAGGTTGGAATCGAGCTCTCCAATCTTGATTTACTAAGTAACATTAAGTCCAACGCCATACTTCACATAGCTAACTTGAGACCCAGAATTTTAATATATTGCCTAAATACTCGGGGAGTAATAAATAAATAAATTCTATGTACCTAAGAAAGCCCGCTAATTACGGAGCTCCTGAGAAACGTTCTTCTTTATACATTCCCTTTGGACTGTATTTTCCCCCACATTCAATTTAGAAAGGCGTTGTCACTTTGGCTCCTGAGCCACTAGAATACCTAGTATTTATCTTTGTAAATCCCTCATTTGTACTTTATTAAATCCTTTTCACACAATCACACAATTCGTAACCCAGAGCTAGATTTAATTTTCTACAGAAACGTAATAATATCCGCCAATTAAGTCGGATATCCGATGTAGTTGGGCCCTGCCTCCGTCTCTTGTTCCTTATTAAAAGAGACAATACACAGACCCTGTATTTCGAAATGGAGGTGGTATCATAGAGTTTAGGGACTACAAAGGACTGGTGGGAGGCGTTGAGGGGAATTGTTAACTTGTGGCCTAAGAAGCGTGTGAATGAAGGAAGAATGAATGGGGGAAGAAGAGCTGGTGGAGCTAACTCTGTTAAACCTTCATTAAAGCTAAAGGAATTTCCGCTCAAGTCCTGATTCATCCCCTTTCAAAACTAATTTACAACTTCGCCCTTTGATCATGGATCCTTTAGTAAGTTTTTGTTTGCTTAAATTGACTATTGATCTTATCCGCAATAACAGCCACGGCTCGTTTATTATTAGCTTCTAATCTACATTTTGAGTTTAACGAGGAAGATTTTTAATTTTTGCCTGGCATGATATTGGACAGGGATTGTCTCAAGCGGAATTCCATATTCGTTTACACTCATAAGTATCATATGGACAAGCACCATTTTACACTTAAACTGAGAAAAGGCTTTATGATTTATTTTTTTTAATGAAATTATTTGTAATTATGTACACTATTTTATTTAACTGGATACTTTTTTCCCCTCTCTATATAAATAATCAGAGTATAAGCTAAGTATTGTACAGAGCTTATATAAATTCTGTATCAATTTATATTTGAAGAGGGTGCTACATGACATCCTTATACTCCCATAAATTAAATAAATAGAGTGTTGGATTGCACTTTATTTTTAAAATTATTTCATTTGAAAAAGTTATGCGATATCTTCGTTCCAATAAATTGGATCAAAAACGACTGAGAACATAATTTATAGATCTTTTCATGGTAGACAAAGGAGGGTCAATACAAATGTACCTCTAATATTTAAATATATATAAATTTTGATTGCTCTACTTATGCCTATCTCTAAGCTCCCTCCCCGCTTCCTTTTAGTCGATTTCGATCAAAAAGAGAGCTGCACGGGCATCTAAACGTTGCAGCAATTCTAAATATTTGAAATTTCAAGAGGGAGAGGGTTGAGGGAGAGGGTGAGGGTAGGTAGAGGGCTGAGGGAGAGGGTAGGTAGAGGGTTGAGGGAGATTGTGAGGGTGAGGTAGAGGGTTGAGGGAGAGGGTGAGGGTAGGTAGAGGGTTGAGGGAGATGGTGAGGGTAGGTAGAGGGTTGAGGGAGAGGGTGAGGGTAGGTAGAGGGTTGAGGGAGATGGTGAGGGTGAGGTAGAGGGTTGAGGGAGATGGTGAGGGTAGGTAGAGGGTTGAGGGAGAGGGTGTGGGTAGGTAGAGGGTTGCGGGTGAGGGGGAGGGTGAGGTAGAGGGTTGAGGGAGATGGTGAGGGTGAGGTAGAGGGTGTGGGTTGGTAGAGGGTTGTGGGTGATGGGGAGGGTGAGGTAGAGGGTTGAGGGAGATGGTGAGGGTGAGGTAGAGGGTTGAGGGAGATGGTGAGGGTGAGTTAGAGGGTTGAGGGAGAGGGTGAGGGTAGGTAGAGGGTTGAGGGAGATGGTGAGGGTGAGGTAGAGGGTTGAGGGAGAGGGTGAGGGTAGGTAGAGGGTTGAGGGAGAGGGTGAGGGTAGGTAGAGGGTTGAGGGAGATGGTGAGGGTAGGTAGAGGGTTGAGGGAGAGGGTGAGGGTAGGTAGAGGGTTGAGGGAGATGGTGAGGGTGAGGTAGAGGGTTGAGGGTGAGGTAGAGGGTAGGTAGAGGGTTGAGGGTGAGGTAGAGGGTTGAGGGTGAGGTAGAGGGTAGGTAGAGGGTTGAGGGTGAGGTAGAGGGTTGAGGGTGAGGTAGAGGGTAGGTAGAGGGTTGAGGGTGAGGTAGAGGGTTGAGGGAGATGGTGAGGGTGAGGTAGAGGGTTGAGGGAGATGGTGAGGGTAGGTAGAGGGTTTAGTGAGAGGGTGAGGGTACGAAGATGGTTGATGGAGATGGTGAGGGTTAGGTAGATGGTTGAGGGAGGTGGTGAGGGTAGGTAGAGGGTTGGGTGAGGGTAGGTAGAGGGTTGAGGGAGATGGTGAGGGTGAGGTAGAGGGTTGAGGGAGATGGTGAGGGTGAGGTAGAGGGTTGAGGGAGATGGTGAGGGTAGGTAGAGGGTTGAGGGAGAGGGTGAGGGTAGGTAGAGGGTTGAGGGAGATGGTGAGGGTGAGGTAGAGGGTTGAGGGAGATGGTGAGGGTAGGTAGAGGGTTGAGGGAGATGGTGAGGGGAGGTATAGGGTTGAGGGAGATGGTGAGGGTGAGGTAGAGGGTTGCGGGAGATGGTGAGGGTGCGGTAGCGGGTTGAGGGAGATGGTGAGGGGAGGTAGCGGGTTGAGGGAGAGGGTGAGGGTAGGTAGAGGGTTGAGGGAGATGGTGATGGTGAGGTAGAGGGTTGAGGGAGATGGTGAGGGTGAGGTAGAGGGTTGAGGGAGAGGGTGAGGGTAGGTAGAGGGTTGAGGGAGATGGTGAGGGTGAGGTAGAGGGTTGAGGGTGAGGTAGAGGGTTGAGGGTGTGTGTGTGTGTGTGTGATTGTGAGTGCGAGCACGAGCGCTTATAAAGAACTCAATAATTAGCAATATACAGCAGTTAGACAATGACACAGTGAGTAGGCCAAATTTGTGTCATATTAAACATTTGCCCTACATTAAAAATTCTTGAGAAATAGAGGAAATCGTTGGCCGAAAATCTGTTATTATAATTTTTTCATAATAGTCTCCCATGGTTTATTTATCATGCCAGCAAAGAAAATTACATTTTAATTTAAAATTATTCGCAGTAGATTTTTCTCTCTTTCCCCCAGTTGTTGTCATTCCGAAATATTGAGGAACAAGAGAAAAATTCCGTTGTTGAAGGGACAATAGGAGAATGAAAACAAGATGATATTGTGAAGAAGGCGAAGCTTGTATATAAACAGTCACTAAAGAACGTAGTTGATTACAACAGGTCGAACAAAATACCAAGAGGTCAAATTCAATCTCATCACGAAACACAATAGGCTTCTCTCGTTTTTTAATCAAAGGAGTTTTCAGACCGACGTCGGTCTTTAGTCCTCTTGAAAATGAAAACCACTCATTTTGTCCTGTTTCTGATGGAAATATGAGTATCCAAGGGTTTTTTTCATCAATAGATAAATTTAATGGGGTGATAGTTGACCTCAACCGGAACAAAAAATTTCATCAAAGGTCAGGTTCTCAACAGTAAAATAATTATCTTTTTTTTTAATGATCATTTGGCAATTCCCTGCTTTTTTTTCTTACATAAATTCTGCTCTGTTGGCCATATTATGGTTTTTCATTTTGTTGTTAGCACCATTTCATTTCTCATCCCTATCTATAGTAGGCATAGATGAAATAAACATTTTTTCTGTAATCGTTGAATAATGGTAACATTACTAAACTGAAATGAGTGAAGAAAGTGAAACATTTTGCAACAGAGAGAAGAAAATAATCACTTTCTTCACAAGTGAAGAAAGTGAATTGCCTTCTTAATTAGTAATAAGTATAAATTAAAAAATAATTTGAAGTTGGAAATTTAATGCTTTTTCATCACTCGGATTGGAAAGTAGATACTTTCGATACCAGCTGGGAGATAGGAAAGTAGGCCTTTACAGATCTCAAAATTTAGCGGGAGGTTAAGTGACAAACATATGACTTTACACGCCTAGGGACGAAAGTTTTCGACTCTCGCAGTATTTACTACTATCAACACTAGGTTCGCTATCGTTTCTTTTTAATTTTACGTTGTAATTGCGCGAAAATGGCCGTCAACATCCCTGAAAAGTTAATTGAAGAAGCTCGAGGTGTAACTGATTCCCTATTACCCGGGAAATCCCGTAAGAGATACGAGGAAGAATATCTTAAGTTTTGTGAATGGTGCTATAGTGAAAGTGTTGAGCCTGACCATGTTAATGATGAAGTGATGTTAGTATACCTTTCAACTTTATCGAAGAAAATGAAACCCTCTTCTGTATGGAGTAAATATTCCATGTTAAAATCGTGTTTAAAAAAAAGTCCGTCACGCAGGGGCTGCGTAAACTAAGCAGATTTCCCACGTGAAGTTTTACAATAGAGAAATTTCAGAATAGAGAGTCAAACAGTTACGGGAACAGCCCGAACTAGCTCTTGAAGGAAACTCACGACTAGACCCGAAGTTGGCCGATCTCATCTCAGAAGTTGAAAACAGAAAAATGCAAATATCTCGGTTAATATTCAAGATACAGAATACATGTATATAACATTATTTATAGTAAATTTATTTCGCAATAAGATTGACTATACAATTTTTCGATTCGACGCATAGTAACAGAAATATTTCAAATTTTAGAAAATCCTCCCCTCTAAACCCCCCCTCCCACTGGTCCGATTTCAGCCATTAACGAACTTGATCTTTATTTTTGCATAAAACGCTTACATATCGAGTTTGCACCTGATTCAGAGTGGTTGTTAACAAAGGTTATTTTACTTGTAGGTACCTTATGGAGCATGCCGTTGTGACGACCTTATAAATTTAAATGTAGAAGATTTTAAGGATAATCAAAATTTCTTTACAGTCTTTCTTAAAGGTGGCAAAACAAATATTGAACGCACGTTCATTATTACTGACGCAGATTCCTCATTTCAGATATACGATATTATTCGAAAATATTTGTCCCTACGGCCGCCACACATAAAAAGTAAACGATTTTTAGTTGCCTATAGGAATGGAAAGTGTGCTGCTCAAAATGTCGGTAAGCATACAATATACAATGTGCCAAGAAAAGTAGCAGAATTTTTGAAGTTGGAAGACGCCGAGAGTTTTACGGGCCACGCTCTCAGGCTATCTTCTGCTTCAATGTTAGTTGAAGGTGGTGCTGATTTACTCACACTAAAGAGACATGGTGGTTGGAGATCGTCGACCGCTGCCGAGGGCTACATAGAAGAGAGGAAAGTAAAGGTACCAAAGAAACTGTTCAATCAGGGAGGAACATCATCAATGGAAATTCCAAATGTTGCAGACCAAGAAATTGATTTTTTTACAGCTGATGATCTATTTCGGAATACCAATAGTGAAGATGAGGACAATAAAGAGGACCAATGCTTAAATAAAGTGTCCATTAAAAACACACAAATGAAGAACCTAAATAAAAAAAACACTAACTGATGGGTTAAACATCACCAACAACCAAAACTGTACAATTAATATTAACCTGACCCTATAAAAATAAAGTGTTTTTTATTATATAAACTTTCTCCTTTTTATTAATGTATTTTGAATTATTACATTTCAAAGAGTTATTAAACCTTAAAATATTAAATTAAACTTGTCTACGGTGAAGCAGCTGTTACCAATAATGGAAATATTAATTATTAAAAGATTCACGAGTTAAAAACCGCCTTAATATGCGTTTTTGCCTCGTGATGAAAAGTATTGTACATTACTCGTACAGAAAGTGACTTTACGATGCTCGATCGAATTAACAGGCTCGGCTTCGCCTCGCAAGTCAAACACGATCTCGCAACGTAAAGTGCTACTTTCGGCCCTAGTAACGTAATATACTATTAAATGTTTCTTAACATTGTAAGAATTTATTTTAACAAAATAAATTGAAATGTGAATGAATTATTGGTGGAAACAATCAATACATTTTAAAATTTAAATATAATAATAATTACCTTCCTTGTTTATAACTGCACTACTTCACACTCATCACTAGTTGTTTTATATCTATGCTTATAACCTTTCCCAACCATGCTAATAACCTACCAACAACATACCATAATCTTCACAACATCCTAATTTTGTTCATATTCTGGTTAGATCTGATCATGTATTACACGATTACAGAAAAAATTTAATATTACACTCGTGACGAAAGTAGAATTTACAACTCTCCTGAAATTACGTTTCACTCGAGTTGTAAAATGATCTACTTTCGTCACTTGTATAATAAATAACTATTTTATATCTCACTTGTGACAATCTATTGAAAACAATATTTGGCTTGGAATAAGACATTTCATGATATATTCGTTTATTGATAAAGTGTAATGGATATAAATGTGCGTTTACTGAAGGCCGAGAATTAAAAAAAAAATGCCAAAATCTAGATAAATATTCTAGATAAGAAGTGTATAGAATAACATTAATAGCAAATTAAATTGGCATCAATATTTTTTTAATAAGATGTTCTAATTCGACTAATAGTTACGGAGATATTTTTGATATTCTCTCTATCTAAACTCCCCTCCCTTTGGTCCGATTTCAGACATTAACCAACTTGATCTTTACTTTTACATGAAACACTTAAATATCAAAACAAAGATTGGAGGCCGGTGGCAAATGAGTCAAAAGAAGATGAATACCTGATTATTTTAAATATTGATTTCGTGAGTTTTTTTGAAATTTTTATTTAGTTTTTTTAAAGTTTTTAACTCTCATGCATTTATTGTTATCATATTAGACAGTAGTATTACAGTAATTGTGTGTTAACAGCGCTTTATTGCTATAAGAAATCTTTTTTATGGAAGTTTGGCCTTTTCTACTCAAAATGGTAAATAGAAATGTTTAAGGGCATCTTTTAATTCGTCTTAATCTCATCGAAACATCCGCCTCAGATGCTGTTAAATTTTTTTCGGAGACGTAGTTCTTCTTTTTCATTTTAGTTTTAATAAATACTATGACATTAGGAAACCCTCTCAATTCTTTTTTTTAGCTGTCCCATTTCCATCCGCTTTCCAATACATGAACGTAACATCAACTTATTCAATATTCGAAAAGAAGCCTGATATTCTTATAAAGTTTCCACAGTACAGAACATTACGGATTCTTCAAGCAGACTTTCATTGAATCTCTACCCTCCTCCAATGTTCACGAAATGCCTTTGCCACATTCGGGGTTGTTAGAACCTTCAAATCTTAGGAACCTTTTTAATTTCATTCTTTTCTGTTGTTCTTGGTCAATTTTTTCCATGCTGATCTAATAAGGCTACGGACCGCCGTCAAGCAGTCTTTTTCATATTAATTAAAATAGCTAAGAGTTTCCAAACTTTTAACGTTAACTAGAAAATGCTGAATCTGTCATGGTTATTGAATTTCAATTTCAATTTAATTTCCAATAGCCGAATATCATCGGCCCATACATTACAAGAACTTATTTATTGCACTTGAGGTGTAATATAACTCACTAATGTTATCCATCTTACAAACAAATGCTATCAACTCGAAATAGGTCAATGCAAGGAAAACACTGAGGAAACTGGTTAATATTTAGGGGGAAGGGAGACTATTTAGTTTTTATCAACGTCCCCTTGGTTCTGTGACATCGATCATCCATCCGACAGCTTAATACGGAGAAGAGAAGATTGTGCCAAGCATTGTGGATCTAGATATAAGGTTTGTTCTTGTTCTGACAATCATAAACTATGTATTAGAATATTACCCTTAACTCTTTGACTGCTAGGAGGGCGAGGATCCAAACCCGCTGAGCCCTCTGTGCTTCTCTGCGCATCTCGCACAAATAATTTACGCGGTTTAGTGGAAAATATTCAAATTCAGTTCCAGAGGAATCTCTAGAGAGCCCTAGTGTATCCTTGTCAAAAACAAATCTTGAAGATCGAAAATATTTGGGTTAAATTGGCCGAACCTGGATGCCCCGCCTCCAAGGAGCTAGAGCAGTCAAAACGTTAATGGTCATTGGCTATTGTTCGAGTACTTCAAACGCGTTTTTCAAGCTTTGTTTAAATGTGTTAACCCATTGTGTTAACATGATTGAGGGAAACGGTGAGTACGGTAAATTTAAAATCTCCGTTAATAAAGATCGAATTAAACCAGACTTGTTACCCAGCTTGTTTGTCACAACTGTTGTTCTATACAATTTCTTGTAACAATTACATTAACTGAGTTAATTGTTTTTTTTTCTCTTCCGGCATTAACCTACGCCCGACTTACTCAAGCGGCTTGCTCATTAAGCAGATCACTACTGTCCCAAGTACAGTTAACATTTATCTTTTATTTGTATTTTTTAATTATAATTTTATTGAGAGGGAATAGGAGACACATAAAGCATTATTTGTTTGTCATTTAGGCACGCATCTGATATATATATATATATATATATATATACACACACACGCATATATATATATATATATATATATATATATATATATATATATATATATGTATATATATATATATATATATATATATATATATATATATACATATATATTTAATTACTACTATTGCTTCCCACGTTAAGCCACATTTTGATGAACTATTCAGGACTGGAAACCATCACCAATTAGACAATTACAATAAATGCCCTAATTCTTCAGAACCAGATGATATTATCCTTATTGAATCAGATCTTGAGGCAGCGACTAGAGGCATATCTTTTCAGCTGCTCCTACTCAACAAAGAGGGTTTGTAGGGCATGCAACCAGAATTCTAAACAAACTAAAAAATACTATTGCATTGTATTCCTGGACGTATCTAAGGCGTTTGTTAGCGTTGGCCATGAGCATATAAAAGAAACACTCAAAATTTGAAATTCCTATTAAGCTGTAAAACATAGACGACAGCCTACTTACAGGCAACTGAATATCTATTTTGCTGCCTAAAAGAACGAAAATCGAGCCTATCCTTATTAAGAAAGGAATAGCCCGGGGTGCCTCTACGACTTTTTTTAAAATGGGAATCGATTTTATATTCCAAGAATTAAGCGAACCCGAAATTACTAAAGCTTTTGGACATCGATTTATTGATGCGGGGGTATATACCGGGCCTATCATGTTGCGAATTCGCCTACGATACAGCCCTCATTGCTAGGTCAGGGAATTGGCTGAACATCTCTTAGAACTAATCATGGACAATTTAAAAAAAAATCGTATTAAAGATAAATGCTGAAAAAAGTAAAATGATACAAATAGAAAAGGGGAAGCTAATTTCGACAGAACTGATGACTATGGATGGCCAAATAATTTGTAGTACTGACCCAGAAGAAAGAATCCGATACATGAGAATCTCATTCAAGGAAGAAATTTGGCTGGATAAATACAAGCTTATGAACTCCCTGGTGGGAAAATTGAATAAATTATCGTCATCGTTCTTATTGAAGCCAGACCAGAAGCTAAATGTCATGAACCAATATGTATGGCCTATCCTAAATATCCCCTGAAATGCGCACCCTTCAAAGACCTCCAGCCTTCCTTTTTGTAGAAAATAGATACAGTAGTCAGAAGTTGTGCCAAAGACATATTTAATATCACATTGGACACTTCTGACAGCATGTTTTAGGTTAAGGAATGTTAGAAGTTTAGGAATGTTCAATCCTTATTTGGAGGCTTTTTTACAGCATTTAAATGCATTTTCTTCACTCAAGCGATACGGAAATCCATATATACCTTCAAACCGAAACATCACCTCTGAAATAACAGATTGTTTGTCTGCACTCAAGTTACGTGCTGCTGAAAATGAAAATTACTCAGCCCAGAGTTTTCGACAAGAATTGAATGTTCCTACCTGTTAAAGGGAAAGGCGTCGAATCTTTTGATTAGGAAAAACCCGCTGCCGTCATTGCAGCGAGACCGAAACCCTCCCACAATTTCTGGATTCTTGCCAATGGTGCGAGCAAATGTGCAATTCCCGACATCATAAGGTGTGTTCAGAGATTGCACAACTTTTGGATAAATACCACCCAAAAGTAGGAAATATATGAGGACGTCGGTTGTACATTATCAGATGGGTCTATTAGAAGAGCCGATATTTTTGCCATTTTAATAAAATTAGGTAAGAGTATAATTATTCATCCGACAGTTCGATCTGAAATAAGTAAAAAACAAGCAGAAGAAGTAAATTTAGAAAATATAGGCATCTGCATCCAATGCTGTCCATATTTTAAAGAAAAATACATTATAGCAAATTGGACAGTTAAAGGGTTACTGTTTGGATCAAGAGGAGTTATACCCAAGTCGACTGCATAATATCTTCAAGATCTTAGTATAAAGGCGGAAAAAAATAAGGAAAATGTCAACATAGATTCTAAAAGCATCTATAAGGATAGTAAATTTTTATCATAATATAGATTAACTTAAGCTGCTCCCTTTGTAACATCTCTAATAGAAAGGATATTTATATAATATTAACTAAAATGGATATAATTACCTTAAATGAGGTAAATAATGAAGCTGTCCTTGAGAGGTGCTCCCCAAAAAGGGGGCAACTTAATTTGCTTGTTTGTTTTGTATATTTCAAAAATCAGAATCTCTTTGTAATTGTAAAAATCTCAGTAAAAAAAGCAAAATGGTTTTAGTGAAAATTTACAAACCATGGTTTTCATTATGCTGTTTTAGTACAATTGACTATTGAATATGAAATGATATGTGTTGGAGGAATTAAAGATGCTACTGGGGGCTCGGGTTGGCCGTGCGGGGTAGGGCGTTGGTCCTAATCTTTCATGACAGACCTAGAGTGGCGGGTTGGAATCCCGCCCTGGGCAGTAGAAATTTATTTAATGACGGACTCATTAAATAAACTCCTTATTCCCACCCTGGCTAGAAAAGGATGGTAACCTGTCGATATCCCGTGCCGATTAGCCTAGTAGCATAAAGTGGACGTAAAATAAAAAAAAAATGTTACTGCAGGTATAGCCTGAAGTACGAATGGTGAGAGAAGCTTTCTATCACGTCCTTTCATTCACCGGGGGGGGGGGGGGGTTGATGATCCTGAGTGCCGGAACTCCACAAATGGTGACTTATCAAAACACCTCATTTTCAAAAATTATGAAAATGTTGGGCTGTCAAAATTTGGGTTTAGGACGCCGTGATATAAATTTTATACATTTAGATTTTTTTTACCTTTTATTATTCTTAAGCCATTAAGGAATTCCTGTCGAACAAACTATCAGGAGTGGGAGTTCTCTTAAAAGTGAAAACATACTCGTATATCCTTCAACATTACAGCTGCAATTAGTTTTATCAAAAAAAGATATATAGCAAATTTCGATTAGAAAATGTTTTTCATTAATGCCAAATTTAAGTTTTAGTTCAGACATTCTTTACTTTAAACGTTTCATACTTCAATGAAATTCAGATAACTGACTTATTAATAAGGCTAGTGGTTTCATAATAATTATATTTATACGATGAATCAAATGTTTTTATTTCCGTCAGTGAGGAGAAATAAAGCTAGAGTTAATAGTAGTATAATCCTTACCTGATATATATTGTTGTACCCAGGATGATCCAAATCATGGCAAATGCAGGAGACTATGAGAATTAATACTTCAAGACTTCCCATCAAGTTTAGAAGATTTGCTTTGCAGATCATGGCATACATCTGAACACAAGAGATCTAGTGTAAATTATTTTTACACATCCTTGTATTCTGACTTGACATATGTGCTTGAAGAGACACACGCACACTGATTAACTCAAAAAAATAGATATGGATTAATTATGGGCAATGAAAAAAATAAATTCAAACTTTAATATAAAGAAGTCTCAATGAGAAAAAAAAAAGATATAAGGTTTTATATCCATTTTTTTGAAATATTTAATGTTTTACTGAACTGCTTCATGTAACATCAGTTGGCATTATAGGAACAAGGATTATTGTTTTTGAATACCATAGCAATCTATGTTCCTCTGTTTCAAATATCATCTTTTGTAAGAAAGACTTGGTTTTTAAAAATTTGGGCATTGTTTTTTCCCAAATTATATCACAGTATAGTAAAAACAGGTAAATAAAGACAACTTGTTCTTTACGATAAAGTACGAGCTTTATGTGTACTGGTAATGACGGCTACGATGAGGAAATTTCTTTATCCAATACAATGGAAACTGTTACTGACAAAACTTAATTGGGATTCAATCACATAAAGCCAGAAGTAATTCATTTGACAAGCCAATGGACGATTTTTAATCCGCTAGTATTTTTGGAGAGAACTTTTAGAAAAAGTTTTGACGTTGAATTGATAAAGCACCTTAGCTTTTATTCCAATCAAAGGAGAGAAAGTATGACAGCTCATATTAGTTTTTCAACAACCTGAGCCAAGTGGATATTCTGAAAATTTTAGGAGGTCAGAGAATATCGGCTTATCTATTGAAGGTCATTTCATTCGGCTTCAATAATGGACTTTAAATAAATAGGAGCTTTAAAGGAACCTATTGGAAACAAGCGAAGCAGTGAGGGCCGCGTTTTTCAACTCTTAATTCTATAAATAGACCAAATGTACAACGAGGTTTGTAACCACCAATATGCTATTAAATTATTCAATTCATAAAAATTAAAAACATAACATCTTGGATGGCAATCTAAATCTGAATACACCTAGTGAATTCCTGAAGTAATTAATATTTGAAATATATAATAAAAAAATTAAAATGTATTTAGCGAAATTGTAGGATATTTCTTCATCATGAAGAGCATATTTACAATTTTTCATATTACTTTCTTCAAAAGATACTTCGTGGTCAGATTTTGCTCCTTCATAATTGGCCAGAGTATTTATTAGGGTTATTATTATCAGGGGGCTGAGGTTAGCTAAGTGAGTTAAGGCAATGGTCTTAATTTTTTTGGAAGACTTACAGTTGTGAGCAGGGGGAATTTATTTAGTAAAGAACTCAATAAAGAAAATCCTTAATTCTTGCTTAGCTAAAAAAGAGTGATTACCTATGGAGAAACCCCCCCCCCTCCCCCCGATTAGCCAAAAATATGGGTCTTGATAATGATTATTAATTATTAGAGTTTGCTAAAAGATTTTAAACAATCAATCAGAAAATGTGCATTTGTTTTGGGGTTGACAAATCCTAGTAAGAAAATACCTAAAATCCAATAAAGAAAAATCAATCAATAGAAGGGAATGGAAGAAAAGGGGAGGACAGAGGAAAGGCCCATCTGTCCTATCTCTTCCTTTATATGATTTTTACAATCGTGTTTTATGTCTGCAGGAAAAACCTATATATAGGAAGCTCAAAACAACTTTATCTTCCCAGAGAAAAAAAAAACATCCTATTGTCATGAACATAGAGTCTATTTGTGAATTTTCAGAACGTCTTTCCTTCTTGGATGCTGGGTTCTGGATTGAAAATTAGACACCAAGTCCATAACATTTTTTTTTCTGGGTAGTCTCAATCCGGTAATAGTCTTAACCTACGTTGAGTCCAATACGTCTGTATTAAGACAATAAAGACATAATGAGGATTAGCATAATGCTCTTTTTCTAAATTACGAACATCCCGGGGGAAAACCAAGGAGCAACATATGTTGTTCCCATGAGTCACAAACCTTCGTCCAATTGATTAGCAGAAATGTCACGATAAATTGTTATAACAAATTACTGTATAAAATGATATTAATGAAAAGATGTACAATAGATTAATTCTCCCCAAGAGAAAATTGGGACAGAACTGTTGTAACTATTTCTGGATCGGATTGGACAAAATCATCATCCCTTAAGTAAACAATCCTTTCGCCCACTCACAGCTCGAAGCGAAGTGGAATTCTATTGATCTCGACGAGTAGAGCTCCAGGAAGGAAAGTGGAGGGCTTAATTATTCTCCACTTTTCCGGAACACTCAAGTGCCCTGTAATTTTCAAAATCCTGCCGTCTAGCCCATTTTTCCTTTAGTTTTTATCTCAGGCTTGAGAAGACCCTACACTATAATAAAATAGTTAGAAATACTTTATTTTTTATTCTAAATACGTGACATGGTATGTTTAATTCTCAGTAGCAAAATCATGTTACTAAAATTAATTGAAAATCAGTATACCCCAGAGCATAACTAGATAAAGGGATGCTCACTTCCCCATACATCTACATCTAAAAGATGAGAAAATAAAAATAAATGTTTTATTGTGAATCTTTGAGATTGCTATGGACCCTTATTAACAATGCTATTATATTCATTTTATCCATGATATACAATAATTTAATAATTTCTAAATGTGATAAACATTGTTAACAGCTGCCGGGATTCGACCCCGGGTCTTCTGTGTAGACATCCATCACTTTAAAAATTGAGCTAGAGCAGTAACTGGAAATGTTCACTGTCACCGCCTTCAGTTTAAAAAAAAAAACATGTATCTATTTGAAATTGCGAGTATACTTCGCAAACACTGTGATTTGATTGTAAGAAGTAGTGATTTTTTAATAACTTATGTTATGTTATATATTATAAATAGCAGAACTGAGGTGACTCACCATTTGGGCGACGCAGAAGCAGTGTCTGAAGTTATGGAAAGGTACCTCGTTATAGTTTTTATATACTTGGAAAAGGAAGTTCCTGAGGACGGTGATGTCGAGGGGTATGGACTCAATGAGCCCGAGATCTGTAAACATGAACTGGAGGAGAAGGAGGATTTCCTCGTCGGACCACAGCATCGAGTCGAACGAAGAGAGACGCAAACATTGACGAACTTCTTCAGAGATGTGCTGCTCACTGAAAACAAAAAAAAATAATAAGTTTAACTTTAACTAGGATACAAGAGAGAATTAAAAATTTCAGTTCAGTTTATATATCAACGTTCCGAAATAAATCACTTGAAGATGTCCGTGAATGAAAACGAATTCCGAAACACAATGGCTGTTATATTTACCAGGTTCCCTACATAAATTTCTGCACTGAAAATTTCTGAAACTTTAACAAAGGCTGTCTCTACAAAAATGTTATATAAGATATCATGTTAAACGAGTTTTACTCTATAATTCTTGTCCTGTACATATTTTCTTAACTCAAATATGAAACAAGTTATTCATACTTTGTTGTTATCAGTCTTCCCCCACTTGATTCATCGGATTTTGTATTTCGAAATAGAGAATATATAGTGAGTTGAGATCAGTAGTGTGTCATTCCAGTACCTAGGAAATCTGCTTAGTTTACGGAGCCACTGAGTGACCGACTTGTATATTTCTTTAATGAAGTTTCTTTCATATTGATCATAAAAATATTAGAACACATACTCCCTAAAATTATAAGTCTGACCATGAAAACTTGGCTAACCTAGTAAGTGCCGTAAATTAAAGATGGGTTAATTAGTATTTGAACATCGTTTGGTGCTGGTGGTTGGGTTTTCTCAAGAAAGCAATTAATTGGCAGATGATAAAATGGGGGGGGGGCAATTTAAAAAATATTCACATCATAGATATTTACTTAAATACTAAACATTTCAATTCTTCACTTTCATATTCAAGTGTACAATAGTGTTCACCTTATTACAAAATTGAACAAAAGATATTCGGTTTAATTTAAAATTGAATTTATTCGTTTAATAAGCGCCATTACAAGAGCCCTGTGACTTATTAATTTCAACGGTTAATATTGTTAGAAATTCTGAAAGGGCGAGACCATCAACTGGGAGTCCAATTTGAAGGCATTAGTGACTAAAATGTTAACAATATTCAGCGTTAATTAAGCAATGCCCTTGGGAGCCATCTTAGCAAAAAGGAGGAGGCTCAACCCTGTCGTTTTTATTCTTAATGATTTCATTAGCTTTTTCTGACCAAAGGAGTAAGTAATTAAAATAAAGTTTTTTAGAGATTAAATATCTATTCTAGATACTCATAGAATGAATTTATACAAATTTGGAATATATTTGAGTTCAAGATATTTGACTTTTGCTAGCCTTCATATACTTATCACTTCATGTTATACTATATAAAAATTGTTAGTTCATTTCTTTGTATTTTATCGATGATTCAGGAGGTTTCATTGTATATGCATGCTAAGTCTCGAAGTTGTTTCCGTGAATTGGACAACGTTCTTAAGATACACGGAAACGCACTAGGAAGGATGGTCGCAAGAATATTTAGTGGATCCCATTGCCTTACTTGCGATAAGTCTTAACATTCATAAAAAAGATTTACTCAACAATTAAGCAAGAATTCCACCCGATGCCAAAATTGTTAGAGCTAATTACTCCGAAGCTCGATAGATTCAACCTGTGCAGCCTGTAGTAGCCCATATGTCTGTGCGTAATAACTACCGTTTCGTAACAGAGTTCTCATGTTGTAGAGATATCAGGTTTCATTTCACCACACATTAATGTGTGGATTTTCACCAGTTTCCTACAGCTGATCACCAATCCAAAATTTCATAATACTCTTCCTATTCTTAAGAATGTGTAATCCTGAGCAGACCCCTACCCATTGAAGTTATTTTTGAACTTTGTCCTCATTTATTCAATTTCCACAAATGGGATTAATAGTCCTCCTGTTACACACATTGTTAGTCAGATGATCATTTTATGAATTTGTACATTGGGCTACGATAAAATTTAATTTAATTAAAACGTTTATGGTGTTAGATTCGAATGGGCATGAATATCGACACTATTCTTTCAAACATAACTACATATCTTCTAATTTTTAGATATTCAAAACTGTATAATTTGAAACTAAAATTCACGATTATCATTACGATTAATAAAACTAATCTAATCTTTATACAACTAAAATATTCGACAACTAAGGTTCTGCTAAAGTTTTCTAAGAAAGCATGTTATCAAGTGTGAAATCAAAAAATTTACATACAGATAAACAGTTATGAAAGAATGTCTGCAGACGTAAATGGAGAGAGGATACAAGTCTCTGTCCTAATTAGAGCATCTAATTGGGCTCCATATCTAAAAATAATGATGTTTTGTTACATGGAATACCACAAACCAATCTATTTCAATAATGTTTGCTTTATGGCAATTTTCACTCATTCAAACTTCTGCACTTTTGATTAATTTATTTCAGAGTTCAAACTATGTTGCATATACTTGTATTTGTATCTAAGCCATTTCCAAATACGTGCTTTGTAATATAAATTAAAAATAAAAGGGCAACAATTCTTTTATCAAATCTTAATTAATTGGGTAAATAATCTTATCAATTATTCCAAAAATAGCATTTAAATTTATAAGATTACTTTTTTTGTTTTTAGGTAAAAGAATTATATGAAATTCTGTACCCCCGACGCTTACTCAGGTCGACACCTTCAACTTCAGTTACGTCCATTTATGATTTATAAACACAAGGTAATTTATTGAGATCTAGAGAATAACTTTTTTATAAAATCTATAATCCTCCATAATTATACTATTTTCCGGTGAGAGAGCCTCGTCAATAGTAACCAAAAAAATGGTTGTTCGTATAAAACGGCTGATTTCCATAGTTAGATGTTTTTTTTTTTAAAGATGGCCAACTATGTTTGGTTAATATTACTGATATTCATGGTTGATATTCATGTTTTAATTGGTTAATTAAAAAATGAATGACATCTAGAGATTATTTATTAGATATAATTTATACGAAGTATTAAATGTATACTGTAGTATGCCGGCCATAGATAAGATTTCATAGATTTCTCTGCATTATTTCATACGAAATAGAATTCCATTTCACGTGTCTTATTTCAATTTCTGTTACGATACAAAACACTTTTTTTGACAAATATAATTAGTAGAATTTTTCTTTAGTCCTGTATATAGAATCCCAAATCTAAAAGTCTGGATTGGCTGGCAGGGACTCGAACGGAAGAGGATTGTTCTTTATCGGACCCGGCATAAATCTGGACCGTTTTAAATATATTCGTAAAATAATGCCAATTCATATTGATCTAAGTATAAGTGTGATGATAATTGAATGTAATAGGAGGTCATGCAGAAATTCTCAAATGTCATTGAATGACTTACTATGTATGTATGACTGATACCCCCCAAAAAAGGTCCTCTAAGGCACACTTTATAATTGCCTATATACAAATGTATATAAAAATATACTTTTATATGAGTAGGTACAGTGAAAATTAATTTTAGATTAAAAAGTAAAAAAGACAATTGATAGTAAAAAATAAATTTTAAAATAGTAATTACCAATTTTATGAATATATCATTTCGTAAAGTACATAATAATTTTAAAGATTTTTGGGAATCAGCAAATCAAGGTACTCAATCAAAATGGAAGAGTTTCAGTGATAATAGAATTGGTTGGTAGTTTCGGACATGAAAGCAAACGTTCAAAAACAAAAATAAAAATTGACTGGAAAACTAATGATTTTATTCATATAAAACTTTTGATATTGTTTTTATTGATATAACATACCCTGCCACCCCCCACCCCATAATTCTCCTCATTCAATTAGTTATTGCAGTTTTGAAGAAACATGTGTCAGAAGCTGTCAGCATTGTAACTGTACTTTTTTAAATTTTAATTGACTGCCTTTATTAGCCAAAACTCCTCTAATCTTTAAAATAATTTAAAAAAACAGCGGTTATTCTGTCAATATTAAGTACAAAATTTTATAGTTTTTACTTCAAACAGAATTAAATGCCATGGATTTATGCTGCTCAAATACAAATTCTCGATGCATTAAAAATTAAACATTAGGCCCGGTTTTCTCCAATTGAATATGTGAAATAAAATTTCCCATTCCGACGCAACAAATTATATTGTTTTAATTTAGATTTGATTGAGTCAGCAGTATCTAATATATTCCTCGAACACATATTGTCCACATGTTCGATGCAGCAGCTCTTCATGTCCTGGATGGACTGATGTGGTTCGCTTCTGACCATAATTACAGTACACTGGCCCTGGGCCTAACCACATCAAAGTCATTCACATACTCCAAATATCCAAGGGAATTCGTCAAGTAATATGATGTACATGTTATATTGTTTCAATGCTCAATAATTGGATGTATGGTTTTCAGAGTTGTACGAATAGTTTTCTTCTCACCTCTGTTTAAGCTGTATTCATTTTTCATTTTCAATTTTCGCCTTAGGGATCTCATTAATTAATACCTTTCATTGTCACATCTACGTATTTTGTGTGTTAAAATTATTGAATAGGTCCTTTGTCAGCTAAGATTTTTAATAACACAAGAACGAAATGAAAGCAAATAAAAAGCAATCTTACGAATGGGAATATAAGTTTAAGTTTAATTTATTAAACTGATATAAATTGAATACAGGACTTGTGAGAATTCTGTGTAAAAAATGTAGGGTTTTAAATTACTACTTTCAGGCCCGAATAGATAAATTTCAAATGTAATAAGACTCATAACCTTATTCCTCAACATTGGCAGAATTCCTTTTCCGTGATTGTTTCTCGGATTTTAGAATTTTTACAGAGAAGTGATGAAGATAATGACGGAGGAACTCTTTTATCTTAGTACAAAATTATTCAAATTAAAATTGGTTATTTTTGGGGAGGGGGCGGGGTGGAATTATAGTACATTTCAGAATGCATTTGCTTTTAATTAATCATTAATGATTTAATAGGGGTTTCGAAATGTCATTGTTAAATTCCTGAGCAAATGCTTCACCATCAACAAACATACACCACAAATTAATCTTATAACTAAAAAAAAAAAACTAGCCACAATATAAATGTCTATGTTCAAGAAAATATTTGTTGTTATTTATTAACGTCCACTTTGTACTACTATGGTTAATTGGGACGGGCTATCAGAGGTTACCACCCTTTTCTAGTCAATAGAAAATATATTTATAAACAAATTCAGGCTCAAACTATATATTTATTAGGCACTCACCGTGTTAACTGTAATTAACGGGTTAAATGTTTAATGGTGATAATATAAAGATTGGAATAATTTAATATTGTCTTTTCATCACATAAGCCGTATGTCCTGAGCCAATCACTTGTTATACCTGTGAAGGGAAAAGTGGTGATTTAAGAAATGTTAACAAGTTCACGTTGAGAATTCCTTTTACCAGTCAATGAAATAAAAATGGTTCCCTACCATTTAAGAATATATAAATGTTGAATTAAAAGAATCACTAAATAATCCTTGCACTGCAGGCGCTCTGTCGCTTATGAAATAAACTTTGCGGAAGGCATGTTTTTTTTTCTTCCTATTATCAAATTTGTTGACTGTTTATAAAAATATGCTTAGGTTTACATCATATTTATGTATTATTTACAGGCTTCACCTGGTAATTGGCCTCGTAAACAAATAATGATTTTCACTGGACCGAACAAGGGAGTAAGAGGGTCAAAAGGACATGCTGTGGTTTTCCATTGCCTTCTGCATCAGACAATTCAGAAATAAAGGCATCATGAGGATAATTCCAGTCACACGAGTAAAGGCATGAGTGGAGAACATTCTCTTCAAGGTCAGAGTTGTTAGATAGCAAATCCTCCGTAGCCTGCATAAGGTGGCAGTATGATTATGTACTTTAATCTACCCTCAAGTCTTGCCCCATAATATTGGGTATATTACACCATAAATCTAGTTCAAAGGACTATAGCATCAGTGGGGCTCAGGTTAGCCCAAGGACTTGAAGGGTTCGTCTTAATATGCTTGGTATGAGTCGTTGGTTCGATTGGGTAAAATAAGTTGTTTAAAGACAAATTCACCAAATAAAATAATTTATCCTACTCAGGCTGAAAAAGAGTGCTAACCTACTGATAACTAGTCATATTATCATAAAGTAGAGGTAAAAAAATAATAATAATTTTTTTTTATATAATATTAGCGGACTAATTTTATTCTGTCTCCCCAAAGAACAAAATTTGTCTTCGAAGAACCGGTGATGGCTGTTAGATTAGTTAGTTCTTTGCTATAACTGACCATTGTTCTAGATGTGACCTCAATTAAAATTAAATAACAATGAAAGAATATAATCTTCACAGGAGTGGGTTGTGCATTTAAAAGAAGTTTTAACAGCTTCCGAATTTGTGAAATTTCTTCATAGTAGCATTAAACCCCACTTTTAAGTTTTTTTTTTTTTATCTTTACTATATTGTGTTTAGCATAACAGTACCTCTAACACAAAATGAATAATGGTCGATATAACTTGATATTTTTTCCGTTACATTTGACTGCTTTTATTGATGTAATCTGTTATCTCTGTATTTTTGTAATCTAAATGGACAGTCAAAAGTAATTGAAAGGAACATGCATTTAGTCCTTCCATCTAATAGAGCGAATGTATGTTAATAAGCTTTATGGCCGAAATATATACAACAATGGTCATAATATCCTGCTAATAACTCCAAATTTATTTGATATCTTGCTTTGAGTTTTATCAAGTCTTGGGGTTTTCTCTATGTCCGCCGCTGTTATGTCCACAGAAAAATGAATAAGCACTGTGACGCCGTCTTGGTTTTATACGCTTTCGCCAATGATTGATTTTAATTCTGCAAATTCTTAGGGATTCGAATGCTATTATGGAAGTTAATAGCGTAAAAATGAAAAGTATTATTTATAAAAGAACAATGAGAAGCTAATCAATATCAGGGAACAATAAAGTGATCAATTAGAACAGTCGGTAATTAAAATATGATTAATATTAAACGGCCAATAGCTACCAATTATAACTAACAACATTCATCAATCTACATTAACGCCCATAATTTTATAAAATAAGAGCCTCTGACGCTAAATGAATTTTAAATATGTATGGAATAAGGAATTTTTCATTTAAAAGGAACTCAATTTGTGTTTTTTTTATGTGCCACGAAATAATAATATTTAAGTAAGAAATTACCCAGAATTTCCTGGATAAACTTGCATTATTAACGACAGAACGTGAAACCTCTTGCTCATAAAGGTATTTTTAATGATTTTTTAAGAGCCCCTTAGTCTGAAAAAGGAAATTTATTGTCAGGCCACGGGATCGGTCAGCCTTTCCCACCTTGCGATTCAGAGTCGGGGTATGTTAGCAGATTTTCCTTAAGGGAAATCGGCTACTCAGGTTGTACTCATGACGCAAAAGACGAAAGGAGATGACGAAAATGAGGTACATTCAAAATTTTACACACACACACACACACACACACACATATATATATATATATATATATCACTCCAGCGGTAGCAATTTTTGTGATATTTAAGAGTTTCATGAAAAACTAAAGATCAATTTTTCGAAAATTCAAAATATCTGCCGATTGAAAAATGTTATAGCTCTAATCTTGTTACTTAAAGTTGTCCTGGTCTATACACGTTGTCGTAACACGAATATTGAGAGAGTTATTTGCACTATTGTTTTCTGCCTTGAGTAAATCCCTACTACTAATGGGATTATTTATTAGAAATAGAGAATATATGGCGAGATAAGATCACCAGTGTGGGAATTCTGCTTGCTTTACACAAGCTCCTGCGTGACTTGAATGGAGTGCAAGCTGCTTTTCTCTTCCTTTAAATAACAGTAATCAGGTGACAACGGTGGGTGAAAGGGATTTATGCCTAAAGGCCAGGTACCCTTTCTTTCTTTTCCGTCCTCCTGTGGGCTACACAGATTGTTAGTCAAATGGCCATTTTATAAATTTCTACATTGCGCTACGATAGAATTTAATTTAATTAAAATTTTATGGTGTTATATTCGAATGGGCATAAATATCGACACTATTATTTCAAACATAACTATATATCATTACGTAATTTTTACATATTTAAAACAGTATAATTTGAAACTGAAATTGACGATTACTATCATATCATTACGATTAATAAAACTAATCTAATTTTTGTACAACTAAAATAAACGATAACTCAGGTTCTGCTAAAGGTTTTTAAGAAAGCATGTTATCAAGTGTGAAATCAAAATTTACATGCAGAAGAAACAGTTTTGAAAGAATGTCTGCAAACGTAAATGGAGAGAGGATACAAGTCTCTGTCCTAATTAGAGCATCTAATTGGGCTTCATATCTAAAAATAATGATGTTTTGTTACATGGAATGCCACAAACCAAGCTATTTCAATAATGTTTGCTTTATGGCAATTTTCGCTCATTCAAACTCCTGCACTTTTGATTAATTTATTTCAGGGTTCAAACTATGTTGCATATATTTGCAACTAGGCCATTTTCAAATACGTGCTTTGCAATATAAATTAAAAATAAAAGGGCAACAATTCTTTTATCAAATCTTAAGTAATTGGGTAAATAATGTTATCAATTATTCCTAAAATAGCCTCTAGTTTTATAAGATTACTTTTTTTTTTTTTTTTTGCATAAAAGAATTATTATATGAAATGCTGAATTATTATATGAAATTCTGAATTATTATATGAAATTCTGTACTATTATATGAAATTCTGTACTTCCAGCGCTTACCCAGTAGGACACCGTCAACTTCAGTTACGTCCTTTATGTGTTGATTTAAGAACACAAGGTAGTTTATTAGAAGAGAATCACTTCTTCATAAAATCTATTAATCCTCCATAATTATACTATTTTGCGCTCAGAGAGCCCCTTCTGTAGTAACCAAAAATGGTTATTCGTATAAAACGGCCAGCTCTGCCAAAAAGTATTAACTAAACGAGGATTCAACCACCACATAGCTAGGAGTCACAAAATAAATGGAGAAAATAAAAGTAATAAACCTTGTGAGAAATGTGGCAAGGGATATAAAAATTTGCAAATCCATTTAAATAAAGCCCATCCTGAAGCTTATAGCATAGGTCAGATTAAGAATTCAGAAATAAACGAATGTCAGAATTCTATTTCCGATAAAACAGATGATACTAACCTACAAAATTACATCCGTAATTGGAAAGCCAAATTTTATAATATGACGATTAATGAAAGAAATGACAGTGCGTTTAATGAAGCAGTCTTAGAGTTCATTCAGTTCCTTCAAAATGAGCAAAGATCCGGCAAAGCTCCTATTCACCCGGTGACAAAATATTACGAGCGTAGGAAAAAACAAACTGGCAGTTTGGATGGTTTTACATTCAAAAAGGCTTGCGATCCAATAAAGAAAAGCAAACGGGAGGCAGAGCGGCGCCGAAACAAATATGATTTTGATCTGGCAGAGCATTATTATTACTATAGACGAAAGAAAATTGTTCAACAAGTATTTAATGACTACGAAGAGAATATTTTGTGCGACACGGATGTTTCCCAAGTTAAGGTACACTTTGAACAACTATTTGGGATTGAAAACCATCACCAATTAGAAAGTTACCATAAATGTCCTAATTCTTCTGAATCAGATATCATTCTAAATGAAGCAGATCTCGAGACAGCTACTAGAGGCATATCTCTCGATTCAGCTGCCGGACCAGATGGTATGCCAATATAGCCAATTACATGTTGAATTGGAGCGTAGTCCCAGACATATTTCGCAATGGAAGAACAATTCTCATTTTTAAATCAGGTGATAAAAATAATGTCTCAAACTATCGGCCGATAACCATATTCTCAATTTTAAGAAGAATAATTGAGAGGGCAATAGACAAAAAATTGAAGCAATTGTAGAATTGTCTACACATCAAAGAGGGTTTGTTGCATGTCCCGGAACATTTGTGAACTCTTCTCTAATAAATGCATGCATCCAGAATTCGAAACAAGCTAAGAAAGACTGTTGCATAGTATTCTTAGATGTATCTAAAGCATTTGATAGCGTTGGCCATGAACATTTAAGGAAAACATTATCAACATACGAGATTCCATGTAAGCTGCAAAATATGGTCGACAGCCTACTTACAGGCAACCAAATATCTATTTCCCTGGCTAAAAGAAAGAAAATCGAGCCTATACTTTTCAAGAAAGGAGTAGCACAGGGCGCCCCAACATCTCCTTTTCTTTTTAATATGGGAATCGATTTTATATTCCAAGAATTAAGCGAACCCGATATTACTAATGCTTTTGGATATCGATTAATTGAAAATTTACCTAGTCTATCATGTTGCGGATTCGCCGACGATATAGCCCTCATTGCTAAGGACAAAGAATCGGCTGAACATCTCTTAGAACTAGTCATAGACAATTTTCAAAAAATCGGATTAAAGGTAAATGCGGAAAAAAGTAAAGCTATACAAATAGAAAAGGGGAAGCTAATTTCGACGGAACTGAGGACTATGCGTATCATAAATATCCCCTAAAATGCGCACCCTTCAATGACCTCCAGCCTTCCTTTTTGTAGGAAATAGATACAGCTAATTTCGACAAAACTAAGGACAATGGGTGGCCAAATAATTCATAGTATTGGTCCAGATGAAAGAATCCGATACCTGAGAGTCTCGTTCAAGGAAGAAATTTGGCTGGATAAAGACAAGCTTATGAACACCCTGGTGGGAAAATTGAATAAATTAGCATCATCGTTCTTATTAAAACCAGACCAGAAGCTAAATATCTTGAACCAATATGTATGGCCTATCCTAATATATCCCCTGCAATGCGCGACCTTGAAAGACCTCCAGCCTTCCTTTTGATGAAAATAAACAAAGTAGTTAGAAGTTGCGCCAAAGAAATATTAAATATCCCATCGGACACTCCTGACAGCATGTTTTATTCTTCCCGCAATGTCAGAGCTTTGGGAATGTTCAATGCTTATTGGGAAGCTTTTTTACAGCATTTAAATGTATGTTCTGCACTCAAGCGAGACGGAAATCCATATGTTCTTTTAACCCGAAACATCAGCTTAGAAGTAAAAGACTGTTTGTCTGCACTCAAGTTATGAGCTGGTGAAAATAAAAATTACTCAGTCAAAAGTTTTCGACAAGAATTGCGCCAAAGTTCCTTCAATGAGTGGTGCGGCCTACCTGATAAAGGGAAAGGCGTGGAAACTTTTGATGAATGGAAAAAATCAAATTCTTGGATGTGTAACAAACAAGGTCTTTCCTCTTCTGAATGGACTACAGCAATAAAAATGAATACCAACCTTGTGCCGGTACGCTCTGTCCCAGGAAGGATCTTAGGAACAACCCGCTGCCGTCATTGCAGCGATACCGAAACCCTCCCGCATGTTCTAGGTTCCTGCCCATGGGGCGAGCAAATGCGAATTTCTCGGCATCATAAGGTCTGGACTCAAATTGCTCACCTCTTGAAAAAGAAGCACCCAGATTGGGATATATTTGAAGAGGTGGCTTGCAATTCCTCAGACGGCACCCCAAGAAGAGCGGATATTATAGCCATCACGAAAAATGAAAAAAGGGGCTTAATTCTGGATCCTACTGTCCGTTTTGAGATTAACAAAAAGCAAGCAAACGAGGAGGACCAGGAGAAGAAAAGCATATATGAACCTTGTTGCCCCTATTTCATAAAGAAATACGAAAT
This sequence comes from Riptortus pedestris, assembly GCA_019009955.1. NCBI lineage: Eukaryota > Metazoa > Arthropoda > Insecta > Hemiptera > Alydidae > Riptortus > Riptortus pedestris. The sequence continues at coordinate 55,058,279 of CM032230.1, read as the reverse complement.
CCAAGACTGGACAGTTATGGGGCTACTGTTCGGCTCAAAAGGAGTCCTCCATCAAAAAACGGCGAATATACTAATAGAACAAGGGCTAACAAACGATGATCTGAAGAATTTATCCACACTTGTTCTAAAATCATCAATAAGAATTATCCATCATCATTTATATAAAAAATAAAGATAAAAATAATAAGCTGCACTCTCACCTGAGATACCCCCCTAATTTGCAATATTCAAATTATTCCAACTTTTCGCATACAATTTAAATAAAATTAAAATAAAACAAAAACATTATTACCAGAAATTGGCAGATTAGGAGGCTGACCATACAGGTACCCTCAGAAGGAGGGCAGCTTATTTTGTTTGTTTGTTTGTTTATATAAACATATATATATATATATATATATATATATGTATTATTATTAATTAAATTATTAATTAATATAAAAAAATTATTATTAATTAAAATATATCACATTCGGAGTTTCGTTTAGTTCGATTGAGACTTTTGTGCAATATAAATTTGTTGACTCCCACTATAGTTTTCAGCGTATATCTCATTTATGCTACGGAATACGAGAAAAGTGTATATAACTAATGTTACTCTAAATAACATAACAAACAACTTTTGTTATGTGCATATTTGCCGCAACATGGATAGGAATCGAAATATCGCTAGTTTTAATTTCAGGCCTCCCTTATAACCCCCACTCCTGTCATACATATATATATATATATATATATATATATATATATATATATATATATGCATTCAGCCCTAGGTGCGAAATAACATGAAGTGCTTTAGTCCCACATTTCAGATCAAAAATATAGAGCGTCAAGGTATTCTTTTAGCAGATTTCTTTTAAGGGAAATCAACTATTGAGGTTGTACTCATAACGGGAATTTCGAAAAATGTTCTCAAAAGTCCATCGATCTTATTACGAAAATGAGGTTCGTTCAAAATTGTATCCATCTATATATTTGACTTTTACCGCTCTAGATATCGCAATTTTTGTTTGATCTTTACCAAACTCTATTCCTTTTATGTAAAAAGAAAGTTTAAGTTCGTTAATGGCAGAAATCGAACAAGTGAGAGAGGAGCTTAGAGGGGATTTCCAAACTTTGAGATATCTCCATTACTATGGGTCGGATCGAAAAATTGTACGTAACCAATCTTATTGCAAAGTAAATTCCATATAAATTTTCTCAACCATGAATATTAACCGAGATATTTGGATGTTTTGCTTTCATCCATAAGTAAACCCGCACTCCAACTCATGTCATAATAACAGTAAGCTGTTATATCTTGAAGAACCTTATTAGAAGTTGAAACACTAAATATTGTTCTTATTGAGATTAATTCAAATACGTGGCGCCCATGAGAAATCTGCATAGTTAACGCAGCCCCTGCGTGACTGACGTTTCAAGAGTTGGAATAGATTTTGGAATCAGAAAGACACAGAAAATTATTATTGTTCCTTAAATGGATGTTTTATAGTTTGGGCTGGGACTCCGATCAAACTTGTAAATTCATTAAAATTTGGAGTATTCAAATACCAACAAACTTTAAATCATAGAGCTATAAAATATTAAAAATATAATGATTATTAACAGAGAACTATGTTTGTTTTCACCTTTTTGTGTGATCTGTAGTAAGCATAGAAGCTTTATTTATAATTTACTTTATTGAAAATAAATGGAAGAAAAACAGTTAGGAGGAAGGAAAGCATTAAGCTCTTCTACTTGTTTTTTTAGCAGAATAATTAATTTTACAATGTCCCTCTCTTAAATCATTTAATTTCGGTAAGATAATATTTTACATCTTTGTTTAACGTTGAAACCCTACAGAAAATTGTTGGGAACAAAAAATGTAAACTAAAAATACAGAAATATTTCCACAATTATTGGGAATACGTGTTCATGTACCGATGGAAGGAATAGTAAATAGGATTTATGTCTATTTTCTCAAGTAATCCCTGAGGATGGGAGGGAGAGGGGAGTGTTTGCTTAGGAATCAAGCTCCCTGTGCAAACAGAGGGTTCTGTGGGTTACCCATCAGTGTAGGGCTCTAGATAGCCACATCCAAGTTTTCCTTTCATATCCAACATCTAGCAACTCCCAACAAACTTACACTCGCGAAGTACAGCACTAAAATGGAAAATCTTTATATTAAAAAACGTATGAGTGGATCAAGTTAGCAACGTGAGTTAAAGCGCTGGCATTAATCTCCCTTGGTAAACTTAGATACGTGAGTTAGATTCTCACTAGTGCAATAGTAATTTACTTAGGAACGAATTGATCAAATGAATCCCATAGTCCCACCCTGGCTAGGAAAGTGTGGTGACCTATAAATAATCCGTCCAAATTAGTCTTAGTAGATGAAAGTGGGTGTTAGTAAATAACAAAAACAATAACATTAACTGAAAGTATGAAAATATTTTAGTTACAAATTTGCATTTGATTGTTTCATTGCATTTTCAAATTGATAATTAATTTGAAAGACTAAATAATGAGAGGCGTTCGTACAACATTTACAGTAGTATCATGAACACTAGTTCGTGTATTAGGTAGTGTTCAGACGATTATATTAGGATAAACTCCATCTCTGCAAGACGGTGAAAATGATGTCCTTTTAAAACTTTGAATTGGAATAATTATTGTCTTCTATAGGACTACTTAGGGAAATTTCAATTCATCGATCCTTAAAAATTGGTAAACCTTCAAAAATGAACTTAGAATGAGATATATACTGTAAAAGAATTGCGTCCTGCATAATATTCGGAAAACATTCAATGCAACAGGGAAAGAGAAATTTTTCACAATATTAAAAATATTCTACTCAAGGCTTACTGTTATACTTTTAAAAAACAACTCACAGCAATATGTGATTACAGTTTTGCCCATACCACAGAAAAATTATTTTTGACAAAATGTGAAACAGAAATCAATAATGATTGAATATTTATATTGGTAACTAAACCAGCCAACACTTAGAACTAATTAAAATTCAACCAAAATAATATTACATAATAGAATCTAAAAACGCCTGAATTAGTATTAAGATATTTTTATTATTATATTACATTCGAAGAACAGAACCTCAGGGGCCATTTTTAAAAAAAAAAGAAAAAGAAAAACAGAAATTAAAGTAACATATTTCTTCTTTATACAGTGCTGTAGGCTTCCCCCATTAATTTATATACACATTATTTTTCTCATCTCTAATATTGTAAATATTAGTTTTAATTTTATTGTTTGCTTGAACGTGGGTTGGTTTTTATTCGAATAAAGTTCTCCGAGTGATCTTATTTTGGCTTTAGCAGGAGGTTGGAATAAAGTGAAAGTCATGTAAGTGAAAAAGGCTTCTAGATGGAGCTTTGTCCTTACAGAGCCCTTCCTACCCTTAAAAATAAATACGATGCTCTCTGCAAATAAAAACGACTCGCCCCATCTCTTTGACAGATCGACTTCTTTCGATGCCACTTGTTTGAGATTCTTTTCTCTTCAATACTAGATTTAAATCGGAGATGGAGTATAGATTTTTTTTTATATGATTGATACGTATATATCTAAAGCGGAACCGCGCAAAACGCAAGGAACTATTTATTGTTTAAATTAAATTCACTGGTTCCGAACACTTCTACGTCTCTGAAACATTTCAGTAGATCAGCCGTGTTAAGATGTTGTTCCTAATGCTCATGGAATCTTTGAGTCATAACTTCGATTCCTGCGGGGAAAAGTGAATTTATTTAGTGACAAAATAACGTACTGGATAAAATCCTTGTCTTACTCTGGCTAGAAAAGGGCGACAATCTGTTCCGATTAAACATAACTAAATGACATAAATAAATTTACGATTTTTAAACGAAACATTTTTTTTCTCTTGAAAATGATATTATTTAAAATAAAAACTGGAGCAGTGACGAACATTAGTGTTCCTTTATCATCTTTTTGTATAATGGCTCGGCATTTATGGAATGCCAAGATTTCTATGGAAGTGAACACTTTTCAATTCAGATAATTACAAACAGATCTGACTCAGTATTTGATAGCAGACCAGAATATAACATAAAGACAGATTAATCGACTACTTATCGAGAAGAACTCATCTCTTCTAACTTTCGAAGAATAAACTATTTAGGTTATTTTTGTTGTTATTTTATTAACGTCCATTCCGTGCTACTAACATGAGACTAATTGGACAGGTTATCTATCGGTTACCACACACTAAACACATTCCTATTGCCCAGTTGGGAATCGAACTCACAATTCTAGATTTTCCAAATTATTTACGTTCTTAATATTACCCTACTTCAAATCTTTAAAGGTTCTTTGGGTCGTATAACACATAGTATTTGTGACTTAAGATTGAACGAACTAAAAAGAAGTAAAAATAAAAGGTCAACAACTTCTTTTTGCAGATCAAAATAAGCTTGAAATTGGATGTTTTGGCAAGAAAAGGATTTTAAAAATCCAAAAAAAAGTACTTCATTTGCAAGTACTAGTCTCAAGATTACTTGTCAAAGGAAGAGAATAAACGGCAGATAAATCGGACATATCATGCAAACATGTAAATAGTTCAGCTTTTTTAATTTACAGTTTACATAATAATCAGTAAGAGAGCTCTCAACGATTTCTCAATGTTCCTTTGTCCCTTTTTCAAATTTTCTCAATAGTTCATAATCCCTAAATCTTAAAAATATGTTTCTGGAATGTCTTAATAGAAATAATGCTGAAGCTTAACTTCTCCTTCTATCCGAGTATGTTTTGGATAGGAAGGAGAATAGCTTTTGCCTTCACTAACAGTAAATTAGTCACATTTTGAAATTTAATATCGCCAGCCATATCTTCCACCAAGTAGTCTGAATAAAGCTGGATGTGCCTTGATATTAACTTGAGAAGTATGTTGGTCTCGATTTATGAACTCAAAGATATGAGAAAACCCCTTTTAATCTTTATGACTGAGGTCTATTGAAGATATTACTTCAAAAATAAGGAAAGGAGAAGAGATAGAGACTGTTTACACGAGACTTGGTTCATCAAGAGGACACCGACGGCTAAAATGAAGTTTACTAAAACTGCGACTCAGAACATTTTCTATAGCAATTCCATTCTTACCAGCAACGATATTTTCAATGATAGCAATATTTCGCCAGAACTGGCAGGGTGCAGTTGTGTACCCTCTGCAAGACTGCAATGGGAATTCTCCAGTTTGCTGCTTGGTGTTGATGTTTCTAGTGTTTTTGCTACACTTGTAATCAGAAGGTCTGTCAATAAATAATTCGTGATTTATTCAGCGGCCAAGGAGTTGGAAGCAGTGATGAGCCATTGCGAAAATAGATCAGTGAATAATATTTGTCACTAAGGATTACAAAATTCTCTCAAGTTTTAATTAAAGAGAATTTACCTGCGTTATTACTCGATATTGTAACTTTTTGAAGATGTACAAATATTTGAGCTTTCTGATAATCCATTTGACGTGAGAGTTGTTAGGTAAATCAGGAAACGAAATCCATGACCACCCAATTGCCGAAAGTGAATTGGCCCATCTTTGATTCGATAACGATAGCGAAATGGTCGTAATGAGCTGTATTGTTCCATACGCATGTTCAGGGTAGCTTAGGTCATTCCTTTCTGGTCTTCGGTATAGTTCTGATGAAATAAAGTGAATTGATTATAAAGTAAGAAATATCAGGAATGGGATACGATTTTCCTAAATAACTTGACTACTTATTAAAAAAAAAATTGAAATTGTTTTGAAAGTATGGTATTAAGTTGAGAAGTTAAGTTCTATTGCGACTTAATAGAAAATTACCTACACAGAGAGGAGGTTTGGAATAAATAAAAGTCATATTTTAGAGCTGTTCAAGTAGATAAAGAATATACTTTTTTTAACTAATACTAAAGTAGTTATTTCAGTATAAATTACACCTCATTCCGTGGTGTTCCGGGAGAGTCTCAAAATCAGCGGATGTTGGACCCCTCTGTCCAGATGTGGCAGCAGGGAGATCGAAACGCCGCCCATGTGGTCGGGCATTGTCCACATAATATGTTGCTGATCACAAGGCGACATCGCCGGGCAAAGCATGCTATCATGGAGCTCCTGAGATCAAAGAACTTCACATGCTTTGAAGAGGTGTACGCTGTCGATGACGCAGGGTCAACGAGGTACGCGGAGATCACTGCCTTCAAAGAAAATTGTAAATTTGCCTACATTCTGGACCCAACGATAAGGCACGAGAGCAACGACCCTGATCAAGCGGAGAAGATCCACGAGGAAAAGAAAAATATTTATGGGAAATGTATTCAATTTTACTCTGAGAAATTCAGGGAAGCATTTGGGGAGCAGGATTTTCTAGTGATAGGCTTGTGGTTCGGTGCTCGAGGAACGGCCCAGCGTACCCAGACATTTTTTGACGAGGTGGGAATAGACAAAAAGGCTCTTCAACCCTTGGTCGAGAGTATCAATATAAATACTTTAGGGATTATTTCCCACCATATATTTTAATTTTAACTTTGACCAGTGATCTTATTATAGATCGACGGATCATGTTATTTTAATAATACAATTTTTAATTTATATCTAGTGACATACACCTTTTAGGCTGCTGATTGTGTTAAAATATTTTAGTTATTTAGCTGACTAGATGGAATATGTATTTCTTCACTTACTATTGTCCTAGGGATTGACTTCAGTTGCTGTGTGCTTCATCATCTCAATGTAATTGAGCAGCCCTACAAACTGTACTTTGTACAATAAAGTGATTCTCTCAATTGGCGGGAAAGGAAGCAGATGGACGACGTAAGTAAGATGGTAATGGTGTCTATCTTAGATTATTTCCAATATGCTTTTAACCGTGTGTTTATGGTAAACAGTCAGTGTTGGTCTGCGTTTAGAACGGGTAATTCTTGCTTTCATTGTGCCATAATCAGTGGCTCTACTTGTAAATAACTTTAATTTTGTGCATAAGTAAATGGACTTATAGAACATACGTTTTATTTAAACCAAGGCAATGTAATACATGACGCAGTTTAGCAGTAATTTATGATCGCGCTAATGGGGAGCAAATTTCATTTTACTAAAAACTAATTATTACTCACCTTCAGTAGTCTTAATTGAAAAACAAATATGAGTATATGAAAAATATGAGCATTTCCGGCTTCCCAAATCCAATGATTGATTTGGCCGATTAACGAACTTAGCCCTTCAAACTTTGAAAAAGCTTTTCTTCCGTTTTTGAAGAATAACAGACATCTAGATCGATAGAGATCCCGTAATGAGCGACGAACACCTTACACCCATAAACAAACATATAATTTGAAAACAATGATTATTTTCTTTTATTAAAACCATCAAAACAAAAAGTTATAATGTTTATTATTATTACTATTATTATTTATGAACGTCCACTTTTTTTAACTATGGCTGATCGGGACGGGTCATCTACAGGTTACTACCCTTTTCTAGCCAGGGTGGGGGTTATTTACCCCCTCCCCATCAAAATATTTAAATAGAAAACCACCTGATATAAAGTGCACAATGAAAGATAAGTCATTCTTTGCCCAGTTTTTGGATATATAGGAAAATTCAAACGAACTTCCTAATTTTAAATAAAGCTGTCGTGAATTTGATTAAATTATTGACCCTCACGAGATCAGTACACCTCTCCTTTACAGAACATTTAACTATTCTCATGGATGGAAGTTTAATAAACAGGAGAGCAGACGAGAGAAGAATATAAAATTAAAAAATACAATGAAGTACAGCCTAGTTTTTCTTTTCAAAATTAATCTAATTAAAGAGGAGTTACAACAGATATATAACAAGACAAGGATGAATAAAAAATGGCCAAAGGGCAAGGAGTGAATAAGTATTAATGAATAAAAGATGAAAGTGGGTTAAAAGCTGTTGGCTGGTCCCTACCTTCTTTGTTAGCTTGTTGACTTTGAACCTCCAAGTGACTTCATACTTTATAAGCCTTTTACCATTTTACCTTTGCAAGTTTATTTAAAATCGTAGATACAATCTATCATTCAAGCCAATAACATTGCAGATTCTCCTCGACAAACGTGCTCAGGTTTTCTTTATTAGCCTTGTTTACTTATATGATTACTGTTTACAGAAAAAGAGATATATCATATTGTATCAAAGTAATGTTGAGCATCGTATACATTTGACGGTTAATATAATAAAATTATCGACTTATTGGGTCCTTTTTTATTTCATTAATATTGAATGTTTAAAAGACACATGAAGGAAACTATTTTGTTATTTTTTTCAAGTTTAATCTCTGTTTCTCATTCTGGAGTGGTCCTCCGTTGGAATTACTAGACAACTCTATTCTAGGGATGGAGAATTAGAGAAAATATTGATGATCTGGAGGAATGTTATGGAAGTGTTGGAGCTAAAATTCCTCCAGCGGCATCCCATCATTGATTATTTATGGGTTTGAGGAAGGAAGACAAAGATGATGAAGATTTAAGCCAAACTGTGCATCTTGGAGGCTGGAGAAAACTACGTAAGGTTGAATTTAGACTAGATGATGGCAATTGTGCCTGACACTGGGGGAAGCTCAGTAACTCGTGAGCATATTATTACCATCCAGCGATTCTCAAACACCCTGGACTTCTAAAAATAAAACAAATGTGGTGAAGGCAAGTGATATTTGTTGATTATAACGAGTTGAAATTAATTTATTTCATACAGTTATTGGTCTACACTTTAACGGATGTATTTGAATTTATTCGTTTTCAACGTTCAGTGAATCTCCCAATCCTTCCGTTTCGTTGCTGGCTGGAGAAACAGAGATTAAACTAAAAAAAAATTAAGAATCAGAGACACAAGTGATTTGATATGGGGGAAGAGGGGAAAGAGTATGTTTAAACCCATAATTACTAGTGAGGGCGGTTTCAAAAATACCTAGAGACCTAGAGACAGTCAAATATGTGCTTGGTGTTGTTGCTTAATGTGATCCAAAGGAGGCGTGTAGAGTGAAGGCCGCGGGCTGTTGTTGGAGAACACCTGCTTGTGTTTTATGATCTAAGTTAAGAACTTCTAAGCCCCAACTTAAGTTTCGCTGTCCCATTATCTTTGGCATGTATAACATAATACTGCCTTTAAGGCACTTTTAAAGAAATATGATAACTTTTTCATCATGAAAGCAAAAAACAAATACAGTTAGTAATAAACATAAAAATTCAAAAAATGTATGTCTGTTTGCTCGTAAATTCTGCGGACGTATGGTATGAAATTAAAATAAATAAGTTCTGAAATTAAATTAAATTAAACTGCTATGTAAATGCAAATAACTTTTAGACAGTAGTAACTGAGATAAATATAGTTATTATTTTGTTTTTAAGTAACTTTATGCGCATTGTTGCGGCTTACTATGATTTTATTTCCCGCCTTATAAATGTGCCTTCCATCCCGGTCATTTTCTTCTCGTCATACGGGAGCATGGACATGTATTTCTGTTTTTACCAGCTGGAAGAAAAATATTACTCAAAATTTACGATCAAGCCCAAAAATCCACTTCGGCATATAGACTTTACAAATAATTAGTAATTTGACTACATTGAATAATTGCTAACTTAAGCCTATAGCTTAATTTTCAAGGGTTTAAAGCCCTCCCCCTCCTGAAAGAAATATTTAATTTTGAGAATATATTAATGAGATTATAAAAATATAAACTGGTTGATTACACAAAAACCAAGGAAAGCTTCCCTATGAATGTTCTTGGACGAAAATTCTTATGAACTATAAAACTGATATTATTAAGTCTAAATGCATAATATAAATTAATTAATCTCAAGAAACTAAACGTAGACTTGAATTACAGAGAAGGAACAATTTCACTGACTAATCTCCAACATCCACAATGGAAATAGTTTCATTCTATTCAGCACCCCAAAAAATATAAAGTTCATACCCCATTCGACTGTTTTGGGCCAGTTTCTTCAAAGAACCGGCCTTTTCCAACCTCTGTCTGGTTAGTATGGAACACACAAAACTTAAATAAACTCCCACGTTAGAGGGATATTCTGCTTGAATCTAGAAATTTCCGCTATCGAAATCTCTATTCGGCAGAACGCCCCAAATAGACACAGATCGGTGCTTTTATAAGACAACAAAGGAGATATTATTTTGAAGTGAAACAGTCTCACTTCAATTTCAAACAAGCGAACACCCATAGCCAAAAAAAAATAAGATTATTGCAAAACTACATTCATTGGGTACATGTTACTCTAGTAAGATTGGAGATGGAATGGAATGGATCTTCGCCAATCGTGTTTTTTTCCAATTATACGTTTACGTTATATTCATTGCCGTCCTATTGACCAAGTACCTCAATTGATAGTATAAGAATCTACGGGAAAATATAAACTCGTTAAAATAATAAAGGCATTGGATATTTTGAAGTATGAGTATGCTTGATTTTCTATCAAGAGAGCTTCCTGGAAGAGTTATTCCTCGTTTAACATTTTCCCTCTGAAAGGATGTTTAAGTGTTAAAAGATTGGGACTAAAGCTATGGTAATTTGGGATGGTCTGAAGGGAAGACACCCATGCATATTTATGTTGTTACGGGCCCTAGCTTTTTTTATGAAAGAAAATTACCAGTTTATTCTCTCTTGCAAATACCCATCAAGTCCTCTCCGGAGCCGCTTTAGAACGATCTACTTCTCCAATTAGGTTTAAAACGCTTATAAACTTTTTTTAGCATCACAAAATAACATTTTTCGACCATAATTCCTACCGTTAATGTTAAATACATGAATGTATAAAGTGTTCTTCAAAAGTAAACTTACAGCTCGAAATATTAGCTACTTAAAGATATATTAACACCTACAAAAATACCAGAGTAGCAATATTAATAATATTAAATTTTGTTGTTTTGGATTTCAATGAAAAGAAGAATCGAGGTGTACCTATGGAACAAAAACAAAGTAAACAGAAATTCCTCTCAATGACCGAGCTTTTTTATAAATTATTATAGTACTTAACAACTCTGCACTGAAATTTAATTTTAAAAGTTGGACTAATTATACTGGACAACTGATTTAATGATGAAGGAAATTATTCCAGTCAGAAACAAGAAAGTAGGGTATAAATCAGCTCCACATATTCCCTTTCCAAAGAACGACTTCGGCAGACATTGCCATGTCTAGTATTTATTTTTTATTATTTTTAAATTTTGCTCAGACTCAAAATTATGGTTAAGTTTTGAACATGATTTCAAAGGTACTAATTCCATGAAGAGAACCTGAAAGCTAAATTAATAGTCATTGACGAATGAATGGTTTTGAGCGAGTTGGACGTATTAATGAGATGGACTGATATTATAACTGTAATTTGAGATTGGGCATATGCCCTAAAATACAATTATAGACTTATAATTACATGTTATAAATGGAAGATAAAAGTAGAGCATCATGCTAAATATTTTACCTTTCTGTAAAGCAAACCACAACAGACCATTGCTGTATGTATTTTTAACTTTAAAGTCACTATTCATGGCTACGTGTCGTTGGCTCTGGTGGTGCAGGAGATATGATGATGAAAGTCTACTTCAAGAATTATTATACATTCCTTCAAGATTTTCTAAAACTTGTCTTAATGTCATATAGTGTTCGGGTTTACTCCAGTTTTGTGGATAGACGACCAGTCTCAATTAGCCTCAGTTGCATAAACTAGACGTTAATAAATATCAAAATATAAAAAAATGAGCATTAAAAGTCTTGCATTTTATATTATAACATGTCAACGTTAACTTTGCTTTTGAAGAAATTGTTGTAATATTTTTAATCGCCTTTTTCTGAATGAGGTATTGTAATAATCCGATTGAAGATTATCATGGGAGAATTGAGGTACATAATGCAACTCAACGAAGTTCATAAAAATAAATCATGTATCATTGAAGATTATAAGTTACTTTAAGTTCAACGCTTTATAAATTATTTAGAAGCGAGTCAGACACTTAGTGACAGTTTAATAGTTCTAGAAAGGTAATACGTATATTAAAATGATGGGGGTCCTTATTCTACGGACTACCTACGGGTTATAAAAAATATCCCGACCCATACAAAAAGAGGGCATTAATAATAAGTGATCATAAATATATTTTATACAATTTTCTACTGACAACAGGGCTGCTAATTGCATTGTGTACACTTGAAAGGACATAACTTACCATATCTGAAGAAACTGCTCTCTCACAACTTTCTGTTTTGCATCACTACGCCGACGGTACTGAAGTCGCCGGCAACTAGGCGGAAGCTCTTTATAGTAATCTGAAATCATATTCCATTTTTGAGGGCTCATCCACGAAATACTGCATACATCAGAAATAATACAAGGATAAATACTAGAACATTTTAAAGGCTTATTATAAACGTTTTTCGCATCATTGCATGTGATCTAATTTCATTTCAAGTATAAAGGAGTTCAAGACTAGATATATCCAGGTTTGAATACTACGAATGTCTATATTTATATATCCTAAGCCGTGAGGATTCAGGGTTCGGGCTTCTAGGACATGGTCTAGTTTAGCCCGGGAGAACTTGAGGAGGAACTAGAATAATAAAAATGACGTCCTAAGACTGAGTATGCTTGCATTCAAAATGGGGGAACCGGACTACTAACGTTCCTAATAAGATTAATAAAACAATGAGAACATAAAAATTGTCACGTTATCCAAATGTACAACTAGCGTGTATATGGTTATGTACAACTGGCGTTCTTTCCAGCTCATTTGTATTGTTATTTGCGGGTAATCAAAATATATATTTCTGCTACTTTTGATTGGTCTATAGGTCCTATTCTATTAAGCTTTCTGTTATTACTGGAAGCCCAACAAAGTCCCCATTGACATTAACATTGATAGTTCAGTTATGGGTTTAAATTTTTTACAAACTCTACGTTCGCAGAACTAATCCACCCACTCTTCATTCATTCATCCTCCGTTTTCCCTGCTCTGCCGCCAAGCGTAACATTTCGGACTCCAAATAACAGGGCTTTCTTACTGTTTATATGGTATTTTAAAACATACGTGATTATTCAGAGGTCTTTTTGTTCCTATAGATGTTTTTATGTTTGATTACGTGAGAGAGTTCAGATTTCTTTCTCCTTTTTTTTTCAGCATCTCAAAGTCATGAAAATAGAGGATAAACAAAAAGACTGGATGACGCAATTCTAGTGATTCGAACTTTTTCAGAGTAGTAAAAGAAAGGTATATACTTAAAGATTCGGTTTGAGTCCGCTTTGGAAGGATAAAGTTTTCTAAGACAAGCCCATATAACTCCACTTCTCAACATTCAACCACTCTTCTCTGTCACAGTTCAACCTCTAGCTCTTTCCCAGAACCGTCACCAAGCCCAACTTCTCCAAAAGAAGATTAATTCTTTTCGTTTTTCTTCTGCTTTCTCGTCCGAGTAAAGAAACCATTACGGATAATGGTATCTTTCTTTCCCTTTGACGAATTATTGCTTGGGAAGTTCAATTTTTTATTCAATGAAATATTAGGGGTCTACTTTAACAGGGCTCATATCAAATTATTTAAAAACTATACTACTAGTCTACTAGAAGAGGTCTTTTATATATATAAATATATATATATATATATATATATATATATATATATATAAATATATATAAAATTGTAACCTCTGTCTGGACATTGATTTTTTTCTCGAAATTTACAATGACTTTTCTTTTCACATGTCATAGACACTATAACTGCATTTTGTTTCTTTGGTGTGTGTTTGTTTGTTACCTTTTCACGCATAAACGGCTGAATCGAATTTTATGAAACTTGGTATGTATATTACTACTAACCCAACTTAGACTTTAGGCTATATTAATTTTCTCTGAGACGAACTGGAGTGAGGGTTATAAGGGAAGCCTGAAATGAAAAATAGCAATATTTCGTTTCCTATTGGTTTTTCGGCAAATATGTACATAACAAAAGTTATTTATTTTGTTATTTAATGTAACTTTTCTTATATACACTTTCGTCTTATACCGAAGTATGAATGCGTTATACACTAAAAATTATAGCGGGAGGCATCAATTTTATTTGGCACAAAAGACTCAACCGACCTAAATAAAACTCGGTATGCGTATTAGCACTAATGCCTTCATTATAATAAGGCGTATCAACATTTCTAGGGGCGGGCTGGAGTGGGGGTTGTAAGGGAGGCCTGAAATTAAGAATAGCGATATTTCGTTTCCCATAGGTCTTTCGGCAAATATGCATATGACAAAAGTTGTTTATTTTGTTATTTAGAGTAACTTTTGTTATATACACTTTCGTCGTATACCGAAGTATAAACGAGATATACACTAAAACTTTAGCGGGAGCCAACAATTTTATTGGGCACTAACGATTGAACCGAACTTAACGAAACTCGGTATGTCAATTAGCATTAATTCTTCCATGATTATAAGCTATATTAAATTTATCTAGGTACGAACGGGAGGGGGGGTTATAAGGGATGCGTGAAAAAAAAATCGCGATATTTCATTGTTTATTTGTGTTCTCGATACACGTGCACCTAATAAAAGTTGTTTACTTTGTTATTTAGAGTAACTTTTGTTTAATACATTTTTTTTGGAACAATGTACCGAAGCAAGTAATTTGCGTAGAAATGTTGATATGCTCAACAATTCTTTCCAATATGAACTACCATGTACCTCAATTGGAAAAATTAATTCAAATCTATGTTAATATTTTGTCCTTAATAATTCAAATCTATCATAATGCACAGGAGACGGGAAAAATCAAAATATGGAGAACAGTGAAGTCTTATATATAAAATTAATTTTATTATTAACAAATCCACAGAAACGACGGGTATTAACACTAAACACTGGGACGGGTAAATGTCAAAATATTGTGCAAAGTAAAGCCTTGCCAAAAAAATACCATCACCATTCAGCCTCAAATGAATTCCCGGGCCAAGCCGGGTATCTGAGCTAGTATATATATATATATATATATATATATATATATATATATATATACACACATATACATATACATATATATGTGTGTGTGTGTGTGTGTGTGAGGGTTTAAAGAGTTGAAAATCGAGAATTCAAAATATCCCCGTTATTATTATGAGTCGGATAAACTATATGTAAACTATATATTGTAACGAATTTTGTTGAAAACGTATTTTTTTTAAAAATGTTGTTCTGTTCGTTTTTTTCTTTATCTTTAATATTAGCCGAGATATTTTAATTTTCAGTCTTCTGTGAAACCCACTTTTGCAATTTTAGTCATATAATATACCTTTATTATGTGAGTCATCTAAATATGTAGTATAGAGACATTGTCAATTTTGGTTTTACGGTCTTCAATCAAAATTCCTAATTCTATCTAAACCTTACTCGATATTAAACTTTTCATTCAACATTAAAGTTCATATTAGTTAATGTCTCAATCACGGACGAAATAAACGTGGGGGAGGGGCGATAGAGGAGGGATAAGAAAATTCACTTCACCACTTTTCATATCACCATTATTATGGGTAGGATTGAAAATCATTGTTTTATACATTTTCTTTTCAGTCAAACATTGAGCGAGCTATAAGTACTTTCTAGTATTCTCAACCCACAATACTACTCATCGTCATTCGACTTGAATTAGAGTATATATGGTGTGATGGCATTACTAGTGTGCCATGCCAGAACTTGGGATATCTGCTGAATTTACGATGAAACTCTCGTCACAAGAAACCCAGCAGCTGGTTTTCCTTTCTGAGTGATTTGCTGAAAATGAAATTTGAGTACGGTGTAGACACTCCCCCCCCCCCTCCGCCGTACACACAGACAAGAACACCCGCAATGTTTTCTGCAGCCTAGTACAATGACTTGATGCCCAAACAGAATAGTCGGTGAATGTGGATTAATTGTACAAAAACGTTTCACTGGAGAATGTTACAGCAAGGAAGGAGCTCTGCTAAAATATTAAACACAGTAAAAGGATTTTTCTTTAGTACCGCTTTGATCCTTTGATAAACGATGATTCAAGTGAAGAGTCCTTCTCTACCATCCTTCTAAAAGCTCCAGGAATTATTCTTCTAAAATTTTTTAGAAATACGCTCAAGCATATACCTGCCTCAGAAAACGACTGCTATATTTCAAATTCTATATGGCACATCTCACCCTTTGAATGAATTATTTAATATGCGTGAATTGAAATATGCTACTAAAAAGTGTAAACAATCTGCACCTGGAAAAGATGGTATATGTTACAATAGCCTTAAGAAACTTCCTAATGTAGCACTCACCCGCTATCTTCAACTTATTAACAATATTTTCCAAATTAGCGAATATCGAAGCGAATGGAAAGAGTCTATACTTATTCCTATATTGAAGTACAACCAAGACAAGTCTCTTCCATCCAGCTATAGACCGATTGCCTTAACCAGCTGCCTGTCAAAGCTATTCGTGTTTTTAGGGCCATATGTGGATTTAGGCCTAATCACTCAACTATAGATCACATAGTAAAATTAGAAAGTGACATACTAAATGCATTTATAAAAAAGAAACTCGTACTAGCCGTATCATTTGACATTGAAAAAGCCTATGACACAGTATGGAGAAGATCAATCTTGTCTCAATTAGCTGAATAGAATATTTAGGGAAGGATACTTATGTTCATAAAGTCCTTCCTTAGCAATAGAACATTCAGAGTTAAACAAGGGGCATCTCTCTCTGACCCGTTCATACAGACCAATGGCGTGCCACAAGCTAGTGTTTTAAGTACCACACTTTTTAATATAGCAATTAATAATGTCACAGAATATATAACACCGGAAGTGCATTACTGTCTGTATGTTGATGATCTGATCGTCTACTCAATCTCTGCTCATTTTGATGTGGTAACAGAAGGCATAAAATACACCATAAATAACTTAGAAAAGTGGAGCGAGGAAAGCGGTCTACGATTTTCCACCACTAAAACAAAGACTATCCTTTTCACTAAAAAACGTTTGAAACCACCAAAGGTTATATCTTTACCTAAATAAAATTCCTGAAACAGACAATACAATTTTTAGGAATAACGTTTGATAAAAAGATGACCTGGGTACCCCATATCAAAATCCTTTACGAAAAATGCAAAAAATCGCTTAATATTCTGAGAGTTGTTCGAAACACAAAATGGGGAGCAGATAGGAAAACTATGATGATGGTATATCGCTCGTATACGAGATCCATTTTAGACTATGGAAGTATAGTTTTCTCGGGAGCCAAACCATCATACTTAAAAATTCTTGAGGTCATCCAAAACACAGGCCTAAGATTAGCAACAGGTGCCTTTCGAACAACCCTTAATATATGCTTGTGTGCAGAAACTGGAGAACTTCCATTAAATCATCGACATTCATATAATATCATGAAATACAGCATAACAACACTTTCCAAACAATCATGCCCTTACATTGAATATATCACACAAAACCCAAACATGGCCGATTATATTGATAATCCCAATTCTCATAAACCCTATCACTTCAGACTGTTTCAAACGCTACTTACTTACAACATTACATTACCGAACATTTATCCCACACAACACAAAGCAGCACCCTGGCTAACTAACTTCGCCCTTACAAAATTCAAGAAATCAAATCCACTTTCTTCCTTACACTATAAACACGAGTACCGGAACGTAATTACAGAAAACAGGACAGGACTTTTCATATATACAGATGGCTCGAAATATGCAAGAAAATGTGGATCAGCCGCCATAGTGGGGAACCAAGTACTAACGTGTAGACTACCGGACGTATCAAGCAACTTCACTGCTGAACTACAGGGCCTAATTCTTGGACTGCAACATCTTACTAACGTAAAACAAGACAACATTCATGTTTTTACCGACTTTTAATGACCTACAGTTCTATGCAGTCAATACTTGACTTTACACAACTCACCCACTCACAAGACGGCTTCTGGAATTACTAAAGAACTTACAAACACAGATGAATAAAATAATAACTATTCAATGGATACCAGGACATGGAGACATCATGGAAAATATTTTGGCTGACAGACATGCAAAATTAGCGACTGAACTTGACACATTCCACTCTGATCACATTACAGGACACGATGCCATTAAACTTATTAAAAGAGAAGTCAACTTAAAATGGGAAGTGGAATGGCATCAGACAGACACAAAACTACGAGAAATAAAAGACACTATTCGTGAATAGCAGTCAAATAATCGGGACACTAGAAGAGAAGAAGTAGTTCTGGCTCGGTTAAGACATGCCCATTCACGGATAACACACGGACACCTCATGACTAGGACTGATCCACCTTTATGTACACTGTGTAATACACAACTGACTATCAAACACTTACTTACAGACTGCAGACTAATAACCGACAAGAACTTACCCACCAACCCACTATCAGAACTACTACACGACAGTAGCCCATACATCGCGACAATCATAAAACACCTCCAACAGACACATAGTTTCAAATACATTTAAAACTTTTGGAGCTCAGGTTAGCCATGCGAGTTAAAGCGTTGACCTTTATCTCACATGGCAAACCTAGAGTGGCGAGTTCGATTCTCACCTGGGCAAAGGAAATTATTTAGTGACGAAATTCATTAAATAACATCCTAAAATCCCACCCTGGCTAGAAAAGGGTGGTAACTTGTAGATAACCCGTCCCAGTTAGCCTGAGTTGCAAAAAGTGGACGTTAATAAATAATAATAATAATTTAAAACTTTTACCAAACCTTAATTTAAAGAATTCGAATCTGCTAACATTAATATACACTGGAGAAAATGTAGCCGTGCCGACCTATGACTGTAGATATTTTAACATATTTTTCTTTTATTTTAAGGTGGCTATACCAACTCTTAGTTTTGTAATATGAGAAGTGTGAATCGCTAAAATTGCGACACACATAAATAAATAAATAAATAAAATAGTAATTAAAAGTATTTAAATAAAACCTTCATATAATTTTATAAACTGTAGAAAAACAACAAAACGTTTCCTCTAAGACTAAACTATTATGGGAACGGACATTTTATAGTGATACAAAAACAAATTTGGAAAAACTCTCGTAATACCATACTAATAGGCGATTACAGTCCTTGAAAATCTGAACCTCTAACACTCTCTTGAATATCCAATTCGAGTAGTTAATGTTATGCTAATGCAAGTTCTCCTTTGGTTCCACCTTGCTAGTGCGTAATTCTTCTTGATCTCATCTCACAACACATTCTCTATTTCTATGTGAAACAGCTGATGAGTAGAATGTAGCGGGGGGGTTGGGGGGGGGGTACTGAAGGATGATATTAAGAAAGCACGAATAACTCGCTTAGCACTTGAGTTACAAAAAAATGCATAGTACGAAAATTGTATATCATCAATAGTTTAACAAGATTGGTTCTATAAAAAATTTACGATCCCAGAAATATTAATTGAAATATATCGAATTTCCTCACTTTATTCCCCGACTATCCATGTCCGATTTCTTGCAATTACAAATATGATCTTTAGTGTTTACTGGAGTATGTGTTTAGTGTTGAAGTTAAATATCTAGTATGGTATAAATCAAATCAACATTTTCGAAACAAGAACGATGATTATTTGAATCATCGGACAACAAATTTTCACGTTTCTCGCATGATAAAGAACTCATGAAAACAATATTTGCTATTTAAGCTTAGAATGAAGTGGTTCATAATATAACAGTGTATTGCTATTTTGACGTGAATAGGATAGGGAGTCTACTGAGGGCTAAAAACTAAAAAATGCAAATATCACAGTTAGTATTGAAGGTAGAGAATAAATGTATATAACATATTTATAATAGATCTTAGTTGCATAAAGATTGGTTCTATACAGTATTTCTATCAGACCTATAATAATGGAGATATTTGAAGTTCCCTAAATTCCCCCTACCCCCCCCCCCCATTCCACTAGTCCGATTTCAGGTATTAACGAACTGGGCATGAAAGGTTTGCATGAAACGCGTATATTTTTCATTTGGTAATGATAAAAAAAAATTGCGACCGGTAGAGTGGTTATTGACGTATATAATAAATATGTACTTATATACTTTTGAACGGACCTCATCCTCGTCATCTACTAGGTAGGATTGATGGCCAATTGAGGAAATGTGTCAAAAATCGTGTTATAACTACAACCTGAATAGCTGATTTACTTTAAGAAAATCCACTAATAACAGCTCGTTGAAATTCTTGATTCAAACATTTTTCCGAATCTGCAATACCATTTAAGTGGTAATTTTTTTTTTAAATTGTTAGAGATACATAAAAAAAAATATATCTATCTATTACAAAATATTGGAATGTTTGAGTGACTATTAAGATTAATATTATTTTAACTTCTAAACTATAGCGATATTCATAGAAGAAATAGGTGAATTGTTGTCCTGATCTACTATCTCAGTGTTAAATGGAAACATTTTTTTTTTTCTTGAAGTTAATTGTGCCAAAATATTTGATGGCCAATGTTTTTTTTTAAAAAAAAGATTCGTCCTCACCATGTTGGCGCTCATGTCAAAACTAACAATAATTCTTAGTGGCCAAATCATTTTATAATAGTGTGTTACTCCTGAAGAGGCGCAAAACAGGTAGAGGAAAATGAATCAGAGCATTTAACTCACTTCATCTATTGAACTTTGGCCATTTCTCCTTCGACGAAGATTGAATTGAAGTAACATTTCGACGATATTTTTCTAAGGAAAGACTTTTTTTTATTTTGGTCGTGAATTCTCCAGAAATTGAACAACCCCAAGCAGTTAGCTGTACCACTTAGAATGTATTAAGAGAAGAACCGGGAAGAAATGGAACAGTTTAACCTAACTGACATCAGGAGATCAACCGTCTATAAAAAAAAAGATATTTAGGCTGAAATAGCTACTCATGTAATAGTTATTTACTATTTTATTAATTAATAATGCTCATATAAAAGATTGTTCCCTAGACAGATCCATTGTCCACCTATTTTTAAGAGGATATAAATTTCAAATTTAGCTAAATTTGGGGGTGGTGATGAATCTAATCGTAGTGAGATTTTTAAAAATGACTGTGCTTATTAATTTGAATTTTAGCAGATTTCCCTAAAGGGAAATCAGCTATTGAGGTCGTACTCATGACACGAGTTTCTAAAAATTTCTTCAAATGTCCATCGATCCTACCCAGGAGATGACGAAAATGAGGTCCGTTCAAAATTATATATATATATATATATATATATATATATATATATATATATATATTTGTCTGTTAACTCGCTAGCGGTCGCAATTTTTGTTTGATCATTTACTCGATATTTAACCGTTTTATGTAAAAAGACAGATCAAGTTCGTTAATGGCTGAAATCGTACCAGAGGGAGGGGGGATTTTTGAAAATTCGAAATATCTCCGTAATTATGCATCGGATCGAAAAATTGTATAGAACCAATCTTATTGCAAATTAAATTTACTATAAATATTGGTATAAAGACTTATTCACTCTGTATCTTGAATATTAACCGAGATATTTGCATTTTTATGAAGTCTGTGGTCGGGTGTTGTTCGGGTTAGTTCGACCGTTTTCGTAAGTCGGTAGCTTCTAACCTAACCTGTAGTTTCTAACCTTACCTAACCTTCGTTACTTTGTGAGATTTATGCATATACGTTCTGTTCATCCGCGCCCCCCCCCCCTTCTTTAGTTCTTGGACTACTAAAATTTGAGTTATTAAAATATAAATTATTCTTACAATTCAGAAGCCGTTTCAGTTAGGAGTTTATTAAAATTAACTGAAAGATTTCTTATTACCGTTAGTATTTACTTATGGTGGTGGTGTGTTACCAGTATGCAGATTTCTATTGCTAAACTTCACATAGGATATCTGCTTAGTTTACGCAGCCCCTGCGTGACGGACTTTTATTGGTTACTTAACATGTCACTAAATGATTGAACAAAACATTAGAACAACAATAGTTAGTTGATGTGCAACCAAATTACTTATATAACTACTTTGGTACGTCAAAGCAGATTACGTAATAATACATGTAAGGATCCAGTCAGTCTGCTCCAAGAAGATGTATAAAAAAGAGTTTGGTAGGATCGGCGGAATCTCCTTAATTACATTTGGGTTAATGTGGGGGAACCAACATGAATGGTAGACTGTTAGTATTGGTAATAAAGACCTAGGTCCATCGAGGACTTCAGCCGCTAGATAGTAAATGAAACACTAATGCACACACGCGCACGTGGACACATGCAAATAAGGGTGAGGAAAGTTAATTTTCATCATGTAACCATCGCGAAGAACGAATAGCCTAATAGCCGGTTGTCTGGATGGAAATCGGCTAGAGTAAACTATTTGTGAAATAGACGAGAGCGGCGTGCTTTATCATTGACAAGCCCAAAAACCTATTCATGCTTCACTATTTTCTTGTGATGGACCATTGTCTAACACAAAGCCTCCATTAATTTCCCAAATGCGCCCATGCCTGTTACAGTACCTTGTTTTGTCCTATCATTCCCCATAGTCACTTCCACTAAATTCGTGTTATCTCTCATTTGTGTAGCTTGAATGCCGGAGTGGCTTGGAAACGCTTTGTTTGTGACACCCTTGCTATATTACACTGTTGAATCTTCTCGTTCAGTGAGGATTGGGCAAAAATTAATTTTCATTTCTACTTGAGCTTCATTTTGTTTATTGTTTTCTAAATTACTTTATAACAAATTAAATACAGATAGTGGCCAATATACGTTTTGTGCAAAGAAATGGGGAATGTTTTAAATTGATTAAAACTCTCCTGTGCAGTAGGTGATTTCCTCAACTCCAGAGGCCCTTGCTTACAAGCGTCATATTAAATTCAACGGGTAAATTGTGAACGTTTCATTTATTATATGACAGTTTGCTTGGTACACTGTAACATATATTCTTCTCTAATTATTTACAATTGCCAAGAATATATATAGACCTATTTTATTTCGTATTCCTCTTTCAACCTTTATTCTTGTCTGGTTATCGTAGATCAATGATTACTTTACATTTAGCTATTAAAATCACAATCCATACCTGTTTTAACACAAATGTTTTTATTTTCTCTGTACTTCATTCTGCTACATTTTGCATTGCACTGTACACATAGCAAAATTAACCAGATCAGGATGAAAGGAGTGCCATCAATATATTTCTTTATTCAAATAATGCAGCAAAATAGTTGTATATATTCTAACGCAATACGATGTCATACGAGCGTCGCTCCATGAGTCTGATTTTCAGCAATCTCCTTTACCATCCCAGTTTAGGTGCCCCTACATCAAGTTTAATCAATTAACAGGTACAAGTTTTGCTGGGGATATTTTTCAGTTATTTAGGTTAGGGGCAGACTTCCTTTACCAGATCTAATTTGAATTTCATACGTTATTTAGCTTTGAGCCATCGCACACAAGGATATTATTTAGAAATGCTACTCAAGACTAAATACAAAATTTCAAGAAGGCAGTAATGCAATATCAAGAATGCTCGAAAATTCATGAGCTTTGATTAAAATGAATTTACCTTATAAATGTCCAGGAGAACCCCGATTATAAGTAACAAGTATAAAAGAAACCAGCTCTACATTAGTGTTCCCATTCTCTTTTTTAATGCTGACGTTTCACAAGTGGGGTGACTTATGTTAAGGTATTAATAAGATATCCATATTACTTCTTACTTATTACAACAGCGGCTGTTCAATTTTACGTAACCTGCGGACCATTACACTTTTAGGATTTCGTAACGTTTTAATTCTTACCTCAAAAGCAAATTGATGTTAAAAACACAGAAAGTGCACTTCCGTCATTGAGTAGGATATGCACAATGCACATTGTAATATATTATGAATTGGACAACGTTTCAGGTTTTTACCTTTAATTGTTATTATCATATCAACTGAATTAAATTAAAATATTTACAATAAAAATGTTTATTTAGAATTACCATTTTAGTCCATTAATATTTACCTCGAGATAACCCACCTCGATTAGAATCAGTTGTATAAAATGAACGTTAATTTTCAAAAACAAAAAATAAATTAATGTAATCGTTGAACATTTTATAATATAATTCTCGTCTTGAGCCTTGCTTCGCAGCTTCAACTCATTACCGTGTTAGAAAAGAATGATGATCCGTTCCGTTGTGTAACGAGACTATGTATTTTTTTTGTAATTTAAAAAGTATATTAATGAATTAGAAATACTTTAAGAAAATATTTTTATTTTTTTTACAGAACAGAGACCTTGTTTAGATTTGAGTAAACTCGAAAGCTGTAAACCTTCCGTGTATTGAAGGCAAACGAGAGAGGATACATAAGCAAATGTTTGAGCGAACTTGTAAAAACACAAAATGGGGAAAATTAAAAAGCATCAGATTTATGGTTAACCGCCTCCTGTTCTACAAACAGCGGGGTGCCTTGGGCAAATTTGGAGAGGACTCAGGAAAGAGGCACTCGAGGCCCTGCAATTTACTGCCGATCCTTTCTCTGCCCACAAGCCAAACCTAGTTGAGCAAACTCAATCCATTCGACTATTCAACCAACACTCAGCTCAACTTCTCTTTTGACAATCACCTCCCCAGCAACACTCCATACTGACCAACACCGCCCAGTAATGAAAGACAACTTAATTTATGATAGTTTCAGTTACGGCCCACAACCCTGAACACCCTTTAAACGGTGGAGGGTAAGACTTAATACATTCTGAATTCAGGGGACGGGTCTTTTTTACTTTACCCACACCAGTTACTTTTGGAAGTAACAGTGATCATATAAAAGTCCGTCACGCAGAGACTGCGTAAACTAATCTGCTTAAGAAGATTTCCCATGTGAAGTTTTACAATAGAGAAATCTGCATACTGGTAACACAACATCACCGTGATTAAATACAAACGGTAATGACAAATCTTCCAGTTAATTAAAATAAATTCCCAACTGAAACGGGTTCTGAATTGTAAGAATAATTTATATTTTAATAACTCAAATTTTAGTAGTCCAAGTACTAAAGACGGGGGGGGGGCGGATGAACAGAACGTATTTGCATAAATCTCACAAAGTAACGAAGGTAAGGTAAGGTTAGAAGAAAAAATGCAAATACCTTGAATATTCAAGATAGAGAATAAATGCATATAACAATATTTATAGTAAATTTGCAATAAGATTGGTTCTATACAATTTTTCGATTCGATGCATAATAGCGGAGATATTTCGAATTTTCGAAAATCCCCCCTCTAACCCCCCCCCCCCTCTCTCTCTTGTCTTATTTCAGCCATTAACGAACTTGATCTGTCTTTTTACATAAAACGGTTAAATATTGAGTTCTTAACGATCAAACAAAAATTGCGACCGCTAGAGCGTTAACAGACACACACACACACACACACACACACACACACACACACATATATATATATATATATATATATATATATATATATATATATATATATAATTTTGAACGGACCTCATTTTCGTCATCTCCTGGGTAGGATCGATGGACATTTGAAGAAATTTTTCGAAAATCGCGTCATGAGTACGACCTCAATAGCTGATTTCCCTTAAGGGAAATCTGCTAATAAATAACTGGTGTGGGTAAAGTAAAAAAGACCCCAGGGGACGATTAAGCAGAAGAGGTAATAGAACTTTTTTAGCTAAATCACAAGTGTCAGTGTTGGAGTTTGGCTAACTTTTTTCAATTGGATATTCACTTCCTCTATATAAGCTGGTCATGTATAGAATGTGTAGACTAAGCAGACTTTCTAAATGTACGAATCACTCACAGGTTACATCATCTCAAGCTCAATCCCTATATCACTCTTTACTAAAGAACTCTATGAAAATAAGGCAATCTGTGTTTGACATGCTTAGTCAAAGGGAGAAAAAAAGAAACTGATTTTATTGAGTAGTGTATGAGTGCACTTTTTACACACACACACACACACACAGGGAGACTTACATCACAACACCAACAAATACTACTCACAAAATACAAATATGAGGTACTCCGCAAGGCTCATGTCTTCCTCATTATTGTGGAATTTAATTATGAATAACCTACTACGAAATGAATTACCTCGTAATACAGAAATCATAGCTTTTGAAGATGACATAATTATTCTGATAAAATCCAAATTGTTTACAGAAATTCAAGTGTTAATTAATATAATTACCCGCATTACTGACCTATGGGCAAAAGAGCACAAACTCCAATTAAATACTAACAAATGTAATTACATTATTTTTTCTAAAAACACACACACATATATATATATATATATATATATATATATATATATATATATATATACACACATATTTATTTATGTGTTAGCACAGCAGTATCATCTAATGAAGGGTTTCATTGGATACATAACCACCAGCGTAAGATAGGATAGATCACAATAAACTAGACATCTTCGTCATCGGAAGCCTGGCAGGAAAGTGTAATAAGTCTTAAATTTTGTTTTTTTTTTGTCACGAAGAAAAAATGAATTATGCAGGGGGTATCCTCATTATCCCTAATTGGGATGGAAAATATACAATTTTAGCGTGTTCCTCCCTAAAAATCTCTTTACGCTGTCTCTTTAATAACATTATGAGGTAAAATATGTTTTCATTGAAGTATGTATCCCCCAAAAATAACACTATTTCTGCCGTTATTGATAACGAATATACTGTATTTGAACATATAAAATACGACCATTTTTCTATTATTAACGCCGCTAGTAACTTTCAGTAGGCAGTTTTCGTTTAAAATGCTATTAGTAAATAGTTTTAACTTTAAATCATTATTCTAAAAACTTTCCATTTATGACTGATGTGAAACCTAATGTGAACAAAATTCAGTTAATCCTAGGATAGAGCATACTTGGCCAGTAGCGATGCATTTTCTTTCTTTATTGAAAAATACATTCGAAATTCCGTATACTATTTTATTTTTTAAATATAATTATAGATAGTAAATATTTCTAATTCCATTATCAGATTAGACAAGAAACTTTGATAAATATATAAAGAATATTTAAAGACCTAATTGACTGAACCCAATGATTCCCAGAGGAAATGTTTAAAATTGAATTGTTGAATTGAACCGATTTGCACCTCTTACTGTAGTTTCTGCTGTCGCCAGTAAATTTGTAAAGCCCACTCACTCTGTTGTTATAAAGAGAAAGAATTTGTAATCACCCAAAGATTCAGTACCCATTTGCTGCCACTCTTGAAATAGTAACTTACATTTTGCCAGCCAATTAACATTTGTGGCCAAGGAATTAATATTTCTGGTAGTATTACTATTTACTGTAGCATTAATGTTTGTACGCAGCGAATCGGATGTTTAAATTACGTTCCAACTCATTTACCACCGACTATCTCTTCATCTCTCCAATTTCAATAACCTGCCGACAGGAAGCGTTAGGTTAGAAATGTAAACAAACGGGTCGGCCTGCCTCACACCGGAAAGAAAAACAATTACTGAAATATATCAGAATATAACACATTAATTTTATTGAGAACTATTTACTATATCTACTAGTGTAATTTATAATGAGTCAGAATAATTGTTATCCCAATCAATAAAATTTTAGTAGTCCAAAACTTTAAGATGGGGGGGGGAGTCACCAGGGCATATTTGCATGTATCTCGTATAATAAAGGTCTCTTGAATACAATTTTCGGTATTTAAACTTCCAATAATGTGATTTATTATGTAGCAGAGTATAGTTTACGTAACATGAGTAGAAGTGGGGGTTTGCTGAAAACTGAAAAATGCAAATATCTCGGTTAATATTCAAGATAGAGAATAAACGTATTTAACAATATTTATAGTAAATTTAATTTGCAATAAGATTGGTTATATACAATTGTTCGATCCGATGCATAATAACGGAGATATCTCGAATTTTCGTAAATCCCCCCTATAAACCCCCCCCCCTCCCTCTGGTCCGATTTCAGCCATTAACTTTAATTGATATATTGCTTGGAAATGACAATAAAAAATATTTATTAAAAATACATTAACGAAAAAATGATTAAATTTAAAGTATTAATAATTTTATTATTTAAACATATTTGTGAATAAAAGTATTTAATAACTTATTTTTTTCTTATTTATTAAATTAAAAAGAGTAATTAAATTTATTCTTATTTGAAGTTGTAAATAAATTCATTTGAAAATATTTTCTCAGTTTGGGTATATATTAGTGTTAGGCTGCTGATAAAAGGAGGAAAAGAAAAGAGTCCATAAAGAGAAATCAAGTCAAGGGGAAAAATGGAGAATAGGATCAAAGATAAGAGGTTTCTATTTTACCGTGACGTTGTCATCTTGACTGTGACAAGGGAATTTGTCAACTGACACGAACGAGATCACGAGCATTGATTCTGTCTAGAACGTTACTACTCACTAAAGCCCTGTTTTATATATTTTTAGCATGGCACCTTGACTTCACAAATTTTTATCCTTTTATTGAAACGTCAGAATATTTTAATTGCCTTGGTTTTTACTATTGATTAGCAATGCATGCCAGGATGTTTAGGTGTGTATGTGTAAGCGCGTGCTCGTGTGTCTTGTGTTTTTAGGGACCAATTAAAGTATAGGACATTCCCTTGGTATCTTTATTAACCACTGACCTCCTTCAAACATGATATTGATTTTGTCTTATACTCTTAGGCTGTAAGTTGATGTTTATTGTAGTAAGTGCAACCGAAGAGGCATACATTATTTTTAAAATGTAAGGGCATTTTGTAAGCTTTATTTTCTGCTGGTGTTGAATGAGGTTATTCGGAACTCAGTGGCTACACATACTTTTTTTTTTTTTTTTAAACGCTTAGCGCTTTCAGGAAAGTAAATTCTTACTAAAATGAGTTTGCTGTTGGTGAAGGTAATTCATTAATATGACCATCCACGCTATGTGTTTAATTAAAATTTATGAATATGAATGATAAATCATGATATCGTTGTCTAAAAATAAACTTACTGAGCCAAGAAAGATGTTTTGTTGTCTCAAGTTTATGCCGGAAACTCTTTACGTCTTGCTTCAGGGCTTCAACAACAGGGGGGCATTGACCGGTCAGCTGCTTTTCCAGTTCAGTAATCCTGCAGAAAAATAATATGTTAATAATAATATGTTACATTTTAAAAAAAAAAATGTACCTGCAAGTGAAAAGAAATTAATGTGAAATAAACCGAAAGAGAAGGCGCACAACTATACAGTACAACATTCATAAATATGAAATTTACACATTGAAAACATAGTCGTTTTTGAGACACGTGACATACGTACTTACGCTACGTTGAGTCTAGTCAAATGGAAGACCCAAACGAATAATTTCTGTTGAAATCCGAAACCCGAGAATTTTCGAAATGATTATAATAGTAATTTTCCGAATAAAACTTCATCATTAGATTAGCCACTTTTTTGTAAAGATGAATCTTTTTTTTAAGGCTGAAATAAAAGAACGTTGTATAACTTCTTTAATTCCCGAATTACCTCAGTACATGTATTGGGTTGCAAAGTGGTTAGAAGAATACGTAATTATTGCAATACAAACATATCAATTAAAGTCAAACAGGTGAAAGGAAGGTTGTGTAGATTGTACAGTTGACTTTCAAATTTAAATACGTTTTTGTCTACATGATAACCGTTTATTCATTGAAGGAATCATAGGCATCTAACAGTTCAGCACAGTAAAAGGGAATTATTTACGCCAAATAATTGAAATAAATTTTGTGTTCTTATTTAAACTAACTGTTCTTTTGTAATATTTAATATAAAGGAAGTTATAGTCAAACATATGTAAAATTGCTATTTTCAAAAAGTCTCTTTCACTGCAGGACTAGGATGTGTAAGTACGATGGTTTACACAAGTTTGCGGTATTGTTATCAGGATAAAAACAATGCCTACAAAAAGTATAATTTATTTCTGCGCACACAATCATAGCTTTAGCTGCCGTCAGGCGCTAATGATATGGCTACTGAGGTCATCCAGTATGCACTTTGTCTAGGTGTTTCCACTAATTGCATCAGCATTTAGTAAGTATATTGACCAGCCTGTATGTGAGATACAAAGGACACGGAAGTAGACATAATCTCTTTAGAATGCGTTTTTTTTTTTGGAATTAAGACGAGCGGCCTAAAATTTCGAACTTAAGACAGACGGAATAAGTTCATTATAAAGAGCAATTTCGAATTTTAAACTATAATCATCCCATATAGCAATAATTTCTGCATTTTATGTTATTAGGAAAAGGTGGAACTTAATAACTTGCAATGTAATTTACCTGCTCTCAAGGTTAACCAAGTCCATATTAACTTCATCTATTAGCATTCCTGAAAAACAAAAAAAATATATCACTAAAATTGATGCATAAAATTACAGTTATTTCAATATTTATTGTTTATAAGTAATCATTTTGATACTAAATCAATTCAACTTCTACGAAACAATGGCCTATGAGGAGTAAGACCGAACACATAGGTTTTGCCAGCAAAAGAAAAGTATTTGATAGCAAACTAAGCAATTGGGCTACCGATTGGCTCACGAAGTCTGTGCACCCTTCAGCCTACATGAAAATAAATGAAAAATATAAGAATACAAGTAACTAACGTTTTATTGTTGTAAGCTGAATCGCTAGATCAATTGATATTATTTATTTGCTTTAAATTAACTAGCTATTTCTGGAATAAAAAAAAATAAGTAAGAGTGTTTGTAGCGTAGGGAAGACTATTGTTGAGAAGAAAGGATTATATGCCGAAGAAAGGTTAGAGGGAGAGAGAAAAGGGCCAGATAGGGTAGAACACAGTTAGTTACTTTAATAGAAGGTGAAGGGCGATGAGATAAGTGCCCTATGCCTCCCTTGTCCATATATATTATGTACAAAAGGCGCCAAAACAATTTCAGTTAGTTCTTCAAGAAGCTTTCTACACTCTTCATTTTTTCTAATCTAAATATTTGATCTTTTATTTAGGGGGATGTATTATAGGCTGAGAGTAAATAGACATATTGGCAGGCTTATTAAGCCAAATTATTTTTTTGAAGGTCGTATATAAAATGGAAAAAAGAAATACATCCATGTTGGTATAAGCACTGACTACAGTGTAATTAGACTTATTAATTTTTGTATTATAATAAAAACATTGTTTCAATAAAAATTATAATTTTGATCAAGAGAAAGTAATCAAGACTAATCATTTGTTGATTCAGAATAAAATGAAGAATAATTGAAAACTTAATTCTCATAAATTCATGAAAGAAATTTTATATTATTATTTACGTTTTCAATACTGAATAAAATGTTCGTACATAACTTATTTTTTTTATTTTGATGAGATTAGTACGAGGCGATGTTGCTCAGAGTATCATTTAATTTTATTAGCAAAGTCAAATATTTGAAACACAACACACACACTTAACCCTAGAACGGTAGTGATATTATTTCCCGCTTAATGGTATTGATACGTAAATTTTACGTGTGCAACTGATAATTGGTGAAATTATTCAAAATTTGTTAATGTTTGTGAATATTTTTTTATTTTATTAAAAGATTCACTTTTTTTTAACTTATATCTAAGTTAATATCTAATAATGTGCACGGCAATCCTTTCAGGCGCTTGGTTCAAAACACGTTCTGGAGGTTGTGTGCTCCATTCTTACCAAGCACTACCCCACCTTCTACATTTATTGTAACTGATCTGTCAATATTGTGTGGTTGAGAGGTTCTAGGATTTTTTTGCCTCTGTATTTCTTCTCTTTCTACGATTGCCTTGATGTTTTCTAAAATTTGCTGACTCTCATCGCTATCTAGCCCACTCTGTGTTGCAATTATTTCCGAAGGCTCAACCTCCTTATCACTTGGAGAATACTCCGGATCATCATCGGATTATCAATATCCATCTATTTCATAATTGTCATTTTCCCCATCTGACCCATCGGAGAGTTCTTTCAACAAATTTCTTCGTCCGTTGAATATTTTTTCTCCATTTTTCTAGACTATAAACAGATTATTATTATTATTATTTATATTCTCTCTATACATCTTTGTCTTTTTTATATTAAAAAATAAAAGTTAAAAACATTAAAAGAAAATAAATTAGAATATAAAAATAAATTGGAAGAAAATAAATTGAGAATAATATAAACTAAGTTATGGCATAAAAACCGGTTATTAGTAGCAATACGTAAATTTTACGTGCCATAAAGTTGCGGTTAATAGTATTAATACGTAAATATTACGTGTCGTTTTTATTTCAAAAAATAGTATTGGACGAGTGGGAAGGTTCACTTAGCTGCATTTGGCGGAGGTCAAGGCCGAACTGTTGGAGGGCTCATAGGGGTGGGGGTGGTGGGGTCGTTAACGGCCCTTTGATGACAGTTCAAACAAGATCATACGTAATTTTTACGTTCACTAGCATTCTAGGGTTAAAAACAGAAAATAAAATAAATTTAAATAAAAATGAGATACCTATATATAAAATTAGAAGTAGGTAACCACGCACGAATTTCTGGATTAAACCCTTGTATACAATAACTACATGGAATGAAGAAATTTTAAGGTTAAGCATTATTATGTGGGCCACCTTCCGTTAATAGTCTGTATAAGACGTTCGGTAGTTAAGATGTTATGGTAGTCTGTAGCCGGTCAGGAGATGTAGAATAATCAGTGATGTGTTACAGGTATTTTTGGTTTATGAGGTATGGATGTATAAGCAGTGAATGTCAGATTCTAAGCCTATTCAATACCACGTGATCCCGTCTGATAAGGATTTTCAGAGATTTTCCTTTGACTGGGTTGTTTAGGATTTGAATGGAGTCCGCTGCCAGTCTGTAAATAGCGGTCCAATAATTTGGTAATTCTCTTTTTCTACCACTTGCAAGTCGTTTTCTTTTTAAAAAAAAAAAAAAAATCTTGAACCCAGTTCATTCAGTGCGCTTTTATAATTGGTGTACGGTTTTGTCGGGATGTTGATGGAACTGACTTGTGTTTAGGATTGTAAATATATTTTAGATGAACAGGTGGTCAGCATACAAGCAGTATGATACTTCTTGGGGAATGTAGTTTGTGACTCAGTTGATAGCAACGTTGTATTTAGTACTCCTCCCTGAGGCACTCTGTTCTTCCGAGGGAATGCACCAGATAAAGCAAATCATATTCTAACTTGGAATGTTCTCTGGGTAAGATAGTTTTGGTTAAAATGCTTTTGTTTGTCCATGTTATTAGCTGAGTTGAAACTAAACTATTACACACCTTGTCATTGGCTTTGTCAATGCCTAAGTAGATTGCTGATACTGAGACTGCTTGTTTTAAAAGACATTTAGGACAGTACTTTCCATTTGTGCGATATGATGTGGAAAGGAAATTTGAATCTGCTGCATTTTCGAGTAGATCCGCATTTTAATATAAATATTCCAAAGAAGTCTTTTATTTGTCATTTCCCTAGCTATTTTCTACATTTCGTTAATAAACTAGGACAAAAACTGTTTTTAAGCTCTTTATCTTTCTCAGGTTTAAGTATCGGAATAATATTAGATTCATCTTATTAAAGAAAGCGCTTAAAGTCATAAGGAAGAAAATTAATT
Source organism: Riptortus pedestris (assembly GCA_019009955.1). Lineage (NCBI taxonomy): Eukaryota > Metazoa > Arthropoda > Insecta > Hemiptera > Alydidae > Riptortus > Riptortus pedestris. The sequence goes on along the minus strand of CM032230.1, from coordinate 55,024,672 downwards.
AGCTACATATACTAAATTCCATGTGAAGAGCAGCTGATAGCTATGATGATGATGACTCCCAGGGTTCAATCAGGACGATATGCCCTCTTGTTTTTAAAAACAAAAATCAAAAGTAGCTCTCAACTGTTGGTCTGGGAGGATTTATAGTTAAATTGGGAAAATTGAACTTCGTGATGTCCATCTGTATGTCCGTTAAACTCATGGCTTCTGATAATCGACTTAGTGAAGTCCACAATTATCTGTTATATATATATATTTTTAAAAAAAATAAATCTCTCTTAATCTGTCAGAATTGCTCCCTTGATTGTTACACCCTACGCAGAACGGGGTAAATATCCTATATTCTTTCAATCAATTTATCTCCTTTTTTTAGTAACTGCCAGGATTTTATTGCTATTTTGAGGAATGATATTATATTAGTATCTGCCATATTTCAATTTGTCATTCCTATCAACGAACTTCTCCCGATTAAGTTGGTACTTAATAATATAAGAAAATGTCTGCTAGTGCATGGACTTTTCCCACCACACAGATATAAAATACCTTTTTTCCCCACTCACTGATGAATATAAAAGTTCCAAATCATTTTTTAGATCAGTTAGATTATTATCATTTAGATCACTTAGATCAGTAAAAAAATATACCTCAAAATGGACACTATAAAAAAAATTGAATACCAAAAACTAACAAGAGAAAAAAAATCATTCAACCATTTAATAAATAAAACGAATAATACAAATTACACAACGAAAGCTGTCATGCATGCACTCTGCCATAAACACAAGCATATAATAAATCAAAGCCATAAAAGTATTAGAGATTAATGCTAGGAGTTACTGCGTTCTCCATTCACCAAAATAATGGATTGTAAAGTATGTTCGTAGCGTTTTTTACTGGTGATTTCAATAAGAACTTCAGATTATTTTAATTAGTTTTAATCAATTATATATGCCCATTTTGATCTATTACATGTTGCCAGGTCACTTTTTACTTCCGTCCTCCTAGAAGTTCTGCCAATGAACGGGAGATTTGTGCGCAATGAACTCCTCTTTGTGGGTTTTGCAGTCCTCGAGCGAATTAAAGTGTTTCCAGTAAAGAGAGTTTTGAAGGGGCCGACATAAGTGAACATCTGTTAGAGGCAAGTTCTGATTTGTAGGGTCGGTGGGGATCACATCCCAGCCAAACCGTCTGTGCAACGGATTTTCCTTTTCGGAAATAGAAAACCATTAATTGACGAAAATGAATTTTTTTCTTTTCCATTTTGAGCAAGTGTACAACTTAAAGATAAGGAATCATGGTTGAAACTAATAACACCTTAACTTTTTGGAAAATGTGAATATTATTAACCCATGCAAACTTGATTTTATAAACACAAAGAGAATTAAATTGAAATAATGATAAACACTACGAACTTATTTTACAACCTATTACTAGTCTATTTGTGAGTCCCTGATTGTATCCCTAATGAAATTTGCTAGATTTATTGTCTCCTTTTTTTGTTTAGAAAGTGAAAATGTATTATGAAAAAGTTACTTTTCTTCCTCTAACGGGAGATCATTAAATGCCCATTAGCTGGCAAAATGATTTTGGGACGATGAGTAATCATGTTTACGAAAGAATGGAGACATATGTTGTATTACGTGTTTTGTGATTAAATGTTACCTCGAAGTAGGAAGAATGGTGATTACTCCGTATTTCAAATTATAATCTGGTATTTTCAGGGCACAAACTACGTCAGGTTTTGCTGAGATAAATGCAGGATACTCTTCCCTTGGAATTTATATTTGTTTTTCAGTGAGCTCTTCCGATGTATTCTTATCAGTTTCTTATTCCGTGCTTCAACTTAAAGGTTTGGACTTTCAATATTGGGCACTTGGGACCTGCTATCTCAAGGAAACAAACAGTTTGCCAAGGCTTATTATTATTTTATTTTGTTTTGTTTGGCAACTGTAGTATCATCAGCCACCCCCTAGAGAGATTTGCGATTAGTGGGTAAATATTGAATCAACTCGGCGTACAACATCCAAGAAAGTAGCAGCCATGCCATTTTGGCAAATATATTTTTCTATAACCAATGTACTGTGGTACTGGTTGCCTGGCTAATATTCCTTTAATCGTTGATGCATTAACTATATCTTTAATTTAAATTAATATCATATATTAATATTTTATCTAAATAATGTATTTCCATCCTATTGTTGAGATTATGAAACCATTCTATGAAATAAGTAGTACTCTTCAGTTATGTATTGGAAGATGATAATTCCCATATGAAAAAAAAGGGTTGACAATTGAAATTTTTTATTCTAACTGGTCTTTATTTAATTATTTTATCCTCCTCTTCCACCTGTTGTACTTTCACAAGTGGTTCATCCAATTTTTAATCTTTAACTTTAAAATTCAATCTACTAAGTAGTTCGTGACCCACAAACACCCACATAGTGAGTCCTTGTAGGCACCTTAGAACTCCTCGGAGCCATTTGCTGCCAATGTAACGGTCGTCAATTACATGAATGATCAACTCAGAGTAGAATCCCTCTAAATCTAGAACTGGCTGTTACTTCAGCAATTTCCTTGGCCTGTAATGCCATTACTGTCCCACAGGAAATACATCAAGTTCCCTAATAAATGTCCTGGACGCCTATTTCTTCACCTATCACGAACTGGTGGGACAAAGATTTATATATGTGTGTGTGTGTGTGTGTGTGTGTTTTGTGTATGCATGTATGTCTCATTGAGTTTTAAACTTATCCTCAAACTGGATGATAGAGACTTCTGGAGAGTTGATGTAATTATGAAACTGAATAATGGCTTTGTGTAATTCCCAGCGTGGTAAAGATTAGCCGAATAATAATACTATAAATACCTACAGTATTGTGGAGTTCATGCATACGAACGATTACATGATTTTTTGATGTTCGAATAAGACCTTTCTCGAAATCGAAATTATAATTTACATAATATAATAAATTTTATGAAATGTCCTAGTCGTTAAATTGTGTATTCTCAGCTTTACTCCCAACATCAAACAGAACTATATTTAATACAAGAAAGGAATACTACACAATTGCAGAAAAAGCACATTGGACTATTATTTATAAAATTTCACTAAAGAACTTAAGATCACCAAGAATCTAACGGAAATATAAAATAAATAACATAATAAAAAAGTAAATATTAATAACATTGATGTGTTTAGGGACTAATTTAGAGTGCATGGATAGAACAAGAGCTCTAGAAACAAACCATTAAAACGGATAGGGATATTCACTATCATATGGAGTGGTTTCATTTCCAAAACATTAATGCACATTTCATAAGGATAACATATGAAAATGCTGAACATTTCTCTCCTTCAAGGATTATAGCTAATTTCAAGCAAAGAAAACTTCATATCATTCAAACATACACGCACAATATCCCTATTCATTTTCGTTGAACATTTAAGGATTACACAAAGATAAAAGGGGTTCCATAATCTGTGAAGGCAAAAGTAAGAAAAAGACATTCGGCCACTCCAAAGTCATTTGGACACCTGGAAGAATATTAAAACAGTTCATCTGTGGGAAAGCAGACGGATATATTTAACATTATCTATTTAGTAATCTCAACAATAAACTGTAAATTACAATAGATACAAATATTTTTGGCAAGGTCTTATTAATGAAACTTATTGTAATACAAAGTATTTAAGATTTTCCTTTTAATTTACCGTGGAATATAACAATTTTCTTTCGAGTATTCTGTCCTATTGATTATAATTTATCCAATAGACATTGGAGGACTGAATATTAATGAACGTTCGTTAGAAACATTACATATTTAAGTTTGTATAAATTGTTGTAGGTATTATTAAATATTGTATGAGAAAGCCAACAAAAAGTGAATTCCGGTATTCACAAATGAAAATATTTATGATTTCCTTCAATTTCGTTTAACTGTCATGTCAACAATTGGTTACTTTTTATTCTCCACTAGAATATCCCATCTAATTTATCTAAACACGCGAACTAGATCCATTACTGAAAGAAAACAAAACGAACCTGCAACCGCATGAGCAGGATTTACAGATCATCCGCCATGCCTTTTTTAAGTTTAGTGAACCATAGAAATGCCTATGTTGAAGATTATTATACTTCAGATTTCATTCACCTTATAAATCTGTTATGGAATTACTATATTTTGGATCACGGTGTACGAATTACTTTCAAAGTGACCGAATCATCCAGGCTAATTTAATTGTGGATTACAGGGTAATATGATTTTATGATAGATAAGAAGTATAAAGGGTCTGGAAGAGTTAAGAAGAAAATTAAGGAGAAATAATGAACTACCCTCTTACCCCTCTCAGGTAGGCCTAAAAGACAGAAAAATGGAAACATTAAATATGCAAAGGAGTGCAATATTAAATAAAGATTATTTAGTGGAATATTTAGAAGTAGTGAGATCCATCTATGCTTAATGAAATTTCTGACAGTAAATACAACACCAGTGACATTTTTAGATTTTACCTGTTGGAAGCCATGCACGGGCAATTAAAAATATATCCAGGAATCATATGCGTTTAGTGTACTTTTATATATAAAAGAAATGTTTTTTATAAAAAGAAATAAATGAATAAAACCAAAACGTATTACAGAACAACGCATTCTTGTTGGAACTAATTAGTTTAAGTTATAAGACATACCAGTTAACCACATTTGATGGAAGTTATTTGTTTATTTAATATTAAGTCGTATATATGTATAAATGTATATGCGTGTGTATATATATATATATATATATATATATATATATATATCTTTATATATATATGGTGTTGTTATTCTTTTTGGAGTTTTGGTCAATGTTGGTGAAAACTCCAAAAAGAATAACACCAAATATAAATATAACCTGGTCGAAAACATCAACACAATTATATATATATATATATATATATATATATATATATATATATATATATATATATTACACACACATACTTATAGTTCATTACACCAGAAGATAGATACGCTGAAAAGAGGAAAAAAAAACATGTTCATTTTCCTCGGATTCTTGATGTTATTAAGGCAATCACCATGCTAACCATAATTCAGAGATTTGAAAAACTAGCTCCAATTTTTTTCAAAAACGGATTAAATACAAAATTGAATGTTCTTCTGAAAAAATGATTATGCCAATACAATTATATTCTATATTCATTTAATGTTTTAAGGAAATGCATAATAATTTCTTTTGAGTTCATTCCGATCAGTTTATAGAATAATAAAGTATTTTTTAGTTAAAACTACAAATTGGAAGTATACAAAATAGTTTTATTCAACAAATACAACAACTACGTTTTCATGCTCCCATGCAATATGGAGCCACATATGCTGATGAAGGCTGCATCTAGGCACTAAATTCTGATAAAAGCAAATAGTTTTGGTGACAGTTTCTAAAGAATCATAAACAACGGTGTCAAAAGTTAAAATTAAATGACACCGAAATGTATAGTTATTTAACGTGAGGGCCTAGTAATTTGTAAATTTTTTTTTATATATATTTTAAATTCTGCCAGACGAGAGACGGTTTACTTGGAAGTAAAAATTATGTTCGTCAATATCTTTCTGAATTTTGAATTTACCATACCCAGTTTTGTAAGGAACCAATTGTGCTTACGATTTATTTTTTAATCCTGAAAGGCCATTTACATTGACTATGAAAAATTACCCATGGCTGTAAATATATGGATATTTATTTCTTAGCTTTTTTAAACATTAATTCGTTGATATTTGTCAGTTTTCTATTTCATGTATAACAATAGCATCAGCGTGAAAAGGGCATTACCTGTATGTGATGGAATTGAAGGGATCAGTTAGCATTTTCTTAGTCTAATATTTATTTTTCATGAGAAACGAAGTTTTTTTCATCTACGGCTAATGCAGCCTGATTATTTCCGGCTTCCCGTCACCTATTGAATCTTTTCTGCTATTACCACAAAACTCCACTTCTATTTCTTTCTATACTGACTTTTATTTCATATTTATACTGGTGCTAAAATGTCTCGATTTTATATTTTGATAGAGAACTATATTTATTTGATACCTTGTACGAGCGAGCTTACACTCACCTTATTCTAGCAATGGACATTCCATGACTTTTGAAAAAGAACATCTTTTACAATGTTATAGAAATAAAAGGATTATTTAGTGCTCCCGTTAATCCAACCTTTAAATTTCAACGGAAAACCACTTTTATTTCGTTGACGGGCAACAGGAACAAAAATTAGTTAATATTTCTTTGATTAGCACTTTTTCCTCCTAGTATATAACAAATAAATGGCTCAGCACATATTTATGTGTTGATGAAAATGACAGGATTACTAAGCACATAAACTAGTCTTAAATATTTAACATGTCAACGGGTAGAATAACTAGTTAGAATATATGTACAAGAAAAAGTTTGGAGGAGTACTTGGATGGCAATGTTAGGGTGTATGGTTATGTTATTCCCGGGATGCACCCGTGCAATGCGGGTTTAACATACGGCTAGCCGTGCATATTGATCTTTCTCTTATTTAAACTATTTAGGGCTCAGGTTAGCAATGTGAGTTAATGTTTAGGTCTCATATGGTAAACCTAGGGTGGCGAGTTTGATTCTTGCCTTAGAAATATGGATTTATTTATCTACGAACTTCTTAAATAAAATCTCTTTATTTTATGCTGCTTAAGTTAATTTAAATGTTAAAATTTTCGAATTGTAAAAATATGCAGATATAGTAACAGCGTTTTGAGTGATCAGAGTACATTTTAGTATTTTGAACATTTTGGATTTAAGTCAAACACAATGAGGAAACGGATAAATCAGAGGATGCCAATTTCCTCGTTGGTGAACTTCATTATCGACAAACAGATCATGACGAACTCGTTTACACAGAAAATGACACTTAACCCTTTCCTCAAACATACTGATACATTTATCCCTGGAATCGCTTCAACTGATTTAAGGGACAATCGCAAAAGCTAATAATGAGGGCCTACGTATGTTTGTTAAAGAGGAGGAAAGTGCACCAAATTTCCATTACCCCGTTTTCCAAAATAGAAAAACTTCGAATAAGCTTGTTGGGGGTAATTTTTAATTGAAAACATTTTAACCAATTGTATTCTCCTTTCATAATAGATATTTAGTATGTGAGGTTTATATGTAGCTCAATGTTTTGTATCATAACTATTGCACATTATATTCATCATTACGATGTACAGAATATAGTTTGAAGTGGACACCATTGGATCCTGTTGGGTTTTATTCTGTTTATACTACTATTGGTAGGCTCGTAGAACCAGGTCTTTTCTACTTACTTTGTTGTCAATATGTACCATTATTAATAATAACATTTAATGGCTTCATCCCAACTACACGTTGTGATTGGTAGCAATTGAGTACGATTTCTGGATGAACTCACGTCCGCTACAACAGGGCAGATGACCTGCATACAGTGAGTATTATCTCGGAACTGCATAGAAAACAAGAGTTGTATGTCGGGAGTAATGGATCGTCGTAATTGATGAGTACAGTTTTTCTAAAATTATAATGCTCAAGTGGTAAATAATATCCCACCAGTTGGTGTTTCTCAGATTTCTTACATAATATTATGTATAGAACTGCTGATGACAACAAGGACTCTTTTTTGTCTACCTCAAATATATTTGGAAATAGGTGGGAGTCAAACAGCACAGGGCCTGATCGATTAGTCATTAAAGAGTAAACAACTTTCATTTTTATTGGCCACGGCAGTAGCTAGCTCATACTTACTCAATTTGGGTCAACAATTAAAGACCAGATGAAATAGTTAAATTGGTATGTTTTTGAGTTCGTACAGCTACTAAAGCTTACAGATAATATATATAATCTATTGTAATATTATGATAACAATTCCCCCTTAAATGATGGTAAGAGATTAACTTACCTAAACTTAAATAAGTCACTGGAGTGTCTAAAGTGGCTAACACACTTGAACCCATAAGGAAAATTTGAGAATATTAACAAGAGATCTTTTTCCCAGAATAGAATCCCATAGCCTTCGGCGTTTAGCAATTGTGCCATAGTCACTAACGTAATTCCTGAAGAGAAACTGAGCTAACTTATAAATAATTCGCATAAGTGTTTTTTTTTTTCAAATTAGGAAGTATTGATACAAACAAAATGCATAAACAATAGCGCTATGAATTATTAGGGTTAAAATTATTAACTATAGCCTTATTTATTTATGTATTTATAAGCCCTTGACATTTTGTAATAAGAACTTTGTTTACTTTATGTTAAAATTGATGAGTAGGTGTTAGTCTTGCAGGTAAATGTAACGGAACGGAAACACTTGGGTTTAAAGGGACCTTTTACTTTCCTGGTCCTTATACCTTTGGTGTTTGTGTTCGATTTGGTGAAGGTAAATACATCGTTTGGTGTTAGAGCAAGATACCTGACATTCACTTTGTATAGCAGCAAATTTCGCTTATTTTGCTCAACTAAAACCTTCTAATTATTCTAAAAATAATAAATAGCCTTTCAATTTAATTTGTAATTTTTAAATTTCAACTCCTGAAATACATAATTTTCACAGTAATGGCCGAAGAGCCCCGATTGAGTATTGAAAGTAAGACCCTTAAAAAGTAATAGATATAATTTGCGAAATATTGTGTTTTTTAATTATTATTTAATATCTATAAGCCCCTTACTGCCCAAAACCAATTTATTTTTGAATATATTAACTTTTTTTGAGTGTTATTGATATTCCTCGATTTTTCATATTTTGGTTGCTGAAATACTTTAACATTTTTAAACAGTCTTTAGGGTGTTTACATTTTGTGTATTGTATACATTTTTTATTTTAGGAAAATCACTTAATTCATTATTTATTAAGAATTGATTGAATGATCTTAGATTTAAAAAAAATAGCGGTGAACATTTTTTGCAGTAATTTTACATTATTTTTCTCTAATGCATTGTAGCAATGTCTATAACTGTAGCTATATAGAAGAATCCTTAATACCCATAGATTAAAATTATAAAACATGTAGAAATTGTAGGCAATAATGATAATAAAATTGAGCAAGTGATATCTCAAAAACTCATTTAATTTTGAAGTTGTAAAAAGTACTCGTTAAAAATAATAACAGTAATGAAGAGAAAATATGGGAGCACAAAATAATAAACAATTTTGCTAATAAATAAGAAGTATTCAATGAATTGAGTAATTTATCTTGTCGGAAATAGCGTAGGTGTAGTGGAGTTGGATAATAACCGTTCAACATCATGACCACCTACGTTCATTAGGCCTAGACCTACAATTAGAAACTTCATTAAACCCGCGGTGATTGCTGTTAGATTTATCACTGAAGATGATGAAATGCCATGAAAACGGGTTGCCGTTAATAGAAACGCTAATTTGCGGTCTGGACTATTAATCTGTGACGATGAGTTGATTATTATTAGTGACATCGATCGAACAGTAATTCCCTTATCGAGTGTTCTGCCAATAGCTTGAATAGTTAATTTAATATTATTTCTTTTTCGAAACACAAAAAATATAAACTCTGCAATCTACGGCAATTAAGATGTAGGTATATGTATAACAAATACGTATTTATAGTGAACTAGAATAATAACGTCATTTTAAAATGTCTGTAGCGAATAGCTCTTTTAAGGTTATCGCTTTATTTTCATCAGAGGCACAGATTTGTGAATTAGACACTTGTTAGCGTCCGCCAGAAAAAAATAAGCAAATTATCTGTTTTCGTTTCTATACATTTCCATTAATATTGACCTGTGATGCCAGACTAAGCAGATTTCCCACATGATGGCATGACTCATCGAGGGCATTATCTTTCACCCATCAAAGCACAATGAAGTCGTTAGTTCATTTCATTCTGCATTTATCACTTAATGGCGACCCCGCACTACCATGACTTAATACAGGAACTGTAGGTGAGGTTAGTCATGTAATGAGTTAATGTACGTATCGCATGAACAGCAGCTGTGTAGATTTACAAAGACTAAAAAAAGAATACATCAGGACATAGAGAACAACAATTGTATGTAATAACTTACTTAACAAGATAGGCTACAAAATATTTTACAGTCCGGAGAATAACAACGGGATTATGCTCGATGATGTATTTTACCCCCAAAATAAATCCCGACTTCTCCTGCTCCAACCAGTTTCATCAATTAAATTAATTCAATTTTTATTTTATTTGAAGTGGTTAAAAATAGAGTTTGGTTGCGATAAATTACGGCCACTAAAGGATTAATCGATACACATATATAGACCTATATATTTGAATAGACCTCATATCTCATCTACTAGATTACTTTCTACACTTATATTCCCATGCATCATGCACAAGTCAAAGTTAGGAATATATACTGTTATTTGTGCATTTTGTTTCTAATCTTAAAAATGCTCCTTTTCCGACTCAATTGTTTATCGCGATAACCATATATATTGCAAAATTTTAAAAGATTTGTACAATTTCCTTTTTTTACATTAGGCAATAGTAAGGAGAAACAATATAGAAGTGATTAGACGATTAAGAAATGATTGAGCTAATAACAAGTGAACGACCTTTCTTCTCAACCTGGAACCCATATAAAATTCAAACTGATTTTAGCCTACAATGACCTGAAATGGTGGATTTGGAAGCTCGTAGTGCTCGAGACAATGAAACAACAGCAAGTTTCATTTCCCCAGATGACTGGAAACGAGAGTTACAAAAACTCATATTTCAAAGATAGAAGTCAGACTGGTTGAAGAAACATTACAACAATCTGCGACAATTCAAAGAAATTACTGAGCGATGGAATACAGCAAGTAGAAAAATCTCCAAAAAGAGGAGGTTGTTCTTGCACGTATTCGAATAGGACACACAAACTTAACACATAGTTATTCACTGAAAGGCTTATTCTCACCAACCTGCGATAGTTGTAATGTCAATCTTACTGTCTCACATCTTCTCGTTAATTGTAAAAAATACAATCCAAGAACAGCTTTGAAATTTAAACCGAAGTTAAGAAAATTCCTTAGAGACGATAAAGAAGACATCAAAAGGATTTTTGCATTATTAACAGAAACTATAAGTCCATCTACCGCTATTGACTACAGTAGATGCGGTATATTGTAATAAAAAATAAGGAGAAACAAGGACATTAAAGATAATTTCTGGCCCTTTTAATAGAACTGACACACCTTACTGCTCTGCCCATTGCCCTCTATGTCTTGCAGTCGCTGAGACAGAAATACTATCTTGGGTTTTTGAAGAGTTTTATTTGCTGCTTCCAAAGCTCACCTATCTCTTAATTCCTTGTCTCTCTTTTTTCTAGACTGAGGATCTTTAACTTTCTCTTCCTTTTTCCACAGATTTCCAGGATTCTCCTTTAGTCCTTCGTCTGTCCTGTAGTCCGATATACTGAAAGGGTGCCTGTTTCATAGATTTTTGATTGCAACCGAGTCCTCCTCAATTGGCAAACTATCTGAGTCAAGTCCCTCAAGCCGTTTGGCCAAATCTATTTTATATAATGATTAAAGAATTTTAGGCCTTTTTAACCTTTCGATTTAATACCGTACCCTCTAGGCTCATGGTCTTGTAAATCCTCTTCAACCATGCTTTAAACTTAATTCGAACCAAGGAATGACAGTCGGGTACCTGAAGCTCCTTCTACCGAGCTTGGGCGTCTATTATCTATCACCACATGCTCGATCTGGTTCTCCCTGCTACCACCAGGACTAATTCCTTTAGTCTTTAGCAGCTGCGAAACTTATGAATCTAAATCCATCATTGCTGTTTATATCATGAAGACTAAGTACTCCTTTTGTTGAACATGCCCCGACCTTAGCATTAAGGTCCCTTTGTACTATCTTTAGTTCATACTTTTGAAGAGAGTAATAAATTCAGAATTCGTAAGAAAAAATAAGGTTTCCAATTTGAAATAAGGAAGATATGAGTCAAGAAATCATATCTCTAGTCAACCAAGGTCAAAATTAACTTCGAATTTGAGATCCTAGGAAAGTAATAGAGAGAAAGCCGTTGGAAATAATTCTCTAACCCATATAATAAAAACGTTAAGGGGAGAACGCCTCGTGAGACGCCTTGTATAACACACACACACACACACACACAAATATATATATTCATATTAAGATGAGTTGACTAGGATTTTCGATTGATGAAATGAAGATAGATTTATGAAACGGTGAAATGATTCATAGAAAAATACAAACACCAAACGATAAATGTCATATCATTTGGTTTAGTAGTATTAACATAATTTAACTATGCTGACATTAAAAGTTTTCTGATAGAGCTGTGTGACGTACCGTTGGTAGTGTGGAGCCGAACCAAGTACCTGGTGTTTGGAGTGTTCCTCTGAAGCCTAGGAGTTATATGAACGTTAGCTCCTCCAGGATCCTCAAGGCTCACTGCTGTCTCCGATGTTGCACCACACTTCTCTCGGATTTCACCTGTAACAACAACAATAATAATAATAATTTAAAACAGTTAATAATAATTTATATAACACCGCTTTAATTTGTATTGTATAAGACAGCCTAAAAGTGTGTCGCACGTCACTCTTACGAAGTACTACTACACTAAAGAAACATGTGGAAACATTATGATACATTAAAGCTATCGTATGAATTATAATACTTCCGAAATAGATATTTCAAAATTGTAATTCTTATCTTAAGTGATATTTTTTCCATTTGATTTGATTGATCTGGTAATCATGAAAATAAATTGGGAAAATGAAATAACAATTGGCATTGAATCTACCAAAATGACAAAGAAGGTTTTCCAAGTTTTATATGAAGGAATTAAATATAATTACTCGCATAACTAATCTATGACGGAAGATCAACAAAAAATGAAAATTTCAAATGATTATTCAAATCATTTTTATTTCTCAACTAGTTTCATGCCCATCCGACGCCTCATCGGGCAAATTATAACACAAAAGAACTAAACTCACAGCTACATCTTTCTCTATGACCTTCCACTAGCCGTACCAGTCGGAGAATGGCTTACAAAGTATAGCGGGTCACGTCAGCTGATTTATATCGATACATTATAAAATCAAAATATATCGATTATCCCTAATGAAGTGTAGCATATATAGTAAGTGAGAAATTTATAATAGATTATGTATCATTCTAAAGTTTCTAATAAATTAAAATATATATGATTCACATGTTTTATTTTCGTAGTCTCACTCGTAAAACAGTAACATAATAGTCCGAAAAAATATAGATTTTAATAAGGAAATTAGTTATGTCAATTCAGTTCCAAGCATCATCCAAACATATTTAGAAAATCGAAAAAAAGGGGACGATTAATGGACATATTTGAAATTGGATAGGTTTTCAGACATACCATTGAAAGTTTAACATTAGGATGGCTTAAGAATCAGTGGCTTGTTTTATTGTTCTTGGTTGTGTATTCCACAAAACATTTAGGGAGTTGTATTCCGCGAGCAATAAGCCCATTTTAATGAGAGTTTATTCACCAGAAACTTAGAAAATGATAAGGGTCTCTCCCACACGTTCTCCTAATTTAAGACAAGGTAAAGACCTTAATCGAAATAGACACAGCCTAGAATTGTAACGAATGAAGATAGGGAAATGCTGACGAGAAAAGGGTAGGACTAATGAATAGATCTGGACTCCGTTACCATGGACATTGTGTTTAGCTCGAATAGATTTATCTGCTGCTAGGCTCCTATTCAATCGCTCAGGTCTATGAATACTTCTCTACTCTATTCAAGCTCCATAGTTAGTTCAATTCACAATGTTGAGGCCATAAGTTTATAGGACTATTTAACAGAATATGGAGCAGAAGAAGTGTAAGATAATATATGACACAAGCACTTATTGCAGCAAACTGCAATTTCATACAATTACCACTTACATTATATTTAGAAAGAAATTAGGGAACATTTATGAAACGCTAACAATCTCAAATTTAACAGAACGGTTTAAATTCTTTGAAGGATTAATGAATGAAAGTTATGGCGGTAAATAACTACAGGCGCTACAGCCATGAATGTTCTGGGCCTTTGCACTATATTAGTGGTTTTAACTTATTGAAGTCGTATCCATGACGCGATTTTTTAAAATGTACATCAGCTTTACCTAGCGGATAACGAAAATAAGGTCCATGTAAAGTTACTCATATATATATATATATATATATATATATATATATAAATGTGTGTGTGTATTATGTATTAATGTTTATTATCATACTAAATATTTAAGGAGTATACAGGAGAATAATATATTCGAAATATCTTCGTTATAAAGTCGAAAAATGTTACATAAATACTAAAGTTACATTTCTAGTTTTCTACAATTCTCTTATCGTAACTTCGAAGTCTAACTCAATTTAAACAGTGATATTTGCATATTTTTGGTCTTTCGAATCCCAACTCCAACTAATGCATGTAGTTTACCGTTCGAGAACCTGAGCATCTCATTTCCTGTTTAAAAATAAAGGCTAAATAGCTAATAAATGCTGTCTCCAGTAAGTGTGAAATATGCTTAGATCACGCAGCTTCTATATGACAGAATTTCATAACATTCAGTGTTATAAATCTCAAACACCTAGCCGAAGTAAGTCATTTCTCAAGTCAATCAGAAATCTAGGTTTGACTCCCCTCTTAGATCTCATCGGTGGCGGTGATTGGACGTAACATAATTTCCAATATACATCTTCGTGATTGCAATAGATAATGTATATGTGCATTAGACACAAGTGTAAAGCCTTTGTAAATAGAGATTTTGGAAATATGTCTTCAAACGTCCATCGATCCTGGTAAGAAGATGGCGAAAACGAGTTCCGTTCAAAATAATACATTCATGTGGGAGGGGGTGTTCAGATTAGCCTTATGGGTTAAGGTTTTGGTCTTAATCTCACATGTTAAACCTAGAGTGGCGAGTTCAAATTCCGCTTGGGCAATAAAAATTTATTTAGCGAGGAACTCAATAAATAAAATCAGCATAGCCAGAAAAGGGTGGTAACCTGTAGATAATAGGTCCCAATTATTTGTCAATAAAGATAAATCGTTAAGGAATGAATTGATCAATGGACCAATCAATCCATCGAATTTCTAGTCAAAACATTTCAGGCGAAAATCTCAATCAATGCACTATTTCAAACAAACATTCACTCACCGAGATCGTAAATCAGTCTGCAAACAAACATGCCAACCGTCCATTCCAACCATTAAATTACCTTCAAATAAACGTTTATTTCTTGATGGCGACTAATGATCGTAAAAAATTCAAGCATAAAGAGCAAAAGGGACTAAACCTTTATGCTAAAATATTTACTGACTACATTGGCACGTTGAGCACGGTTCTCATCTCCGGAGTCAATAATTCATATTACAATGAATACATGTTTGATATTATCACCTGACGATATTTACATGTTAAATTTTTATTATAAAAGGGGGCTCAGGTTAGCCATGCGAGTTAAAGCGTTGACCTTTATCTCACATGGTATACCTAGAGTGGCGAGTTCGATTCTTGCCTGGGCAAAGGAAATTATTTAGTGACGAAATTCATTAAATAACGTCCTAAAATCCCACCCTGGCTAGAAAAGGGTGGTAACCTGTAGATAACCCGTCCCGATTAGCCTCAGTTGCAAAAAGTGGACGTTAATAAATAATAATAATAATAATAATATTATAAAAATCATTTTAACCTAGGTAGAGCCTTCGATTCAACAGTTGAAAACATACTTGATGAAGAAAACCCCTCATTGACAACCTAAACCTCTCATTACTATAGACTTAAAAATATTCCTCGCCAATAAGCTACAAACGCTATCTTCAGATTTACTTGAAACATTCAAAGCCGAGTATGGCAACAGTAAAAATAATTACCGCCAGTGGAGAGATGTATTTATGAATATAAAGTAAGGGAGGGCAGCCATCATGGAAGAAATGAATAAAATCTGCAGGGTTTTTTTTTCATATTTATTACTTCACCAACGCGTTTTGAGCCTCATGCTCCTGCTTCAAGGAGCTGTAAACAATACTGTATAAGGTCCTCTATATTTATATAACTACGAAAAATATAAAAATAAATGGCAAGTATAAGTTGTTACTATCTATTCTAAAGAAGAGCCATATTCCCAATATATATATGTGTATAATGCGATTATCCCCAACTCATTGTATGCCACCTATTTCGACATAGCGTACCTCGTATTTTGAAAGTCAAGGTGATTAAATTTATTTACAGCAGAGTATATTTAGTGACTCACCTTTGATATTTACTCTGTTATTGTAAATATATATATATATATATATATATATATATATATATATATATGGAATGCAAATTCATCACATCAGTTTCATAACTATCGCCACCATTTTTAAATATTGCCAATTAATTATGAATCCAGAACGGGGAAATAATTCATGTTCTAAGAGAATAACAGGTGGCAGTAGAGGGATAGAGTTTATTTATTTAGCAATTAGCACTGGTCTCTTTTTGAAATTAAAAGCATTCTTAAAGACTGTAAAATACATCCATAAGTAAGAGAAAACTTTTTGGTTAATATATGAGGAACTATGTTAAAACATAAATTATTTTTATTTACTTAAGAAAATATTCTTATCTGTTGAGTAAGTGATATGTTATATATATATATATATATATATATAATTATATACATAATTAACAGTGTAATAGATTATAACGGGTTGGATTATTTATTTTTGGGCACCACATCAAAGGCTCTTTCAAAAATTGAAAATTGTATAAAGTGAAATAACAACCAATAACAAATAACAAAAGTAGAATTAATAGACATTTTATAAATGAACATAGTACTAAATTCAAGTATTACAATCAGAGTGCAAAAAAAAATTGGTGATGAGCATAGTTGGTAGGAAATGAATACCTGGAAATGGTACTTTTGCTAATGGTTCTCGTGATTTCCTCCTTCAGAGTAGTATAAAGATATATATATATATATATATATATATATATATATATATATATATATATGTATACATAGATTATGACTTAAGATAGCATTGACAAAGGTAGATGTAAGTAATATATTTTTTCCATTTTTTCCCAACCTGCATCACTTTTGAGAAAATAATTTAACAAATCTTTTATAATATCCAATGTGTTCAGTCGTCAGTTTGAATTTTAAACTTCCCGCGCTCGCAGTGTTCCTAGACCCGCCACACACACACATGCATATCGCCAAGGCCGTGGCTACAGCGGAAAAACACATGCAGTTCAAGAAGGCATCGGCCAGCAACAAGGATAGGGTCAGTTGCTTTTAGACGCTCGCTGGGGTCAGTTGCTCTCAGACGTTGGGGTCGTTCATACGGCCAGGGGGGCCGTAGCCCCTTTCCCTCCACTACAGATCACCGCTCCATAGATAACCGCTTCATAGACAACCGCAGTTGGAAGTCACCCGTGAGAGTCTATGATCACCTCTACTAGAGTCAACAGGTTTTGCTGCTCCCGCCTTTCTCCTTCTTGGCCACGTGCCCATCCAGATTTATCACCGCTACCAGACTGCATCATCTCTAGGAAGTGCATGATTCCCGCTATTAACGACCTAATAATGCTAGCATTATGTTCGCAAGTATCGCATGAGTACTCATATATATTATAGGACCCACTGCTAATTTAGTGTGTATAGTTATGGCCGCCATCTTAGTACATAAAGGTTGTTTACGGCCTAAATTTCATGTTTTGTTATAGAGATATATTTAACTATTCAATTTCCCTAATTCTTAACATATTAGTTCTTAACGTTTGTTTAATGCTTACATTTCATGTTTTGTTATAGAGATATATTTAACTATTCAATTTCCCTAATTCTTAACATATTAGTTCTTAACGTTTGTTTAATGCTTACATTTCATGTTTTGTTATAGAGATATCTTTAACTATTCAATATACCTAATTCTTAAGAGAACTCACATAGTTGTTTTGTCTTCTTTATTTATCTTTTTCCCTCATCTCTCCATGAGAAATAACAAATGGTTCAGTCTAAATTCTCTCCCAACCCTTTCTTGCCTTTAACACTAGATTTCCGCCATTACATTTTGGTGCCGACATTTTCTATTACATCTAAAGCTTACCGCACGCCCCTACACAATGATTACAATTTCAAAAGGTTTCTTTCATTAAATTTGTGTTGAATAAGTATATAGTTTCTGTATAGACTGTTTACTGGGTGAGGGATAATATTATTATTTATTTATTATTCACGTTTACTTTATGCTACTAAGGCTTATTTAGAAAAAAGAAATCCTTACAATAGCACACAACATTCCACCAATAATTTGGAATCCTATTTACATATCTTCACAAAGCTGCTGGTAGAAATACCTAAGCTAAATAAATGAATTCATGATGTTTGGATAACGGCTACAAAACTACTTAATTCTCTTTTTCTAATTTGATTCAAAAAGGTCATGTGACCTGTTCGGGAAGGGTATAGGAGGGGAATTTGAATGGATAGCTGTGTTGAATAGAATGTAACTCTCATACCCCAGAGGACCGATGTTCAATAGCTCACAGCCCTATAATAGATTTCTCGGTTTCTGCCATTCTATCGAACCAAACCTCTCAATACCATATATTTACCAATGCCCTTGAATTTCCATAATAAAGACTAGAATAGGGAATGTTTCGTTTAACAGAGGTAAATCGTTTAACGACGAAGAAAATGAAACCAATAAATCGTAAAAGGGTGAAAATTGCGTACTCCTCAAATTCATACCAGTTATTTCATTTTACATAAAACCTTCAATCAAGAAAAGTCCGTCACGCAGGGGCTGCGTAAACTAAGCGGATTTCCCTCGTGAAGTTTAGTAATAGATAAATCTACATACTGGTAACACAACACCACGGTGAATAAAACAAACGGAAATAAGAAAACTTTCCCCTCCCGACGGAAAGCGTTTGAAATGTAAGCAAACAGGTCTGTCAGCCTCACACCGGAAACAAAAACAATTACTGAAATATATCAGAATATAACATATTAACTTTATTGCAAACTACTTACTATATATAGTACTGCAATTTATAATGAATCAAAATAAATTATATTTTAATAACTCAAATTTAAGTAGGCTAAGACCGGGGAGGGGGTAGGGAGTTCACCACAACATATTTGCATGTATCTCATGTAATAGAGGTCTCTTGTTTACAATATTTGGTATTTAAGCTTCGAATAATGTGCTTTATTATATAACAGAGTATTGTTTATGTAACATGAGTAGAATTGGGGGTTTCCAGAAGGCTGGAAACTGAAAAATGCAAATATCTCGGTTAATATTCAAGACAGAGAATAAATGTATACACTAGTATTTATAGTACATCTAATTTGCTATAAGATTGATTCTATACATTTTTCGATCCGACTGTTAAATGAAAGACTAAATATCGTTTTTGGTAACGATTAAACAATAATTGCGACCGCTAGAGCGGTAACAGACAAACACACACACACACACACACACACACACACACACACATATACATATATATATATATATATATATATATATATATATATATCCCTCAAGGGAAATCTGCTAAAATTAGCACAGGTGTAAATATTAACATGAAATAAATGTAATTACAAAAAATAATTATAAATAATTAATGGAAGGTCAATGTGAAGAAATCTACTTTATTAGGGCAGCCCCTGTGCAAGGGATATTCGTGCTCTACAGGATCCGTGTTATACACAGAATGAAATCAGCATTCCTTTCAAAAGATAGTGAAGTTAAGTTCTCATTTAAAAAAAAAAAAAAAAAACTGGACTGAATCTCGGTGGGAAATTATTCTGGGTTACCAGGACCGCAATTAATGCAGTTTGAAGTTGAGTAATGGAGAATGAATGAGGCCTTTGATGTAAATTCAGGATTAAGATAAGGGGATTTTTCCTCAAACCGAAAGATGTACATCTCATTTAGGACGGAAGATAAAATTCATCATGCTCTCAAATATGCAGATTAGAATACTATCCGCCTTTAGTAGGAATAAGATTTCTACACAGTTTACTCAGAAGTTTTAGGAAATATTGTTGAAGAATTGCTGCCGTATATTTGTGAAAGTATTTTCTCTCTTTTTTTTAATACTTCGATTTGAATTTAAAGCATACGGCCAATCCATCTACATTGGATTTCCTGTAAGGACAACCATATGTATGAAAACACGGACGAATAGTAGACATTACTTTTATGACCAACTAATATAAGAATTTCCCACTACAAATCAAACTTTGTCCGGAATCTTCTTTTCATCAAATGAAGTTCTTTTGTCCCACGAACTTCATATTTTCTCCAACCAAGATTAAAAGATGGATTAATAATTTATTTCTTTACTCTCACTGTAGCTGAAAAAAAAAAAAACTATTACATATGACCGTCGAGTATACACGTGAGTCATGATACTTACTCTAGGCATTACTTACTTTAAAACTTTAACTAGAAATTTTGATATGGAGAACAATAAGTAGCAGTTAATCATTTTACGGGGCGGGGGAGGTAGATACAGACCCCCATTACGACGAGGGACGACATTCATTTTTTAATTATTTATTTTTGCTCATGCCTTAAGAGCAAGATAGAGTTATGAAATACGTCTGTGTCAAAAAAACACATTTAATACGAGGTGAAATCTAAGGAAATTTCAACCCAAACATTAAGTTTCATGGATTTCGAACTAGACTGAGAAATGGATTTACACTAATACTCTATCTCCGTCGTCTTTAATGGTTAGGCTGAACAGTTCTTCTTGTATCTGCTGCAACTGTCACTGACCTTTAAATAAATACTTGTAGAATGCAGACAAAGAGACCAGTTAACTTTAGCACGTGATATTTACAGAATACATAGCTTACATCAATACAAACCAAATATAACTCACAACAACTACAACACAATTAAGAGTCACCATCACAAATGCACACAATTTCTAACGGAACATGGACTGACAGGACATTATTTAACAAGATTTAAAATCCAAGACAATGACAAATTTGCTTGCGACTTACAGTCAACACAAACGTTTTTACTTATACTTTATGACTGTACAACATTTAATCAAAATAAATCAAATTTAATAATGTATTAAATAATAATAATTAAACATAATTTTAAAAGGAAGTAATGTGCCAGAACCACCTCATATTATATTCAACAAATATAATATAGTACTTATAATGTTTATCAAAAGTATAGATATGGATGTAGCAAAAATACATTAGAATGTAATGTTGATTGTGAGGAATGGGAATCATAAGTCAATTTATTTACCTCACATAGATAGACTCGCAAATTAAACATCGGTTGAGCTTAACTTTAATTGATATGTTTTTGTTCTTATTGTATTTATTTACTTTTTCATTTCATTCATTAATATTGTTTGTAATTATCTTACTGCATTTATATTGCATTTTATTATTTTATATCTTGTATATAATATTTAAGTAGATAGTTGATAAACATATATATATATATATATATATATATTGTAAAATAAAAATGTATTTAAACATAATAATACAAGTAATATGCCATGTGGGAATGGAACATGTATTCAAATAAGTAACTCCTCATATGGTTACTATGGGTAGAAAAAAAAATGTACTGAATACGTACCAAATATAGGACAAATATAAAAGCTGTACTAAAAAAATATTTATATATATATATATATATATATATATATATATATATATATATATATATGAATAACGATAAATCTTATCGAATTTCTGTTTAATGAATCTGTCTTTATTTTACACTGTTTTTTTACCCGATTTATTTTATTTGCATACGTTATTGACATTTTTTTATTTAAAAAAGACCTTTCTTTTATATGACGATACTTATTTATTTTGATTTGTAGATTTCGTTCTCTGAATTCTGGTTAGTTATTATGTTTCATTCGTTTTTGTTTTCATTTTGTTCATAAAAGAATAAATAAAAACAATTAAAAACAAACACAATTTCTATAAAAATTAATCAACTAAAAGCTCTCAATGTTAGGAGAAAAGACCGTTTCAGCTTTATTGAAATATTTCAGTGATTCCAGATAGATATTGAAGTTCAGACTATAAGTATGAATTGTCTGAATGCATTTCAGTAATGTTTTTCGGTGTGTTTAAGGTCCTTGTGTTAATATATTACTGCTTGGTGAGTGTTAAAAGCCTAGTAAGGTTAATGTTTTTCATCATCAAGTACATTTATGCTATTTTTGAATTCTCAAGACTCGAGTAATTGTTTTCATTACCCTCAGATTGTTGTCCCCGGTATTTTCCCAGACTGTTTGAACATAAAAACAGTTTAATTTCATACACATATCATATACAATTAAAATAGAATGGTATATTTTATACAAGATATTTATACTGTTAGTGTACGTAAAATATAAGTACCTATGCGGTTATTGACTCCACTATATATAGGGAATAAAATATTGCTTTATTTCAAGCTTAAAGGTTCTAATTGAACTTTTTGAGAGGAATTTTCCATTAACGCCTGATAGGGGCGATGAAAAAACTCTTACCACAAATTTAATGGCGTTGACCTTTGTGCCGTTTGTTACAGCGTAAAAGCACCTGAAATGTACTGAAAATTAATACAACTATTTTTTTTGTAAGTATCTTATTCGTTATCATTTAGCGCTGGTTAAATTACTAACAGCTACCAGCTGTTAGAGTTGCGGGATAACGTTCCGAAATTACCGGAAAATTGAAAGGTCAATAGTAACCTTGTGAGCACTACTTGTATGGTTTTGTAAAATATTCAAAGAGGTTATATATAAAAGGAAAAACTTAAAGAGGACTTAAAATTAGTAATCGAGTAAATTAATTAATACAGAAAAATAGAATCGACGTCGCTTTTTTTGCTTTAATAATAAGGTCAATAACTGAAATTCAGGTAGCGCATCCGTAGTCATGAATATTCCTAATGAACACCCATTGTAATGAAAATTCCTAAATTTATTTTGGAATAATGACTAACTTTACAGCAAAGAGCAAAATAATTTGCATAATTAAACAGCTGTTTTCAAAATCAACAACGTTCCAACAGAAGTAAATGTTTGTGCTGCTTTGCAGGGTAATATGTGTGTAGGTAGAGATGGGTTCGCATTTCTATTTTCTCAACCTGAACCTCACTTTACTAAACACTATCCAGCAGGCATAAGCAGATACGGGTCTTTTCTACTTTACCCACTCATTTTCTGAATGTGAATAACAGTGATTATACTGTGATTTATAAATAATATAATACGGTTAGAACATGTGTTTATTTCTAGAGAAACAATTAAACAACATAAAAAGATAATAAAACAACTAACATTTACGAGACCAATAACGAGCAATACCCTCCAGGATTTTCATAAATAAATCCTCCTTTTCATATCTCCTCCTCCACATCCACTCGCAGAGATATGAATCCAACATAGATCTTCTAGTACCACACTCCACCTTGTTTCTTCGTTTGACACTAGACCAAACAGACTCTATCCTTTGAGTATGCGCTCCTGTTTTTAGGTCAACAAAGTTTTTAGAGTGGGCTACTGTGTAATGCTTGTAATACATTCGAGGCAGCTTCTTTAGCCCATGATACGATTTGAAGCAGTCTGAATATATCATAGTTCCAGGTCGGATCGCACTTCTGATACAGTCTGTTAAAGTTGCTGCAGTTCTATCTGGAACGAGCTGAGCCAATTTGCTTGCTGAGCTCAATGAGATTCATTTTTATGCTTAACACCTTGAAGACGCAAAGCATACTAAACCAAGCCTAACCTTTAGCTAGTGGAACATATGTTTTCACTAATGCTAGGTAACTGTTACTTGAGAAAGTAACCAAGTATTTAAATAGTAGCATGAGTGGGTAAAGTAGAAAAGACCCGCAGATACGGCACCCAGACAACGCCCGAGGATTCAAAAAAAATGTATCAACGGAATTATCCGTGTTTATCCTTCCTGGCATCATCTACGTATGCTTTTATCTTTCATAGCTCAAAAATGACTAATCTTAGAAAATTTAGAACTGTTGTAACCTGTAGTTGAGCACCTCTCTTTTCGATTGAAAGTTGAAGTAGGTATATGGAAGTGCTGAAATAAAAAAAATACAAATTTCTCCGTACCTATTAAAGACACATATTTATTTGGGGCAAGATATCACTTTCAAACGAATTGCAGAAAAGCATTTTGTTTATGTCATTTAATAGGAGTGCAAGGAAGGCATGGTGTCCACATTAAATGCTCTCTTTTTTATCTTGTTAATTTCTTATTTAATACGAAGAAATAGGGGAAAGTGAATTTAAATGTAAATATTTCTACAGAGACGTACACATTTTTTCAATGTGAATTATACTATTATATATTAATACATGTTGTTTCAAATAGAATATACGTACTTCAAAATATTTTTTCGCCCAAACAATAGATCGTTGCGCCTCGGCTCGACTATTTGATAAACGAATACATAGTCTAATTTATATTAAAGCCACTATACGTCAGTTGGCTTCTATTTTGCTTGGTAAACGTCACGTTTTTAAAACGGCTACTCCAAAGTAGAAATCATTTTGTGTTCTCGAGTTTCCGAAGTGCAATTCCGTAATTAATGCGCAAAGACGTTTCAGGTTGAGATACCAAATTGATCCTCCGAATGAGCGGAACATCCCCTGATGGTATCTACAGATTGTAGATACACGATGTGTATGTAAGGGAAAGAGTCCTGGCCACCCACGTATTCCTGAAGAAAACTCAACCTGCTTTCAATTCAAAAAAATGACGGTTACCAAGCAAAACAGAAGACAACTGACATCTAGTGGCTATAATATAAACCAGACTATGTATTTGTTTTCCAATAGCCGAGCCGAGGCGCAGCGATCGATAGTTTGGACAAAATAATACTTTGTAATACGTATATTCTTTTTTAAATACCAAGTATAATAGTCGACTCCCACCACTTTATGTTATATCAATTTTTCGATTAGAGGCACAATTTTCTAGTTATTAGGTCACTCAGATTAAAATTTTCGAAACTGGAGACCAAACATCTACCAACGTGAGACGATAATGATGAACATTTACTTATTAAAAAGTAAAAAATATTGCGGGTAAGTGAAAGGAAATTTAGCATATAATTCCCTTAATTTTGTATTTATATAGAATAAGTATAGTTGAATAGTGTAATCGGCTTTCCAAACTGAATATTTTTTTGATAACGGGAACGAGGGTTGCTAATGCAAATTTTATACCGTAGATATTAGAATACATTTATATTGTATTAAATGTTTTGTCATTGGCATTAGAAATGCATTAACTAATTATAACAAACAGTTTTATTTAACTTCAAAATGAGAGAAATCAAATATAATGAATCATATTATAGGCTTCTATTTCTTTCTGATTACTATAAAACCAATTATACGTGTTTAAAAACTGCAACATAGCTGAGAAGAAAAAACCTAGCTTGGATTTATAATGGATAAAAGTAATTTCACACAGACAAAGCCTGAAACACAATATCGCAGAGCATATTGGAAAAAGAATAAATAACAAAACCCACTCTTTATTGTCCTGGCCATTATTTGATTACGAACACTCCGGTTCTAGTTTCGTTTTCAGCACAGCCATTGGAAGCTGAATGTTAATTGGTCACAATTTTCCAGTTTGGTTTTATTCCTTCACGAAACAAATATTTCATGGGTAAATTCTATCTCATGGAATACAGCCTCAGGGATCAATCAATTCTGACACTATTCTAGAGATTGCTTCCGTCAGTATGAAAGCTCCACACTCTGCAGAATATCATTTGACCCACATTATTACATAATCACAGATCAATGAAAATAATGAAGACGAAAGGTACCTGGAGGATCTGAGTAAGTTAATAGTTCTGAAATGTCAGTTAAGATAAACATTTCCCTTAATAACAAGATAACTAAAATAGACTGAACGAAGAATTTCAGTGTGAAGAGAATTTCGTAAAGTGTTGGTATGAAATGCCGGATGCGTATAAAATTAAGATGGTGGTCCTGATCCGCTATCATCCTGAAAAAAACTTTCTTTTGGAAAGTTGGAACAGAGTTCTTTCGGAAAAGACCTTCTTTTTCCATAAACTAAGCTTATTTTCCTGTATATTACGCCATCATATAATTCGTTTCACAGTCAGTAGGAATCCTCCTACTTACAATTTCAGTTTTAGATGAGATATTCAGTGACATAAAAGAATCATTAATATAGAAATGCATTGAGGAGGGATGTAGGTTTCTTAAAACGACAAAATCACCACACATTCGTTTATATTAATACAGGAAGGAGGAAAATGGCCACACTTCCACAGTAACAAGTTTTTATTGAAGCGACAGAGCGATTTCGACGACGTGCATAATCGTCAGTGCCCGAACGTCCTGGATGTTGACCTGACGGGCCAACCTTAGGACTAAAACCTGTAAATATTAGAATTCATTTAAATTTAGAGAAAAAAATATAGGAAATAATTCCATTAACAAGAATAGTCAATATGACTACGAACTTTTGGCATTCATTGACGCTACCTACCGGCTGGTTGTCAGACCACTGAAGTCCCTGGATAAACTGAGGGCAGTCAATCTAGACAGAACTCATTCCATGTCCTTCTTTGTTAACCTAGATTGAAAGTTCTTATCCAGAATCCCACTTCGGACATCTATAGGCCTACAATACATAAAATTGTAACGTCCGTCTGCACATTGATTTTTTTCTAAAATTTTTAACTTTTTCGTTTAATATGGACAATAAACGATATCAATAATTTTTGGCATTGGTGTCTCTTTGTCTATTTGTTACCTTTTCACGTCCAAACTACTGAAAAGAATTTTATAAAACTTAGTACGTATTTTACAACTAACTCAACTTAGACTTAAGACTATAATAATATTCTCAGAAACGAACAGGAGTGGGGGTTGTAAGGGAAGCCTAAAATAAAAAATCGCGATATTCCGTTTACTAATAATTTTTGACAAATGTACACATAACAAAAGTTATTTATTATCATTTTTAGAGTAACTTTTATTATATACACTTTTATCGTATAAGGTAATATCAACATGATAAACACTAAAAGTTCATCACGCAGGGGCTGCGCTAACTAAGCAGATTTACCATGTGCAATGAGAACAATATTTGGTATTTTCGCTTCAAATAAAGTGCTTCATAATATAACAGCTGAATGTTAATATGACATGAGTATGAGTGGGGGTTTACAGAAGGCCGAAAACTAAAAAATGAAAATATTTTAGTTAATAATCAAGACAGTGAAAAAACGTACATAACAACATTTGTAAAAACACTGGTTCTGTAAATTTTTCTATCCGACGCTTAATAACGGGGATATTAAACATTTTATGAACTTCCCCTCCACCAACCCCCACCCCTCCCACTTTTCATCCATTAACGAACTTGGTGTATATGTTAACAAAAAAAGTTTTAATATTGAGTTTGGTATCGATCAAACCAAAATTGCGACATCATCTGGGTTGGATCGATGGGCACTTGAATACATTTTTCGAAAATCGCGTCTTGAGTACGACCTCAATAGCTATTACTATAAGCCATGACTCATTTCATACCAACACCGCACGAAATTTTCTAAACGCTGAAATTCTGTCTATTCTAGTTATCTTGTTATTAAAGAAAATGTTTATCTTAAGTGACATTTCAGAATTGCTAACATACTTAGATCCTCCACGTCATAAAGTTCAATACCAAAAACATACAGCATCAACACATTCTAGAATGAAAAAGTTAACAAATTAAATCGTGGCCCAATCTTTACAGAAGCTGTGTACTGAGAACTTGGACAGGCCAATTTTACCCCCACGTATTCAACGGTGTGAAAAGATGACATTTTTTCAAATATGGTTCATTTTTCAATTTCAGAGTGTTATTGACAGTTGGAAAGGTTCTAGGTCAACTGAAAATCGATTGAACGTCGTTTTCTCTACAGAATGGAATTTTTAAAAATGGAGAGAAAAAGGAAATCATTCTTTTAAAGCAACTCAAAGAGAGTTTACAATGATTGACATTGAATAGTGCTTTGAATGAGTAACACGGTAAAAGAGTTTTCAATGAGTGACAGTTTTTCCCTGCCCACACATTTCACTCACCTCAACTTCCAAACTTTCAATTTATTGAAGCGACAGAGACAACTTAACGATATTCCTTCTTATTAAAAATCGAATACTTTCTGTTCTGACGCTTTTGTATATTTTTTGAGTTGCACTGAGCTTACAGAGATTTACTTAATGAAACCACTACTTGGAGGAAATTTCATCTCAGCTTTCAGGAGCCTGTGACTAATTACACTACAATTATAATGATTAACCGTTGCCATTACGTTAAAATGGTCAAATATTAGAGTATTTGTCATAACACATTAAAGAGATAAAGCGCTGAGCCCAGCACTGCCATCATTAAACTACTTGAGCATAAGCTTTTTCAATATAAAAAAACATGCCCTCCTGGAGATGGAATATCCAGAGATCGCTATAGACCACGAAGGAACTCCACAAACATCAAAAAGGAAAAATATGACAGTAATCAAAGGACAAAGATAGAATTTAATTGGCGGATCGACTCCCCTCTAGAGTGAAGTTGGGCTCTTTTTTTCTATTTTTTAAATATTTAAGGTGGAAATGCTTCCTATCAAAGAAAGTCTTATTTGCTCTACTTTTAACAAAAAAAAATGTGCCGATATTAGAAAATTAGTCGTGACAGATTGATAGAATAAATCACTTGACAACGCCACCGTTTAAGTCTTGAAATAAAAGCCAATGTAAGAAGTAGTTATTAAATTAGTCTTTCCGCTTTTCAAATAAGAAACCGTCATGAATAATTTAATGAAGGATGGTCATCTGTAGGGTGATGAAATTTTGAACGGTTTAGCTAAAACTTGAGGTCAACCATTCACACGAAAAAATATCCGAAAATAAAAACTGAGTTTCACACGATTTCCTGAAACATTCCTTTTACATCACTTTAGGTGTAAGATTTTAAAAAAAAACTATCTTCTAAATGTATAGTTCATGTCATTTTCATAAATGTAGCCGATGTGTTAGACGTGCGCTAATTTTTTACCTTTCAAAATGTAATAAATAATACAAATTCAATTATTAAGTAAGCACTTAAAACACTTAAAGGATAGTGTTAGAAACGATATATACCCCCTTTTAGCAAATTCGGGCACCTTAAGGGAATTCAGCTATTGAGGTCGTACTCATGACGCGATTTTCGACAAATTTCTTCAAATGTCCATCGATACTACCCAGGAGATGATGAAAATGAGGTCCGTTCAAAATTATATATATATATATATATATATATATATATATATATATATATTACCTTGTAGGTTGACCCTGTGTAAACTGCAACAATGAAACCCACAGCTCAGTATTAAAAGAATGAAATAAAGAAAATGAAAAACCGGTCATGAATAACTTTAAGTGTATTTCTATTTGTCTTCTAGCTGTAAATTCAACTGCGTTCCAAAATAATGTATTAAATGTGCCTGAGGGTGTATTAAAAGTGTTAAATGTGTTTTACTCACGATAGAGTGACTCTGCATCCCTGGGGATCCTTACGTCTACTTCCTTCCCATCCTCCGTCACCAGGTAAAGGAAATCCATACCGGGGCCTCATTGCATCCCTCTCCGATCTGAAAAAATATTCCATAAAGGTAACTGCACTCCATGGATTCATCCTCTTTACTCTTTATTTTCGGGTTATTTTACAAAAAGAAAATAAATAAGTGAAAGGAAAAATTATCTGGCGGATTATACCACAACACAAGGGAAGTATCAAGCAGTTTTAAGTGGAATATGACTATAAGATTGGACAGTGGCATAAATAAGTGTTTAGACTAGTTAAATTCAAGAATAGTGATAAGAAAATAATACATTGACGCTAAGATGACTAGGGACGAAAGGTACTGGGTAAAGGTTTATTCAAAATTATCCCATTCTTATATACCAAAGATGACAATTTGGTAGTCTCACATCAATGAATTACTAGTTATAACAATGGAATAAAGGCATATTCCTTCTAATGGCTAATAATCCTAATATACTATCTAAATTTTATACGGCTAAACGTCAAGCATTATAAATGTGCCAGTGAGTAATTATTGATATTTTATGGAAAAGTACAAGTGGGAAATAAGGGTTTACAGAATTATAGATGAGATTAGCCCCCGGAGAAAGGGTCAGAAAGAGTGGAGGAATCTCTAATCGAGGAAAAAACTCACCAAAATAATGTATTAACGATTTTTAACTTAATTGATAAAAGTAATATACGCCCTGATTACGAATGTTCTAATTATTAATATTTGACACAGTCATATTTTTGAATAATAATATCAAATAAGTCAGGTATTGAATTATATATTCACAAATGTAAAGCAGCAATGTTTGAGTAAAGTGTTATAATTTTTCAACTTTCATTTACTTGTTGCTTAGGTTAGTGTATCGTTCGGGTATTGGGCTAGATATTGTTAAGAAGTTTAAAATTCCGGCGGGTGCAAACATTTTTCTCCATGTACAAGAAATAGTTTACTCATTGAAGGTAATTAAATGTTTTAAATAGAAATATTTAATTACTTCGTTATAAGTACTTTTAATAAAATAAGACTTGTCCTAGAGACGGAGTATCCAGCGAACGGCTTAGACCATGAAGAAAGTCAGCAACCATCAAAATAGAAAATTATGGCAATATTGAAAGGATGAAGGTGCAGATCAATAGGCGGATTGACTCCTCTTTAGAAATGATTTAGTGTTTTACTATTTCTATAATCTTGAAAGATGTTGATTTTAATATTCTAAAGCCACGTTTAAAATATTAGTTGGACTTGAAATGTTTAGTCATAGAGATACTTAAATGTTGTATTAAACTCCCTACAATTAGTTTAAGTGGAAATCGGATATCAAGAAATGGAGTTTTACAAAAGACTGAAATAAAAAAACTATAAATAACTCCGCTAATATTTGAAGCAGAGAAAATATGTATAAGAGCAATAATTGTAGATAACTAAAATTTCAACAAAATTGGTTATATAAAATATTTTGACTGTGCTCATAGTATCCGATATATTCAAAATTTTCAATTAGGTACATAGTCCAAGTTCAGTACAACAAGTCGGGTTTACTTATTTTCCAATAGTTTTAGATTTAAATATTCATTCTGTTCCTTTTTGTTATTACATTGTTTTCCCAAAAGGCTATTAAATCATTGGTCCGCATTAAAGGAAATAAAATAATAAATAAATTGTTTTTTTTAGTAGGTCGGAAGTGGGAGTTGTCGAATATTTAAGTTCGACAACACTCACTTTCGGAATCCAAAACATGAAGCCAGTCAAGCTTGAGCCGGTGCAAAACTTTGCTGTAAAATATCAATAAGGAACATGCTTCACTTGAAAATTACATACATGGTGCTGAAAAAATGCCTAGTGCAAGAAAGTAAAATCTACATTGTGGGAAGGCTTGAATATATATAAACATCCCGTGCCACCCACCTAAAAATCTCCAATTGTATTAATAAAAGGCCGAAACCATGTGTGCCATAATTGTGAACCCTCCAGTATCTTTTCAGTCCATATTCAACCTCCTAACATTCTCCAGTACTTCTCCAGGGACCATAACTTTGTAATTTCTAAAGGAATGCCATACGTTTTATGCCAGATTCTTGTAGAATATTATATTCTAAAACGAGCTCATATCGGTGAATTTTTCGAATTGAATACATTTTTCCACCAGCATAGTTTCATGGAAGAATTTTTTTTTGGTTTTAGAATCCATTCTTCTTCCCTCAGACTTGTTCCGAAGATACTTTGTTCGCTACAACTTTTATGTCGCAGCATTTTTTAATAAAATATGCCGTTTCTTACAACTAAAGGATGCGTCAAATCGTAAAATTCACCAATATAATCGTTTACGAATTTGATTTTTTATAAGAATCCGTCATAAAACGTATGGCATTTCATTGGAAAGTTATGGTCACTGCACAAGTAGTGAAGAAGGTTAGGATATTGACTATGGACTGAAAAGATTCTTCAGGGGTCACAATTATGGCACACCTAGTCTCGACCTTTTATTAATACAATTGGCGATTTTAAGGGGTGGCATCCCGTATATATACGAGTATATAACTATATATATATATATATAAAACTTGTTACTTTTTCCTGTGGATCTCAGTTGTAAAATAGATATATGAAACACTTCATTTTAATTTTTTTAGCTAATTTTACTGAACTACTGACTCAAGCATTTTTTTCAATATTTTTCTGGCTGCTAATGTTTATTTGTATTTATGCCTTTTGATTGTTTTTTAATTAACCAATTTTCCTAGCAGTGATGGCACCGCATTTGTTAAATCTTACATCGCAATTACTTACATATACCACTTAATTTATACGAACTACTGACCAAAGGGAGTCCATTAATAGAAACTATTCTAGAACATATCTCTGGATTATGCTGGATGGTAGAGGAACCAATTGATATGGATCAATATGAAGGCCACGTCCTACTGTTTTTTTAATATTATGCAGAGTGCATTTTCGGAGTCAACGCTCCATCCTCAGTGCCTGCTGACAAACACAACCTTGAGTTAATTTAACATTCATAGCATGGTGAAAAGCAAAATAAACAACAGTCATAAAAACAAGGACCGCTTGCTCCTGTAGGCAATAGCCAATCCAATTTTCTTCAACCTGGATCCTATCTTTTCTGATACAGGGCCCATGTACGGGATGGAGACAGAGAACGACTTATTTTTTTTATTATTTTTTTTCAGGAGCAAGCGGTCCTTGAAAAATTGTTTGCCCCGTTTTAAGGACTATGTGGACCCCCTGGATAGATCTGGGCGAGTATAGGATCTCGTGCACGGTATGTGACGCCTCTTATGTGGGTCAAAGTGGTAGAAATATAATGACGCGTCTTAAGGAGCACATCATTCGTGAAACTGAGTTTTCCGCACACGCCAAGAAAGAGGGCCATGACATGTCCACCATAAAATATCAATTGCTGTATGAGGAGAAGAAGGGCAAAAGATTAAATACGGCTGAGGGGCTGCATATAAGGCTGGACAGACAGGCGAATGGAGATCGGAATATTAATAAGAAGGAAGAGGTTGCAAGGCTGCGACATGCCAGTGACGGGGCCCTGTCTTCTCTACGGAGACAGAGGTTCAGTCGCCCGGCGGTCGTGGTCCAGGCTACACAGCTTTAATCAGGTACCCCCTACATCTCCTCTCTATTATTAGTATGGGGTTTTTGTTTATTTTTTAGATGTCTCTTACAGTTCCTCTGGGTAGTTTCTCAGAGGTTCCCACCCACTGTGATATGTTTTCCATATACATCTGTAATTTGTGTAGATTATTTAGTTTTTTAATTTTATTTATAGTTTTTAGTTTTGACATACGCCTATCGTTGTTTACTTCTTTAACTTTTATTATTTGACTTGTTATTAGATTTTCTATGGTTTTGGCTTTAATTTTTAGTAGTTGACTATTTATTAGATTTTCTATTTTTATTAGTTGACTAGTTAAGATTTTCTATTGTTTTTACTCTTTATTTTGTGTTTGTTTTTATTACTGTTGTTTATTTTGCTTTTGGCCGCCATGCTATGAATGTTAAATTAACTCAAGGTTGTGTTTGTCAGCAGGCACTTTTGACTCCGAAAGTGCATTCTGCATAATACTAAAAAAACACTAGAGGACTTGGCCTTCTTATTGATCCTTATTCTTGAACATTTAATGACTATACACTTCTATTTAAAAACCTGAACAAGTGATATTTTTTTAAGTTTTACATTTTTATTTTTGGAACATTTTTGGATGCAAGCTTTCTTTTTAGTTTACACATACATATTTCTAAAATTCATATTCGTTATATTTTATATTATTTTTATGTGTTTGTTTTACATCTGCTTATTTTTACATTTTTATTTAATTCCCTAATTTATTTAGTAAATAATATTTTAAATTTATTTTAACTTATTATATTATTTATTTGTAAATAGTATCTATATATTGCTTCGTATCACATCCTTTTATTTCGCATTTGGTTTAGTTCAGTTTTAGTGTTATTTTTGTTAAGTATCATCGTTGTTTTCTTTTTATCTTTCATTTTGTTATTCTTTTTTGATTTCTATTTTTGTATTTTTTTCAACTTTGTTGTTACCTATTACTTTTTTTTTCTCTTGTATTTTTTGTTTTCTA
The DNA here is from genome assembly GCA_019009955.1 of Riptortus pedestris. Lineage (NCBI taxonomy): Eukaryota > Metazoa > Arthropoda > Insecta > Hemiptera > Alydidae > Riptortus > Riptortus pedestris. Next base: position 54,990,362 of record CM032230.1, on the reverse strand, counting down.
TTTGTTGTTGTATTACTATTCTATTAGTTTTTTCTCTTTCTATCTTATGTTTATGATGTTTTTTTAGAGATATATCAGTCTAGTGGTAAATGCCCAGAATATATAAATAAAATAAATAAATCTACGAAAGCGAATAAATTTAACCGAATTGTTCCAAAACGGTTTTCAGTTGTCATAGTTTGTTAAACAGCTACTAGAATAAAATCAGATATTATTATTCTATGCATCTTCCACTAGGCGGAAAATAGAATTGTAGTGAAACAATTTTTGATCCACCCATAAACATTAAAATTATCAAGTAACAAAATAGTGTTGCAATAAATTTAATAGATCGTTTTTGTAATCCATTTAAAGGTCGTGCTTTACTTTATTCGTTAAAGTCTTAATTAATTATTTAGTGCAGAGGCTAGTTGAAATTTTATAGTTGGCTCATCTCTTATATATTAAAGACCTCAAAGGAGGACATGTTGTAGACTATGAAGGAAACGCAATTCCCCTAGTTTTACTTGGGAGAAAATTAGTTAGTTTTCTCCTTTAATGCCACAATTTCCTCAGCAGAGAACCGCTTTTAAATATGTGCAAAGCACTCATACTAAATTATTCGTAACATTAAGTGGAACATCTGTGAAACAATTTAGAAAGTAGGGATTCTACATAAATCTCCGCTGTTCCCCACAACACTCCTATTCCTCAGCAATGAATAATAACAGGATTATTCAAAATATTGTATTGTATATTTCTTTACGAGTGGCATTCGCCACCATCCTCTCTCACTTTGACAATAGCTTTAGACCTCAATCATAACTCACGAGAAAAGGAGCAAAGCGACACGAAATGCAATGGGAATTATTGTATAATAAAGAAGTTAATATGAAGTGAGGTCAATTCAATTATCGAACTACAATAGCTATAAATATTAAGTTTTTTAATTGTCATTAATGCCAACTTGTTTGAATTTTCCAGCCGAACCCTTATATCACGAAACCTTTTATTCCAAACTTTAATATCACTTGTTTCATTGAAATTACTGTTTGAGCTACAAAGATAAATTTACGACGTTACGTTATGAATGAACATTTTGGACAAATAATGCTCTAGAGATCTTAATTCTTATATGTATGGTATCATTATCGTTATTTAACATTTCCAAGTAAAACTAAAGTTCAAGTTCATTAATGCCCGCATTGTGATCAAGTGAAGTAAGATATAAGGGAGTTCAGAGACAAGATCATATAAAAAATCGTAAATATCTCCATTATTATCGTCGGCATAAACTATTATATCCTCAGTCCCACCCCGGCTAGAAAAGGATGGCAACCTGTAGATAACCCTGCCGAGTAGCCATAGAAGCAAAAAGTAGAGATAATGCAGAATCATTTTTTCAATATTATGAGTCGGTTGGAAAAATTGATATTGCCAATCATAATGATAAAATTGTTCCCTGCGAATTCTGTTCAATATGTTTTCTCTCTGGTTGGTAAATACTTAGAGTTATTTGTATCTTTGCTTTTTCAGCACTCAGTATTTTAATTATACGATTTTCAATTAAAGCTACTTGTATCACGAAATATCTCTTTTTCAGCTTAAATTACAAATTAGGTTCATGGAGATCATATTTCGCGATAAATAGAGAATTAAATGTGAATTTATATCATAGGTGTTACTCCGGCACTTTTTAAAACTTGTGTCAATGTCCTGGCCAATAGTATGAATACTTTATTTCTAGATCGGAGTAAACCAGTTTTGGGTAGAGGTAAGTTTTAGTTGTGAAATAAAACAGTTACCTGAAATTTTATTTTAACGAGTATACCATAGTACTGAAGTAATTCAAATTAGATAATGCAAATCTAAGGCAATGTAGAAGAAGAAAGAAAAAGATAAAGTTGTCCAGGTAGAAAGAGACCAACAAGCTGATCCATAACTAGTGGAGTCAGTGACTGTTGCACTCTTGATGTCATGAGTGATTGCTTTACAGTAATCATGAAGGAGCTTCTTAAATTAAGAAGATTTTCCACCTGCTGTTATGACTGATTTTGAATTTGAGTTATGAATAAATTTATAGAACAAAAACTGTAGAACCTGAACTGTTTAACAAGATTGGTTCTATAACATTTTTCGATACTACTCATGTTTAACGAAAATGTTCTGAATTTTCGAATTTCCCTTCCTCTTTACTAAAGCGCTTAAACATCGAGTATGGTTTAGATGAAACCAACATTTTTAAGACAATCTTAATTGATAACATCAACAAAACTTATTTGCATGTATCTCGTTTCATAAAGATCTGTTAAAACAATATATGGTATTTAAGCTTGGAATAAGAGGTTTATGATATATTTGCTTATAGTTAAATTGCGATTACTTAATGTTGAAAATTAAAAATTCAATAATCACAGAAGCAGGTTAAATCAGCTGAATATTAATCGATTATTTTCACGTTAAATATTGAACTCCATTATTCCGCATCATACTTACATCGCGATAAAATGTCGTAGAATATATGATTAAGGATTTTAATTTCTGTTTTTTTTTTCTTCTATTTTTACGTTAAGAATATTTTGCTTCATTTATTTTTATTATTTCTTTCTTTATCCATTTTTTGAACATTTTCAAAATTGAAATTGTGTTTCTTTGAAATGGAATGATCCTCCTAGGCAGTTTTATTTTTGTTTCCTTTTACTTAGCAGTTACGAGGATTCATCGATTTAAGTTCCTTTACAGGTGTTACAGCTTATTTCATATACATTATATTTAGATCTCGATTCAATTACTTTATCTTCTATTCAACTAAAATTTTATATTATATTTTATTATTATATTTCCAGGCTATATTACATGATATATTCTACAAAATTTTATATTTTATTGTTAGATGGCGTCTAGTGAACTTAGACTCTGTAAAAGAATTTTCATTTTATAATACACGATTTGAAAATTCTAATTTAACAGTAAGGCACTTCATCTACAGCGCCAATTTAAGTTGGCTTCTTAGTTCTTTACTAAGGTCGGCCTCAGACTCCAAGTGCTTGTTCTGAAAGCTCTGTGTCGTTTGTAAATATATTACTAGTGGAAGAAATACCCGTTTCTGATTCTTCTTGTAAATAATTTAATTACTTTTATCTGAGAAAAACCCGATTTTCAAACTCACCGGAACCCAAAATCTTCTGTAATAATAGTTGTTTAGGACTATCACGATGAAGGGTTGATCCAAAATAATTTGGAGATGACTTTGATTATGAATCTTTTACTTATCGAATATTTTTGAAAATTTTAAGCTTTCATTTTTTAAAATCCACGGTCCAGCACTTATCTCTGAAAATAAATTGTTCTCCACTTACTCGTGGTTTATTACGTCTTTCAATAAAATGTGTAGAATCCCACATTAGCGGTAAATTGACATTAAATGTGTTATTTTCGAACACGTTTGAGGGAGGTTAGCTTCCAGAGAATAATTGCTACCTCGTAAAAAACGCTTCGGTTTCGAGTTGAAGTGAGCCTGAAAATGTTTCCTTTACTTACAAAATAATTAAATAATAACTAAAATTTCCATCTAAATATTAGTAAATCAAAATTTCCTTAAAATTTATATCAGGCAAGAAATAATTATTGGGATTCTAGCCCGCCTGCGATGTGGATAACTGCTGGAACATATTGTAATTAGAGTAAATATCTGAGTTCATATTCCATCAACTAATGAGCAAAAGGTTCATTAATCTCACTGGCATTTTAGGGCGGGGATCTGAGGTTTACCTCTGTTAGGACTTCATTAGTGGATGAATCGTAATACCGATTTACAAACTAGAACTGGATAATAATGTGAGATGGGGGATGTAGGGGTTCTTCATTAACATTGGCTTACTTAATTTAGAGGCAACAGTTTCCCTGACAAAGTATTATACATTCTTATATAGATATCTCTACTAATTCCTAGGCAGATAATAGTTATGCTAAAAACAAAAGGAAAGAGAGTCCATCATGGAGGGGCTGCGTTAACTAAGAAGAGAACTAAGATTTCCCACGTGCGTTACGTGCTTTCATTTATCGATATTATATTATGTAATGAAAAGACAAAATTAAGTTAGAATATTGGGTATTTAGGCTTCAAATAAAGTTTCTCATAATTCAACAGTTTATTTAATATGAAATGAGTAGGAGTGGGGGTTTACTGAAGGCCGAAAACATAAAAATGCGAATATCTCCGTTAATAAACATAGTGAAAAAACATAATAACATTTATAGAGCATACCATTTGCCATAAGATTGGTTCTATACAATATTTCGATTCGAAGAATAATAACAGACATCTTAAGATTTTTCCAAATCCCACATTAACCTCCCCACTCACTGGTAGGATTTCAGCCATGAGCGAACATGATATTTAGTTTTACATGAGACGTTTAAATATTGAGTTTGGTAACGATTAAACAAATAATGTGATCGATATATATAATGCATAGTTTTGAACAGTCCTCATTTTCATCATCTCCTGGGTTGGATGGATAGTTGATTTCCCTTGAGGGGAATTTGTAAATATAATAAGAGCAAATTCCACTGAACTACATTTTTGAGCGAAATGAGTCTGCTCCGAAACGTATAATGGAGTGTCTGGTTCTAGAGCGCTCTGAGTCAACTCCAGAATGTGAGGGCACTGATGATGAAACACTGCATCGAAAACGCTCTGTTGCTTGAATAAATTGTTGTTGTGTGGCTGTTTTACTCAACCTATAATATAATATACTCTCTCCTGGCTTATAGCATTTTGCAAACAAACATTTTAAAATCCTTAATAAGAATAATTAATATTCTTAAAGAATAGATAACCAAGATAGCGTGCACTGGACACTGGAAGAAGAATCCTAATACCTTTGGAAGGTAAAATGCTGCCAAAATGCAAAGTACGAGAAGAAACGCGCGCGCGCCCACACGCACGCACACACACAGACACACACAATGTATATCAATACCACACAGAGAGCTTTGATGAAGATGGTGTGAAGACATTGTCAATACCCGAATAATAATAATTTCAAATATTTGGTTGATCAACATTTAAATTAATTTGGAGTTTTTATACTATTTATTTATTTATTTACGTCTGTTCTATGCTACTATGGCTAATTGGGACGGGTTATCTACAGGTTACCACCCTTTTCTAGCCAGGGTGGAACAATGGAATTTATTTAGTGAGTCCGTCACCAAATAAATTTCTATTGCCCAGGGCGGGAATCGAACCCGCCACTCCACCACGCGGGATTTAGACTAACGCCTTAACTCACACGGCCAACCTGATCCCTTGTTTTTAAACGATTAAATCTTTCTTTTACGTTCCTATAAAATTTACTTTTCTATTTGCCTCAGTTTTCTATTTGTTTGATTAGTAATTATTGAATACTGTTAACTCCGAAAGAACTTTGCCCTACCTTGATTATGACTGTCTCTTCCATATGGTTCCTCTATTCACGTGGAAGGTTTGGGCGTAGTAAGGAAATAGGGATTTGTTTAAATTCTGAATGGTATAAATCTAGCAACAAATTTGCAGTTCTGGGCATGACAGTGCTTACCGAGATGGATATTGATTGAAACCGCTCGTACCTATTATAAGTCACATAATACAGCTTAAGCTAACAATGGTGTCTCTCGGCTTACTGGTTCAATTTCACTCTGTTTCGCAGAATACTGGATTTCTGTAGCCGGCAGCGATGACCCACATGTCAGTAGAGGGGGAGTTCACGCCGGGTTATATTACCAGGTTTGACTTAAGGATTTTGCAATGAACTGTATTTCTTGTTAAATTTTAAAAAGAAACATATCAGGATAGATCAAATATTTTTTGCTTTCCTTGACAAAATTATTAATATTACGTCAATCAATTATTTTACGTAATTTTTAGATTTGGGTTAATGAGCTATTTATGTTGCCCTCCTAACGTGGAAACGTTTTTCAAATGTCCAAATAACCAATCGTTCCTAACAGATTCCGAAACTCAGGTCTTTCAAGTTTAAATCACTCGCGCATATTATTTTATGTGGACCTCATTTTCATTAAAAAAGAAAGGATCAGTAGGCATTTGAAGAAATCATTTAAAAACAATGTCACACATTTCTCGGTTAACGCTCTACTGGCCGGAAAGTACACTTTATCGTGTAAACCTAAAAAGCAAGTTTTAGGAATTTCCATTATCAAGTATCTGAAGTGTTATACTGCGCAAGAAATGTTACATAATCATTTCGGTTTTTTTTTTTTTTTTTAATAAGTGCCTTACGATTTTTACACTCCGGTTTATACTCTGACTCAATAATTAAAGAAGTTTATTTTTACGTTTTCAGCCTTCAGAAGATCCCCACAGGTAGCGAAGATATTTTTACTTTAATTATTATACGTATAATTTCATTTCATTATCACTAAACATTTCACGCTCAGCCTTAATTTTAAGCTGTTTACATGATTTTTTTTTTTTTTTATGGAATTATGTATTAAAAATACTTGACTAAAGTAGCAAAATTTTAATTAATTTAGCTGAATCTATTAACTTTTAATGAACCAGAAAGAATGAAATTAGTATTCAAATTTATTTAGTATCAGCTTATGAACCGTCTTATTTACGAACCGGTGAGGATCTTGTTTTATTTCTTCCAAATCCGTTCTTATATATATATATATATATATTGTTCCTGTGCATATATATAATCATAAATGAAACAGTTTTAAAAGAATATGTGCGTGTGTCTATATATATATATATATATATATATATATATATATATATATATATTCACACAAACACACACACACACACAAAAATGTTATCTATATTTTACTTAAAAAGAAAAAGTAAAGGACAGAATGTGCGATGACGTCTAGGAGGTGAGAACTCCAATAATCAAATCCTTCAAGAATTCCTTAAATCTGCAGACAACGGAAGGAAAATAAAGATTTTAGCTAGGTTAGAGTAGAGCAAGGAATCTTGGGAGACGCACGAGACTGCTAAATAAGATTTCGTAAAACACTAACAATAGCCATATGGGAATTCATATCCAAGAGACTTCAGGGTGTTCAGGAAAATTGGCTGAAAGGGACGGTGAACGGATGATATGAAGAAAGAGAACCCGCGAATATAGGAAGGAGCACTCTAATGAAAAGAAAATATGGTAAAAAGCCGTTACGTTTGTGGAAAATACTTTGACCTTCTTCTGTATAGAGAAAGCCTCATAGAGGATGACGTTTTGGAAATTGATGGATATAGAGTTAGAATTTGGAAAAATAAAGATGTGAATTGAGGTTCAATCGATAAAGTACTGTTTAAAGAAGGAGGTAATCTCTTGATGAGCCAGATACATTATTGTATGAACAAATCTGGAGAGGAACATTGAGGAGAGACCTCAGTTGTCCCGTTCTAAGGAATCAAACTAACAAATGGGAGTGGACATAATCAATGAATCCTAACTTAATGCTTCCAGGAGCCAACGAAATCTGTTTCATATAGTGCTTATAGAATAAACTTCTACTTCGAAAGGGCCTTGGGCGTTTATCAAACAGGGTTCTGAATGGAAAGAGGATGGCAGGATCAAATATTTACACTCAAACAGATACCCCCAGACGTGTTAGGAGGCAGAGAAAAACCAACTCACCCTATTCATGATTTCAAAGCATCATATCATTTTCAGGAATAAATCATGTTTGGAAAATAATGAAACATGGGCTTATCTTTATTATTTATTGACCTGTGGAGCTTCGCAACTTTGGGGTTTCGACCTGCAGTTCTGGAAATTGGAATGGTTTTCAGAGGTATTTAGATGATCTGTAACACCTTGCGAGTCAGAAAGACGCTAAAGAACTAGTACTACAATGACACAATCATCAACAGACCAAGAAATTCAACTTCGACGGTTTTCAACTTATAGACTTGATTTTGCTTTAGAGGGCAAAGAGTCCGGTGGAGTTGGCACTTTGTCAAAGATAGTGACTTAAGACTGCCTTTCAAGCAGTAGGAGTAAAAGCATAATTCCTTTTGGAGTGAAAATAGTAATATTTTAATATCTAACTATTATCTATGGGCAAGGTTTACTCAACGGACTTACACTACCTAATTTCACAACTTCTTATACCACAAATACTGGACACATATTGGAACACCCCGACGACTAACATTAGAGGAAGAGTCTTAGACAAAGTATTAGATAAAATGATTTAATTCCTTTAAATTGCAATACTCCGACTCATTTGTGCAATATGGCAATAACATAGCCTACTATAAATATAGATACTTCAAATCCAGACATATATATTTGGATACACCTACCCTCTCCTTCTAACACCCACCCCAAACCTTGGCAAATCTAATAAAACACATTTTCAATCCCACAATAAACACCATACAAAGTTTGAACTACATCCGCCAACTAAAAGTTTTTTTACACCTTGATGAGGGAATCAGGACCACTGTGTGATGGGTAAACAGATGGAGTAATTTCATTAAATTAAATGTGCCAATTACTCAATACTTTTTTAAATTGAATTTCTGGAACGTCATTTATATTACTAATAGGAAATAAAACCAATTTTGAACTACTAACTCTTAAGACAAAGTAGTTACATAACACGATTTTGTACTGGTGTGTTCAAGGGACCATTAATTCATTTTTGTAAACCCTTGGTATGGTATTACCCAATAGACCAGTAAGGACCACTCTGATCCAAGTTGCACAAAATTGTCTTGGGGTTTCTACATATCAGATTGGCTCTATTGACATCAATAAACAACTAACTACTTCTTATTACTATTTTGATGTAATAAATAAACGTAAATGGCTGTAGTGGGGAAAGTTATACGCCATTATTGATCGCTCTTTAAAGGAGTCCTCAGATAAACAGTGACATCTGAAAAGGGAACAACGACCTGACAGGGGGAAGTCTGATAACCATGTCACAGCTACTATTCAAAGCTAAATATCGGTTTTTCAAATTTAAGGAAGTGCTCTACCCTCCCCCCTCTCCTACACCATCTCGTGAAATTTAATGAAATATGGTACAAAAAAGAAAAATGGGAAAAGTTTGTGACTGACAAGACTAAAAGTTTGGAGGGAGGCATAATTCATCACTGTGACAATTTGTTTTTTTTTGAGAATGAGCTAACTTGTCAGTTGAGTTTGGATGAATGCATTTAATTTTCACTATGAATTAGGTTTAGAGACTGTTTAGAACCCCCTAAAGAAATATTCGATATTAATATACATATCCGTTTTTAGGCACGAAGACTTAAATATTATGTGATGAGTCCACTTCTTTAGGTATTCCTCGTTAAGCGTAACCAATATCTATACTTCACATATGGTTTATTTCAAAGCTAAGTGTCCTAAAATATCCTATCTTCATATATATATTTATTTTATTATAATTGTTTTGCAATAACATTCTTTTATCATTCCAGTTCAATGTACGTTTTCAAATTTTTTTATTTCTTATAAAAAAGTTTATTATTAAGTAAATCGTAAGATGAGAAATTAATGATGAACATAAATAAACATAATAATTAAATTTTCAGGTAAAACATTATTTAAGAATTTTTCAAAATGTTATTAAGGGATAAACATTTGTTTATTTGGGGTAAAATAAAAATAATAATTATAATGGGAGAGAGTTGATTTTGAAAGTCTTTAATAAATGGTCAGCGGAATCCAATAGGAAGTATCATTGCGCTATTAATTATGCGGTATTTGTTAAATTTAATAATATTAAGAATAATTATCATTACTACTATTCTGATTATCTAGGTTTTATTAACATGTCGAGATAAGTTAAGGCGTGTCTTGAATGTAGATTGTACGTCAATAAAATCATGAAAATACAAAAATTACAGGTTTTCAAAGACTTCTGTAGAAGTCAACCAAACAGCAAAAGAACATCCAACATGATTTTATGGGTTAACGTCCATATTGTGTATTACAGTGAATGATTGCTCTCATGAAGATGGTTGTTTATTGTCCTTTTCCTTCTACTAGAATGCCGGGTGAATTACGCCTACCCATTGAGACCGTTTGAATAAATCATCTCCGTAAAGAATAAAATATTCATTTTCCTTACAGGAGGTAGGTGGCAAGTATAGAAGAAGGTTTCACTTTATTATTATTTTACACAAATATAAATTGGTTCTGAGAAATTCTTAAAAGGGTTTTTTACTTTGAAAATTCAGTCGTTATATGATCTCGAAGCGTCCATGGCAGACATTTTCAATAGAACTTCTGTAGTATATGTTTAAGATATATTTATTTTAGTTTACTAGGTTGGAAAGAATCAGATTTTTTAAATACACGTCATAATTCACTACAGTTTAGTACATACTCAGTTGTACATGTTTAAAGTTTCTTTAACGCTTCTTCCAAACAAATCTTTACATAATGACAGCCTGCGGCCTTGGGACATTCTGTAGACCATCTTCCTCGAAACGTTAGTATTGGTCCACTCATGTTTTACAACAAAATATTGTGGGCATCAAAAGAAACCCGATTCTAGTAGTTCTCAAATGTGAGTGACTCACTTGGACTCTATCTTCGCAAGGGCTCGAAAAAACTTCTTCAGTTAAGAGAGACATATCTGGGTCTATTTACACTTTTTTTATAATGTTTTAATTAAAAAACTTTTGGATTTTAAAACGTTAAAACAAATTATAACATAGAACCTGAATATACTAATTTAGACCAATATGTAGAATTTTTAATAAAAAACTTTGATTGAATAATTTTAAATATTAACTTCATTTATAAGAAAATAATCTCTCTCTCTACTCTTTCCCCCTCACTTACACACACACACACACACACACACACACACACACCCACGCGTGCGACTACTTTCAGTGTGATCTATTAAATATAATGTCATAAATTTGCAAGCTTGAGGTATATTTATTGTCGTTCGTTAAATGGAAAATTGCCTGTTAATGCCATGTTATAGTTAACGCAAAATATAGTTGAAATCGTCAAAGCAAACTAATTTCACTGTATCTACTAGTTATACCACAAGCTATGGTAAAACAGACTTTGTAGAGCGTTTAAACCTAGTCTTCGAAAAATATTGTAAAAGAATTGCAACAAAAATATATCGTATCATAATTCATCTATAAGAATGTTTTAGCAAATCTAATAAATTATTGGTATTTTTTTCCTTGTTGACAATTTAACTTTGCTTGTTTTTGCAAAAGCTTTGTTTAATTTTATTATATTCAGGCATCCAAATAATTAATTTGTTATGATTAAGAGGTGCACGTATACGTTCAAAGGTTTTTAATTAAAGATTAAAAACGATAAAAACAAAATGTCAGTGGCATTTAATCAGTAACCGAATGTTAATTGAACAGTCAAAGGTCCAGATTGTGTAGCCGAATGGATGGCCAATAAAACTCTTATAAAAAATAAAGGGAATGTTTAAGCTTAATTACCAAAACACACACACACACTCACACACACATATATATATACACACATACATATATGTATATATATATATATATACACACATATATATATATATATATATATATATTTACACTAGCTCAGAAACCCGGCTTCGCTCGGGAATTCATTTCAGGCCGAATGGTGATAGTATTTTTTTGGCAAGGCTTTACTTTGCACAATGTTTTGACATTTACCCGTCCCAGTGTTTAGAGTAAATACCCGTCGTTTCTGTGGATATGTTTATAATACAATTATTTTTTTATGAAAGACTTCACTGTCCTCCATATTGTCATATTTCCCATTTCCTGTGCATTATGCATAGATTTGAATTAGTAGTTTTTAACGTATAACTCATTTATACTTAGGTTTACGACGAAAGTGTATATATCAAAAGTTACTCCAAATAACAAAATAAACAATTTTTGTTATGTGCATAATTGCCGAAACCTCAATAGGAAACGAAATATCACTATTTTGAATTTCAGGCCTCCCTTATAACCCCCACTCCTTCCCGTCCCTAGAAATGTTAGTATGGCTTATTATAAGGAAGGCGTTAGTGCTAATACAAATACCGAGTGTTTTATTTAGTTCGGTTGAGTCTTTTGTGCCAAATAAAATTGTTGACTCCCGCTATAGATTTTAGCGTATAACTCATATATACTTCCGTATACGGCAAAAGTGTATATAACAAAAGTTACTGTAAATAACAAAATAAACAACTTTTGTTATGTGCACTTTTGCCGAAACCCCAATAGGAAACGAAATATCACTATTTTGAATTTCAGTCCTCCCTTATAACCCCCACTCCTGCCCGTCCTTAGAAATGTTAGTATGGCTTATTATAATGAAGGCATTAGTACTAATTCACATACCGAGTTTGGTTTAATTCGGTTGAGTCTTTAGTGCCAAATAAAATTGTGGACTCCCGCTTTAGTTGATAGCGTATAACTCATTTATGCTTCCGTATACGGCAAAAGTGCATATAACAAAGGTTACTCTAAATAACAAAATAAACAACTTTTGTTATGTGCATATTTGCTGAAAAAGCAATAGGAAACAAAATATCGCTATTTTTAATTTCAGGCCTCCCTTATAACCCCCACTCCTGATCGTCTGAGAGAATATTAATATAGCCTAAAGTCTAAGTTGGGCAAGTAGTAATATACATACCAAGTTTCATAAAATTCGGTTCAGCCGTTTATGCGTGAAAAGGTAACAAACAAACAAACAAACAAATAAACAAACAAACAAATAAACAAACAAACAAACAAACAGACACCAAAGAAACAAAATGCAGTTATGGTGTCTATGACATGTGAAACGAAAAGTTATCGTGAAATTTCGCGAAAAAAATCAATGTACAGACAGAGGTTACAATTTTATATATATATATATATATATATATATATATATATATATATATATATATATATATATATATATGTATATTTACGCTACTGAATAAACATTTTAAATCATGCTTCGATTTCAAGATATTTTTATTTTGTTCTTAAAACAACGTAGAAAGGACTTTTAGATAAATACTCGAGTTTACTTTTCAATGGATATAGGAGATTTTACTTGACTTGAGTCTTTTGCCCCTAGAAATTTTCTATGGACAGTTCATATTATGTATTTGCATAAATTTTACAGTGAATTGCAAACCTTTATGGAGAAATTTTTATATAATAGCGTATACTGATATAAGTAATTATTACGAAAAGAGCTTTTGTGAGGAGAATTGTATGGTCGCTGAGTGAACTAATGACATTAGCAAAGTTTGCCTCTCCATTTAGGTTAGGGTGGAATGGACGCAGGTCTCTGCCTTCATTCAAACTGCTCTCCAATCCTTGTTTATTATTTCATACTTGGGGATCAAAAATCTCAATTCCATACATGTCAGTTGAAATGACCTATCTATAAAGGAATAAAAAGATGTCATATCTCAATGAAATTTGCAAATTCACTTTGGAAGACCTAGGTGCCTACTGATTATATCCGATTTACCTTAGTATGAATTACAGCCTTTCTCATGAAGCCGTTTTTCATAATTCCACATTGCAGACTGGTAACATTAGATCCTGTGAAAATGGTAATCTTTGCTGCTGCGTTTAGACATATTAAATATAGTGTTTTAATAACAATAGCATACCTTACCCTCCATAACTCAATCTCATCTCTCAGGTACGAACATGTCTTATTTAGATTAAAATGAAACGTTTAAATATAGTATATTGCAATGGTCCAACAAAAAGGCAGCCACTAAAGCATTAATTGATATATAATATAAGTATACTTGTATAAAAGTAATATGCTGCAATCGATCCAGGACCAAGAGGGTGGATCTCTAGGGTTAAAATAAATAATTAGAAATATCTTCATTAACTTGAGTCTGGTCGAAAAAGGTTACGCGGTCAATCATGTTAAACACTTAATATTCTGTAAAGGTTTATATTTTATTGTCTATAAAACACAAGTAGAGGATAAGGCCTTTTTATTGATCTAGATAATTATGACCTCTACCGTACACCATTTTGGGGTAAATCTCTATACTTTCTTCTTTGGTAACTTGAATATTTAGGTAGTTATTTTTATGTTTTAAGTTAACTCAGTACTCCCCCATCTCAGCCAATGTGTGACGAAACGTCTTATTCGGCTTAAGCACAAAATATTGTTTTCATTGAACCTTTACCCAATAAAATATATATATATATATATATATATATATATATATATATATATATATACATTCGATGTTACGCCATTAATGAACATTCTTTGCTTGAAAGTTCGCTAATGGTTGTAAAGATAAAGAGGAACGGGGGATATAGAGAGAAGGTAAAAGGATAAAATCCAAATATCCCCTTAATTTTGAGTCGGATCAAAAAATGTTATATTATGTTTTCTACTTTTAGCAGATTTTCCTTAAAGGAAATCAGCTATTGAGGTCGTACTAATGACGCGATTTTCGTTATATATATATATATATATATATATATATATATATATATATATATTCGTCTGTAACCGCCCTAGCGATCGCAATTTTTGTCCTATCGTTGCCAAACTTGATATTTAATCGTTTTACATAAAAAGAAAGATGAAGTTTGTTAACAGCTGAAATCGGACCAGAGGGACGGAGGGGTTTAGAGGGGGAGAATTTTGAAAATTCTTTTATCTCCGTTATTATGCGTTGGATCGAAAAATTGTATAGAGCCAATCTCATTGTAAATGTAATCTTCTATAAATGTTGATAGGTACATTTTTTCACTAACTTGATTATTAACGGAGATATTTGCATTTTTTAGTTTTTGGTCTTTGGTCCTTAGAATTAGCAGTTCTCAACCACTATTTTTATTGAATTGTTATCAATGAACACGATTACGACATTCAAACGGTGTATCTTAAAGTAAGGGCTGATGTCGTTAATGAAGAGGACGAATTAGTATTCAAGGATAATGTCATAATTATCTCCCTCATACGTACTGAAATATGAGAGGAGTCGGTTGTGTAGTTCCGGGAAATTAAACACTAAATTTTATTTAGTAGTGTGGTTACGGGGAGCCGAGGTTCTCCCCTCGGCGTTCTCTCAGCATCGAGAGGCGGAATAGCAACTTGAATAAATCAACCAGAATTTTTGGTCTGCAGTACCACCCAAAATTCACAAGTGTATGTGCCAAGCTGACCTTATACCATACAGGAGGGTTCTTAATGGACTGTTGAGACGATGAATTTCATCTTCTACTGAAAAGTATTACATGGCCAATCTTGTTCAAAACACTGCTGGTGGATTGGTTGTTTTGTTCTTATTTATTTAATTTTAATTACGATAGTGTCACAATAACAAACACTTAACCTGATATCACTAAGTGCCTCTTAGTGACATCAGTATAATTTTCATATAACATTTTATTAAACTCAAATATTAAAGAAGTAATTTGTGCTTTAATGCAGCATTATTAATTATTTTATTTTCACAATAATGTACATCTCCAAAGTTCGCCTTATATCGATATTCAATTTACGTACTTTATTTTGCCCTAACCAAGGGAGAAATCCTAAATTTATGGTGAAACCCCGTGGCACACTGTTCCCATCTGTGCGTTATAACAGGCGGAACCACTTTTCAACCGCGTTGGCTATTATAAACTTAAAAGGATGTTTATTTAGGATTATTGATAAATGTCACTAAGACAATCTGCTTAACCTACGCAGAACCTGCATTGGTTAAATATCACTGATAAAAACGTTTTTATCTGTGATGCTTAATTTTCTAATATTAATTTTGCATTGCATTTTAATTTAGGTTTTATATTGTATTCTAAGCTTGTGTTATTTCTTATTAATTGAACTTTGATTAATTGAAGATGGAGCTGGTGCTCGGAAAGTGCACTTTGTTGTAATAAACTTAGGTGAAGGATAAATAGACCTATTTTTTCGTTCAGTTTTTTAAAAGAATATTTTTATTTGTAAAAATACATTAAATGTTTTGTTTGTACTCAACACTTAATTGAGGCCTCAGAATCCAATAATTGGAAGAGAGAGCTCTTTCATTGTTGGTAATATTAATGCGAGACTAGAGTTTCAATTCTCTAATGTTCATATTCACCATATATTAACATTAACAGTAATATCACTCTTTAAAATGAGTAAAACAAAATATGGAAAAATATTATAAACCAGGGTTTTAAAATTTTCTATCCTGGGTATTCTGGATTTTAATTGCTGAAGTATCATGTGTCTCAACCAATGTTTGATTCCCCTCATTCTATAATATACGGCATTTTCATGAAAAAGTTTGCAGTCAATTATAAAGTTCTCTTTTCTAAAGAAAAGAATTTTATTACCTTGACTCATTTTACTATAGTCCTATTATCTTTTTTCCTATTGATTCAATTAATGAAATGTAAGAAAATAATGAAGTTATTTTTTTTAAATGTTATTTATTAAAGCCCATTTTGTGGTACTAAGTTTAATTTTAAGGGGTTATCTACAGATCAGCATCCTTTTCTATCAAGGATGGGATTAAGTATTTTATTTAATGAGTTCGTTACTAAATAAATTTCTATTGCCCTGGAGAGAATCGAATTTACCAAGTGAGATGAAAATCAACGCCTTAACGTTTTATAACTAAACAGAGCTTTATTATTTTTTTTCTAAACACGTAGTGAAGAAATTCAATGGAATTAGTTTAGAAGACGTGTGAAACGAATCATTTAGTTTACTTTTAAGTTTGTTCAGGTTACCATCGGCAAAATATGCTTTTTGATCCGTAAATTATTTTTATTACTAAGAGCATGGTAATATAGGCTAATGAAATGTGTTTTATAATTTCAAAGGATCAAATTCAACTTTAAATTCTTAGAGATGAGTTTCGTGCCTATTAAATACCACACATGTTAGACCTGTTGCTTTGAGGGAGCCTTCCTCCTCAATTAATGTTTCTCTAAAACCACTGGGATTCACCTGTGGCTTATAACAACCATCTCGTTCAACTTTACCACCATATTCAGCACATATCCTTTTAGGAATTTGAGTAATTGAAGTTTCTAAGTAATGGTTGACTAATAATAACCATGTCCGTTCATAAATATTATATATACACAGGTATATATATATATATATATATATATATATATATATAATTCGGTTGATACTGTATTTTATCAACGGAAGAATAATACGCTCAAAACACATACTCTTAACAATTTTTTATTAGTGCAGAGCACTTTCAGGACTAACATTTAATAATATGTTATTCAAATACTGTACCATTAAACAGTGCAAATTGGTTTAATATTATTTGTTTCAAATTTACGACATGCTGTTTTTTAAACACAGTACTATTAAACTGTGTAAATTGGTTTAATTTTCTTTCAATTCCCGCCTGGGCAATAGGAATTTATTGAGTACCATATTAGCAAAATGGACGTTAATAAATAATAATAGTAATTTGTTTTAATGGCCTGGTGAGCCTTGTGATTTGTGGTTGTTAATAATCTCAGCCAGGAGTGGTAAACCAAGAGTGATGGATTCGATTTCTGCCTGTGTAATAGGATTTTATCAAGAGATGACTCATTAAATAAAACCCTTAGTTCCACTCTGGCTACAAAAGAGTGGTATCCAGTTCATAACCCGGCCAAATTAGAAATAGTAGCATAAGGTGAACGGTAATTAATTTACCGTTGGTCTTCATCTCAAG
This sequence comes from Riptortus pedestris, assembly GCA_019009955.1. Classification (NCBI taxonomy): domain Eukaryota; kingdom Metazoa; phylum Arthropoda; class Insecta; order Hemiptera; family Alydidae; genus Riptortus; species Riptortus pedestris. The sequence continues at coordinate 54,972,710 of CM032230.1, read as the reverse complement.
TAAAAAACCTAGAGTACTGAGTTAGGTTCTCACCTTGGCAATATTGAGGAACTCATTAAATAAAATTCTTAGTCTCAGCCTGGCTAGAAAACAGTGGTAACCTGTAGATAATCCGTCCCAATTAGCCTTAGTAGCACTAAGTGGACATTAATAAATCATTCATATTTAATAACTGTTTTTCTACTAAGTAACAATTGTATAAAAATAGGTTAATCCTTTCATCTTTTATTTTTTTATTATTGTTTAATAGCCCTGAACTCGTGATAGTTAATCGTGCAAGGACGTCAAATAATCATATCTTAATATATGCCCTTCACCGTGCGTGAAAGAGATCTCTTCAACTTTGTGCTATTATAGTTTTTAAATTGATTACATTTAATATTAAATACCGTGTATATTATATATATATATATATATATATATATATATATATATATATATATATATATATTTATTCAAGAGAAATTGTTCGTAGTATAATATATGGTTTAAAATTATATGCAATTTAAATTCTTTTAATCTTACCCCGTTTTTTGCCCTAAATAAAAAATAATTAAAGTAATAGTGATTTACTTCCTGAAGAATAGCTTTGTTCTACCCTAAAGAACTATTAATTAATAGTTTTTATTCAATTAACACACATTCTATTCTAACATTATTATGGTATAAAATGTATCTTAAGGATTAAGTAGGATAAAATAAGTTATCCATTATTCTAACAGGGAGTAGATATAAAATTATTCAAAAGAGTCATTCAAGTGTCACATAAAAATTCATGGACCAGTAAACATCATTGTTAGACAAACCTTTAAAAAACTTTATGAACCATCAATCTTAGTTTAATAAAGCATTCTAATGACAAAAATATGGGGTTTTATGATTTGAAATTGGTTTTTATCTTCATCCTACTAAAGTTTTATGTCTTTAGCCATTTATCATGCCGGCCATTCATTTTACTTTAATCTAATCGAATATGATGATTTGCTTTCATGTCCTTCACTTCACTGATACATTGATTAATTCATCTCTTTCGAAAATTTCTTTTAAAATGTCACTGTGTTTCAATCTCACTTAAGGTTAATGGCTAAAAAGATTTCCCATTCTGAGCAATTGAAGTGACAAGAGGATAGGGTGATTTTTGAAAAAAAAAAAAAAAAAATCCTATATGTCCACCGATTCTAGAAATATAATTTTTATTTCATGGCTTTTCATTCTCGCTAATCTATGGCCATTTGACTCAGCTCATGCTCTTCCAGACATGATCTTGGTCCTGACCTCTCAGATTTGTCTGAAGAAATTTTGCTTTCTAAGAGCTCAACATATTATTTTCCCGGCTGTCTGCTCCAGCGGTCATTTTAATACAGATTTTCGATGACCAGCTATATTGCTGAGGAGACGTCCCTATTAGTTTATTGTTTTTTTCGGAGCCAAGATAGAGTCCGTTATTTATTTTTATCGGGCATACCCCGAAGGAAAATGGCCGGAGAGCAATCCAAAATTTACAGGAAGGAGAAAAAACGCTGGAACCTTTGCCAGCGAGGACGTTTGAAAAATAAATTTTCTAGATTTGTTTTTGTATCGAATGGCGTTCTACTGATCACAGAAGCAAGTGATTCCTCGATACATTCTAGCATTTAAGAATAGTTCTATGTCTAAAGGCCTTCCAGTTACATAAATTAATGTAATAGTGATTAATAACACAGAGGTTTCATCCCGTTATTACAAGCCATGCGTCCTGTATAAATGGTGTGTCGACAATATGCGCCTGTAGCTTCTTTCTTACGTGGTGTGGTTCTGTCTCCTTTACTTCAAAAGGCTGACCCCAGTGAAGAACTGTTAGTTCATTTCACTGCCTATTAATCAGCTATTAGACGAGATACTTTCCTCCGCCCTATGGGAAATCGTCCTCCCGTAGACTTTGACTATCACAAAGATGGTGAGACTCCTAGTTTCCATCCTAAACTATTTCCTCATTCCCTTCCCCGCTTCCACTCATCACTTTTCTAGCTCTACTTCCAGAGCTATCGGTGAACAAGTAAGAGTATTTTATTTTAAACAAGCACCTTTCCTAACCTGAGCTTACTAAAGCCTTGGGGGAATTTTATTATTTTCCATATTAATTTTTTTTTTTTTTACCATAACACTATCAAACAATAACATAAGCATTTAATGTGGAAATTCATGAAATTTAGTAAATTAAATTGAAATAGTCCTATAAATAAAGTATAAAAATAGAAGCCACTTAGGTCAAAGAATGCAATTATATGTAATAGATATTTTTTTTACAATATCAGTAATGTGAAGTAAATAAATAAGTAAAATAAACAATTATATGTATGAGTTTGGTGCAACGTACATTTAATTATCGCTCCATATACATACACCGTGATCAAGACCTTGTTTGGAGGAACAACAAGGCAGCAAATGCAAGCTGTAGTTACAATAACAATGTATCCCGTGACTTCCCCTGAATTGATTAAAATTATTAGATTAAACAAACCAATATGTAGGTGTATATATACATACATATATATATATATATATATATATATATATATATAGGGCTTTGAGCCCAACTACAGGTGGTAATGGATACACACATATTCTATCAGATACAAAGAGAGGAAAAGAAAGAAAAATAGAAGAAAATACAAAATTAAAAAAAAATATTAATGCTAATAAACGAAAAAAAATGGTCGGAGCTCAGAGTCCATTAAATAAATCAACTAATTACAACACAAACAATCACTAAATAGTCCCAAAAGCAAATGTGTTATTTTAAATTAAAGTTTAGTGCATGAAAATGCTACGATTAACAATAACTTAAATATTAAAAATGATACAAAATACATAGAGGAATAATGAAAGATACCTAAATTTATAGATATAATAAATATTATTGATAGTCAATTTTTATAAGCCATCTGCAGTTAATGTATGAATAATGCTTCCAATGAATACTCTTAATTTTTGCCAACCCAAAACTGAAGACCAATAAAAGAATTTTACATAACGACTTGCAGACGTCAGTAATTTTTCCAAGGGTACCATTGTAACTAGGCTTAATAGAAGGCATGTAAAAGTCCTCCTTTAGTTAAGTTTTCCAAGCTTCCTGGAGTCGTCAAGATCACTCCAACGTAACCAGGTATGACACTGACAATATTAAGCATTGTTAAATAACCTATAACTCACGTATTGTTAGTTGGAGTATTATATTAGACACATTAAGTAAAGCTATAAAAAATGATACTCATCATGGTAATAGAAAACATTAAATATGAAAAGTTCTTGTTTTGTATTTTTCTTGTGAATCGATGATTCAACATGTATATAGCATATTCCGGTCGAGTAGATTAGCATTCGCTATGAGAGATATTCGTCTCCGCTTTACTATTACTATTCATTTAAATTTCTCTTATTGTTGTCTCCCTAAACAGGCGTTTAGTAAAATGGTCTATTTAGTAAGCCATTAAGCAATTAGTTAGCTAATGTTGTGGAGAGACATGGCTGGAATGGAATAGGCGCAGCTAATCGCTGGCTGGAAGGTGAGCGGTAATGAAAAGAGCCGCAGCCCGATCGAAATCCATTGTTAGTCTAGGACGATAGATGGTGCGATTTCCTTCCGCAAACCACTTCATTTCCTCCCAACTATACTATCTACTAGCCCCAATATCAAAACTTCAATTCAAAATAAGCTAGACTCAGAAATTGTCTTTGCAGAGTTTTTGCAACCTGCGATTTACACTATTCCTCGCACATTCAAACTACGGGTCTACTTAAAGCCTTTCTCCAGGCCTTGAGTTCAAAAACAATTGAATTGAATGAATACACACACACACGCACACATATATAAATATACATATATAAATTTGTCCGTAACATCCTAGCAGCAGATAATTTTGATTTGCTGTTTTTTTGTTTTGATTGAAGTTGTGAAAAACTAGAAATGTTAATGATTGAAAACGGACCAGGAGGGTGGGGCATAGAGGAGTCAGGTAAATTAAAACATCTTTGTAATCTTATGACAGTTTTTTTTTTTTTACACTTGTGATTTTATACAATTTTTCACAACATCGAATGTTAATTAAAGATTTGAATTTTTTTTTCCTTTAATCTTGTTCTTCGATATACTACCATTCTTACTCGTCTCGCATTAACAACAGGTTAACATACAAGGAAATGTTATTTTATGTTTACATTCTACGTATCGTTTCCATTTGGTCAAACGAGAGGGGTTCTATTGAACAATTTCCCTTAAAATCTTATATAATCAATCATGCTGAAAATTAAATATTCCAAAACTGTTGTTTCAGGTATTTCTCCTAAAACTCAAATATTAACCGAGATATTTTTTTTAGTTTTCAAAATTCATTGGATTCCAATTCTTGAAGTAACTCGATAAATAAACATCCCGTCTCAACTCAATTCCTTTTAGCAGATTTCCCTTAAGGGAAATCAGCTATTGAGGTCGTACTCATGACGCGAGTTTCGAAAAATTTCTTCAAATGTCCATCGATCCTACCCAAGAGATGACGAAAATGAGGTCCGTTCAAAATTATATATATATATATATTTGTCTGTTAACGCTCTAGCGGTCGCAATTTTCGTTTGATCGTTACCAAACTCGATATTTAATCGTTAATGGCTGAAATCGGACCAGTGGAAGGGGGGGTTTAGAGGGGAGGATTTTCGAAAATTCGAAATATCTCCGTTACTATACGTCGGATCGAAAAATTATATAGAATCAATCTTTTTGTAAATTAAATTTACTATAAATAATGTTATGTACATTTATTCTGTATCTTGAATATTAACCGAGATATTTGCATTTTTCTGTTTTCAGCTTCTGAGATGAGATCGGCTAACTTCGGGTCTAGTCGTGAGTTTCCGTCAAGAGCTAGTTCGGGCTGTTCCAGTAACTGTTTGACTCTCTATTCTGAAATTTCTCTATTGTAAAACTTCACGTGGGAAATCTGCTTATTTTACTATGTCTTTGTTTCTTTATTTTTTGTTCAGAAATAATCCCACATGTATATTTTAATTTGAAGTACTCCTCAATAACTTCCAGTCAGAGTAACAGAACCACATTACTTAGCACACCGATGGGTCAATAAATGTTAACTGAGATGGCAGCTGTCACAGAAGGGTAGATAATTAGGCAGAAACTGCCACCTTATTGCAGTAGGACTGAGTACTTTAGCAGACCTCCAAGCTGTATTACTGTACACTAAATTCATGAACTGGAGCTACTACATACCGACATTACTTACAACACAGACTATTTTAAAGGAATGATTCAACATCTGGACTAACATGAGAGAGAATCATTGTGGTATAATAAAGGACACAATATCAGAGCAGAGACGAAGCAATTCGAGAAGAAGTTGTGCTTGCTAGGCCTAGAATTGGCATCCCGATAGACAAAGTGTACCTGATGACAAGAACAGTTTGTAGAAAATGTAACGAAGATTTGACGGTTCAACACATACTGAATGGCACCAGAGAAAACTCTTAGAACTACTATATAACTTAACTGAATTACTAAATAACCGTAGCCAATATATTGCAACATTTTCACATAAACAGCATTTCTACACATCTATTTATCTAGATATCAATTGAATATTTAGGGTCATAAGTTTCTACAATTGTAACATAAACCAATTTATGTACTGACTGTGTGTTTTCTACTCTTAATCAAATGATATGACACAGTAGAAAGCAAGGGAGGAAGAGATTTGTATTCACTACAACGAACAAATATCTAAAATTCTGAAAAACGGACTTAACCAGGCTTCTAATCTCTAATGAAGCCAAGCACCATTCTAAATAAATAATTAAGGCTGAGATAAAAGAGCGTCCCAATCTTCAGTACTCTAGAGCCAAACACTGTTCAGTCGTCTTTTCCTATTGCCATGGTGCCTTTAATGTTTAGGTTCTAAGTTATTGCATTCTGTTACGGCCCTTTCAAAATATTTAAATTATATATTTATGTGAATACACGCACTCATGCAATAAGAGTAGGTCATACCACCCATCGAATACAATTTATGTAGAATAAGATTTACACGTAAGAAGAGATTAGAGTGGTTTCGCAAATGGCAGGGGAAGCAAATATCCATGCTAACAATAGACTTCGATTTACAGGGTGGTTCATTTCACTGCTGCGATCTTCCATTCGGTAGATTACTTCCTCCTGCCCATCCTATTTCTGATCGAGTTCACTCCTCCTTATTACCAGAGAGTCTACTTCGTCTTTCAGTTCAGACGATTTATATGTGCTTTCGAATTAACTAATGTCCAACGGTACATGAATAAAAATGGCCAGAAAAACCTGGCCTTTGGCAAATCAGCTTTTGAGGTTGTTGTCATGACATTCTTTGCTATGGTCAACCCATACTAAATGACAAAAGGTTCGTCACGCAACTAAGCAGATTTCCCACTTGCTGTTATAACACGCTTGTGATTCCACCTCACCACATATTCATTATATATATGTAAAAAAAAAACAAAAAACTATGAGCATAGGGAGGGAGGCTACTGAAAACAAAGAAATCAAGAAAGTACGAATAACTCGCTTAATACTTGCAACAAATACTTAGAACATCAATTGTAGAAGATCAACAGCTTAACAAGAGTGGTTCTATAAAATTATACGATTAGCCTCATAATGGAGATATTTTGAATATTTGGACCCCCCCCCCTCTACACTCCCCACTATTCCATGAAGGATTTCTGCCAATGACAAATATGATCTTTAGTGTAGATTGAAGCGGTTAAAAATATCCAGTATGGTATAGATCAAATAAATATGGTATTATAAAGCTTGGTAAATTTGAAATAAAGAGCAGAAGACTCAGGAGCCTCAATATCTCCGGTGGACAGTCTTCAGCTTCAACAGATCAGATAACCAGTGGCCATCTTACATGAAGCTTTCAACTACTGTAGAATACTCAAAGTACTTATTACAGATAAGTTGTAATATAATAATGCTCCGGTAAGAAAATAATATATTATATAATTTATTAATATTTTTTTATTAAAAATTAATAATTGTTTTATGCTTGTCACTAAATAAATTCCTATTACCCACATGGAAAGAGAACTGCACATTCGTATTTAGGTTTGACGTTTGTATTGGTACTACAAGCTTTAACTCACGATACTAACGTAAGGGGCCCATACCCAGCTGACAGTACCTCATAGTAAATAACTAAAAGTCAATCTGCTTGAATATACAACTTGCGAAATAAGAAGACTGTTATTTGAAAAATCATAGATATTATTAATTAATTTAACAAAGCAGGTGATAGCAGTGATAACAGGTTGTAGTGTAGTAAGATGTTTAAGTCAACAAATTCGGTTGTTAGAGTTTTATGTCAATGTCGTTTAGTGTTGTTTTGTTACACTATTATTATAAAATCCACATTATCACAGTGAATTAAAAGAACTCTGAACCTCATTGATACAAAATTTTAACAATCGTTTTACTTCAATATTGAACAGAATCATTTTGCTTCAATTAATAAAGAATTCATATAAACTGTGTAAACAATGAATCGTTTAAATTAATTGAAGAATTCATATTTTAATAATGATATTCAAGGCATGTTTCAAATGTTGAGGAAGAGCCCCGGGCATACATGAACTGCAAGCACTCAGGTCGCGCGGGTTAGTATACTCATAGTTAGGGTGGCGCTAGCATTAGTAAAACGAACATAATTACTTTTTAAAAAAAGTGTTTGTTCAGAAAAAGTTAAATGAATAAGATATGTCTTTGATTATGACACCTGTTATACAACGTGGGACAAAAGAGTTCTCCGACCGCTCATAATTAGGAAAATTTATTACCAAAATTTGTTTACAGTATCAAATAAATGGCAAAATTCTACCCTGAAATATTTATTGGGAGAGCCAACTTTCGCCTTCTCAATGAAACATCATCAGTCCTTGTACTGTACCTTTAATGCAGTTTTTACCGACAGAACCACCTTCAAGAGCAAAACCTAAACTACAGAATGTACTGTCATGACGTTTACCGTTTAAACCAGGTATGGGCAAGCTTTGACATGTTGTGAGCCAAACTTTAGTATGCAAATAAGTTTGCTGGCCGCTTTTAAAAGTAGTGCATTTTAACGATAGGTAAGAGACATAAAATTATAGGGCAATGTAATTATAATACAATTTATTAAAATACCAAAATGAAATGAAAAAAAAAATAGGTACAGCATTATAATTAAATCGTAAAATTTGGAATAATTACAATCAACGAAGGTTAAATAGCGACTCCGAAATCAATGAGACACTAGAGCTTGAATTTGGGAAACTAATCCATTGTTGTATGGAATAATTCCACTGATACAAAGACGTAAAGAATTTTCGAAATTATCGTCAGTCAGCCTCGCACGATGTTTTGATTTATTAACTTTCATTATTGAAAAAAAAAACTGTTCGCATTTATAAGTACTGCCAAACGCACAGATCTCTCCTCATCTTCCTCATTTGGAGAACGTAGTGTAATATTTTTGTTTAATTGGGTTTTTCAAAATGTCGCGCGGGCCGGATGAAATCTTACAGCAGTTGCCACCATATGGTTTAAAGAGATCTAGTTCACTTCTTATTAATGTTTCGTCGAGTTCATCTTAGTTGCGAATAAGACAAAAATCGGAAAACCTGGTAACTGGAATTTTATGTAAAAACGTTGTAAACAACCGTTTTCAGAAAAGTTTAAGCCTAAAAAAAATTGCTGTATAATAATTTGTGTAGCAATTTTGTAACTTGTGTGCGTCTGTAAAGTATTTATATTATTTTGAAAAAGATGAATAATTATTATGCTTAAAATATCCTCTAGATAATAATTGAAATTCTATTTCACTTTGAAACTTCTATCCTCTATTCTAGGAAAAATTGTTTTACGAAAGTCCTGGTATAAAACACACGCTCATTAATTACGAATTAACTGAGACAAAACGTAACTAATGTACAATAGCAGTGACAAAAGTTGACTCAGCTAATGAACAATAACTGAGACACGTTGTGGTTGTCTTTCTTATTTATGGCACTTTCTAGTTTCATGAAAACAGCCTCATTCTAGAGGAATTTGAAATTCCCGATATTCCGATCTTCATGAAAAATGCAGCTCTCCATTCCAGGGCAGGGCGTCAGAATACGCCTGGAGCTGACAACTTTAATATCAGTAAGCCAGCAGGTAATCGATTATTTGAGGTAAAGCTCCTTCAGGATCAGTGCTTCAGTCTCTATGTGAATAAGAACTAACTTTAATATAGCTAAATATGGGTAAATAATAGCCATGCTTGTATTAATAAATAACTAATTATTACCAATGGCCCCCGCATGCTACTAAGCCTAATTAGGAGTTACTTCTAGTTTCTAGCCAGAGAGTGCTTATGAATATTATTTAGTGTGCCCATTGCTTAATAAATTTCTAAAGTCTTCTTGTTGATAGATTCCAGTGCCTAATTAATAAAAAGTCCCTCTATATTATTAAAATCTACTTATGAACTGTGTCTTATTTTTTTTTAGGACACTAAATCCAAAGTTATTATTTTCGAAGTGAAAAAATAAAATGAATAAACTAATTTTGCCGTTTTTAATTCAGTTTTTACGAAGTATAATTTTTATAAAGGAGGTAAAGTTTCTAAATAAAACATTTTAGGATGTAACTTTTTTTAAATTTTGAGGTAATTTGTAACTTTTCTTTAACGGTAATTTTAAAATGTATACATATATCACGAAGCTAAAGCTAATCGGGACTATAGCTTTTGTTTGTATCACAGACATTTCGTTAATCTGTTAGTCAAATAGGGAAATCTGATAGTTTTGTTTTCAGTGGCATATGCGTCTGATATCCATCGTACAAGGCTGTCTGACGATAATTTGGAAACTTCTTTACAGTGGAATTAATCCAAACAACGATGGATTAGTTTCCCAAATTCAAGCTCAAGAGTCTCATTTCGGTGTCGCTTTTTAACTTTCGATCGACAAGCACTTGATATTTTCTCTCTCAACATAGACTTAGTGGCTTTTTTTCGGTGATGCGATCTCATAAAGATGGATTATATAGTAATAACTTTGAAAGCAATTGACATGCGATAAGAAGTTGGTTTGTCACAAGAATTGTCATGTAAGCACCAAACGTTGATATGAGTGTAGGACCTAAAAGCATGAAGTATAGGGGATATGTTATCGGCAACATTTAGAAGGAACAACACCCAGAGACAAAAGCTGGGAAGGTTGACAACTTGATGAGGAACCATGTTCCCTGACGGTTACATTGTCGGCGTCGCTGTTCAAACATCCATTCTCTCCGCTAATCCCCACCTCCTCGCCCAAACTTTTACTGCATGAAAGTAGGCAAACTCAACAAGGAAACGACCATTTTCACTCTACAAACAACAATATATTTAACCAGCCGGCCTGACGTTGCAAAATTTTCAAGAATACTTCTTCCTTCGAGCACACTTTCCTACAAGTTAGTGTTTATCAGATAATTGCGATTTTAAGATTTTAGTAATAGTGACATTTAATTCTTCTTTTATGGTGCACCCCTATGTTTTGCAAGTTGTTCTCATGAGATCTATATAAGTTCGAATAGACAGATTTTCTCAGGTGTTATATCTGTAGTCTGGTAGTCTTTGAAAGATATAAAAAAAAATTAAAACTGACAAACAATGCACTCAGTCAAAATAGAAAATAACGAAACATATTAAAATAAATTAGTGCAATTTCAACTAACAGATAAAGCGGATTTTAAGGATATTAGATAAAACAGACTCCTTTTAGAATTCAAAGGAAAATTCTAAAATGATTTTGTAAAGGAAAAGGACTTGGTCGGATTGTTCTCTAACGAGTAGCCATTATGTTTTTAATTCATGAAATTCTTTTACCCAAAATTGATAATAATTGAATAACTGATTCTTTACATAAATAAAAGAATAAAATAAAACGAGCATTTTAAAAGGAAACTTTAAAAATACCTAATACAATAAATATTGCAGAACATTTATGCTTTATCGATCAACTTGACGTATAGTACATGTTTATATATATAAATGATATTATTGAACTAAATTAATACATTGAAAATTAGGCGTATTACTAAGTTAGGAGTATGTCCAGCAGAAGTCCATCCTTTCCACCAAGATAAATAAATTCGAGAGGCTCAGGTTAGCAATGTGAGTTAAAGCGTTGACCTTAATCTCACATGGTAAACCTAGAGTGGCGAGTTCGATTCTCGCCTGGGCAAAGGAAATTATTTAGTGACGGAATTCATTAAATAACATCCTAAGTTCCACCCTGGCTAGAAAAGGGCGGTAACCTGTAGATAACCCGTCCCAATTAGCCTTAGTTGCAAAACGTGGACGTTAATAAATAATAATAATAATGAATAAATGTGTTTGCCTGTAGTTATCTTAGTGCAATATTCAAAAATAACAGCAATAGAATATAATTTAAAACCGCAATATTACAATAAACATTATAATAGATAAAATATGTATATTGGCTATTGGTGCTACAGGATTTAATGCGCTCGCTAAGCCATTTGTATTCAAAACACTGACACATCATTGAATATATACTTAACGGCCGACAGGCCAATAGTTATGTTGTGACCAGAAACTTGAAATACGCAAGTAGAACAGGTAAGTACTTATGGTCTGGGAAAGAGTGCACGAAGAAAAGTTTCGGACTTTGTTAAAAATCCAAAAAGAAAAACAATGACCAATGAGAGTTTGATATCCCCTAATATAACTTAACGGTAAGGTTGGATCATGTTGAAAGGATGTGAATCTTTTGAAGCAGAGACTACTCATGGCATATGCGGTAGAAAAAGGAAAACTGACTAGCCCATGAATCAGAAGGGGGAGGGGCACTTGAAAATTCTGGGAATGCATAATTGAAAACCCTTGGCTGCTGGCCGGGAAGGTTGTTTCTCGTAAACGATTTACGGATTAAATGCTCCAGGACTAGCACCTAGTACTGAGTGATATACAGTATTATAACTCAGTTTTATTTATTTTTTAAGCAGCTTAGAAGTTGTGAAGGATCAGCTGCCATTTATATATCGACCTTCTCTCTACAAAATCACGAAGTCAAATCCTTATCCCCTGGTCAGAAGAGAGTAGTAACCAACAATTACCGTATCTCGGAAAGGCATGGTATCATAAAGGAATTTTATAACATCTACCTAGTAGATCATAAATTGAAGTTTTCGTTTAAAAGTAATGACAGAACTTTTCTTTATTCATTGAAAACATTTTGTCTACAGCTAAAAGTACTTTTGGATTTGAAAAGGAAGTCCCTGAAGAGGTGGCTTTGAATGCCATGTGCCTTGATTCAAATAAATAAATTTTGAGGTAAACAAGACAGTTTCTTATTTTTACTGCCAACAACCTCGAACAGGAATAGAAAACACAGAAATGTACTGCTTGCCGAGTCAATTATTGTGGATCTATCCGGCATAATCAGCAATTACATCAGCGGACACGAATTTTTAACTATTTTTTTTTAATTTTCCTTTTGTTCGCTCGTTGCTCTTTGTGTTTCTTTTTGTTTCACTTTTTAGTTTATATATTAATTAAGCCATCCTTTGTTCTACTTAATTATTTTACTTACTCAGACAAACTTTTTTCCTGCTTTAATTAATATCCGTAGATAGGATTGATTGGCACTCTGAGCGAAAGAGCAACTCAGTTTAATTCACCAGTTGACATTTCTTTTTATAAAGTGTATGTGTTGGCGTGTTAACATAAATTGAAGTGCTGAAATAATCTCTCAAAATATAAAGACTGGACCCAATTAGTAATCTGTACTCTTTTTGAACAAGCCTTCCTTACATGCTCCCTTTATTTATATATTTTTCATTAAAGCTCCAGAAGTATTGAGAATCGGATATTATTGGGTCTATGGTTTCGCTGTGCAAAACCACTCATCTTGAAACTAACTAATATTGTAAAAAATAAAACCTGTTCCCAAAGATCATTTTTCGATAACAAATAAAAGACATTAATTCCGAATTCTTTTCATACATTCTTTGAAATGAGAATAATGTATGAGCTGCAAGTCGAACCACAAAAGTTGAAATCTCATACTTCAAAAGATGTTTTTAGCACTACAAAATACAATCTTAACAACATTCATAACTTGTATTTTTTTTAAATAATATAAGAAAGTACAGAAAAATATAATAATACTAATTATACACTTATCACTTCTGAATCAGCACTTACTCTTGTTATTTGCCATTAGGTACAGTCCTTGAAGGATCTCCACCATTATTTCAAATCGCTCCCAGGCAGGTTTCTATAATTACGAATGATTTATGTCTTCAAGTCCCCCTCGATGTAACTTACCCAACGTTGCATGTGTTTTGCTAGTATAATGAATGGCCTCTACTCTTTTTACGAGCTTACCACTGCAGCCGGTAGCATTTTTGGTAGTCCTCCGCTCCAGTTAATGCAAGAAAAATGGAAAATAGTGAATGATTCCGTTAGCCTCTTCCTTCATATAGGTATTCTAAGACCCCTTATACAAATTAATAAAAGCCCATCACGCAAGGGCTGTGTAAAAAAACCATAAATCCCGAGTGCAGTTATAAAACTTGTGATCTCATATCACCACGTAATCTCTATTTATATGTAAAAACCCGATAGAAGGAGGGGGGGGGGTTACTGAAAGCAGAGAAAAAAGAAAGTACGAATAACTCTCTTAATAGTTGAGTTACAAAAAAAAATGCATATTGCAACAATTGTAGAAAATCAAAAGTTTAACAAGATTGGTTTTATATCATTTTATGATCCGACTCATAATAACGAATATATTTTGAATTTTTGAATCCCCCCTCTCTACACTTCCACCATTTTAAGACTGATTTCAGCCAATAACAAATATGATCTTTAGTATTGACTGAACCGGCTAAATATCGATTATGGTATAGATCAAATAAACATTTTTGCGTAAAAAACAAAAATCTTAATTACGTGTTTACATATCCCATATTCAGTATTCAACCTTGGAATGCTTTGAGGGAAATATGCTATAAATTATCCATTACAAAAATTAACAAAGAACTGAATGTTCCGGAAATCTTTATCCTTTATATAAATTAACAACAATGTTTCACTTTAGTCGTACTTTTATAATACCTTTTTGAAGTGTTATTTAGTTTTAAAACATAATATTTTACCATTATTCCAATATTTTTCAGGTGGTTTTGGAAAATCAAGTGGCAGATTCAAGTGCTCTATCTGTCTATTTGCCTATGCGGTTTGTCCTGAGCATGGACCAGAAGCTCGCCAGGGAAAATCCATTGTGAAAATTAAAATTGTCAAACCTTCTCAATACATCTAGGGCTCCCATAACATCCTCCTCTTACCATTATCTCTCCAAGCGAGGACTTTCACCAACAGCATTTGACCTCTGAACTAACTTAGCTGAGGATTACGATGATTGTGGGTGGCCATAAGAAAGCCATGAAGTACGGGTGAAATATGTTTTTAATATCCATGTTATAGCTGCTGGTGGACGCTCAAAATGATCATTAAATTCAAGTAAACGTCAGAACATGTACTCGTTAGTTTTTATTTGGCAGGGTGCTTTCAAGGACTACGACGACAACAAAAAACGTCCGTCGCGCAGGGGCTGCGTAAACTGAGCAGATTTCCCACGTGCTCCACATATTTGCATTTATCTCAAAACTTAAAAGTTCAATGAGAACAATATTTGGTATTTTATTATTATTATTATTTATTAACGTCCACTTTTTGCAACTCAGGCTAATTGGGACGGGTTATCTACAGGTTACCACCCTTTTCTAGCCAGGGTGGGACTTAGGAAGTTATTTAATGAATTTCGCCACTAAATAATTTCCTTTGCCCAGGCGAGAATCGAACTCGCCACTCTAGGTTTACCAAGTAAGATTAAGGTCAGCGTTTTAACTCACGTGCCTAACCTGAGCCCTATTTGGTATTTAAGCTTCAAAACATAATAGAAAGTTATTAATATGAGATCAGTAGGAATGGAGCTTCGGAAGACCGAAAACTAAAAAATACAAATATCTCAGTTAATAATCAAGATAGTGAAAAATGTACATAATAACATTTATAGAATATTACATTTTCAATAAGATTGGTTTACACAATGTTTCGATCCAACGCATAATAACGGAAATATTAAGAATTTTCGAAATTCTCCCCCTCTAAACCACTACTTCCCCTGGTCCGATTTCAGCCGTCCGTTAACGAACTTGAACTTTCTGTTTGTATAGAACGATTATATATCAAGTTTGGTAACGGGAAGACAGAAATTACGACCGCTAGAGTGGTAACAGACATATATATATATATATATATATATATATATATATATACAGTTTTCAACGGACCTCATTTTCGTCATCTCCTGGGTAGGATCGATGGACATTTGAAGGAAAATTTCGAAAATCGCGTCAAAAGTACGACCTCAATAGCTGATTTCCCTTAAGAGAAATCTGCTAAAATCATCATGGTGAAATAAATTATCGTTCCCAAAATATATCATCTAATTGTAAAAATATGTTTGATGTTTGATGACATGTTTATAACAAGTAACAAATTCAAATCTTAATCATTCAGAAAGGATTGTACACAACATGTGTAATCGTATTCGGGTAAATACATTTATCATTTCAAGATATATATTTGCTCATATATTGATTTAAGTCCATTGTAAAGGATGGACTATTTACTTTTGTATATATTTTCTTAAATATACAATATGAATGACACTATTGGAATTTCAATTCTTGAACCTAATAATTTAGTAACAATTCGAAATGGCTTGTGCACATCTTTTGTAATCGTAATTGGGAATATACAGTCATGTAAAGGGGTAATCCATGTAAAATGTAGACCTTATGAAGTTGAATATCAAAAGAAATAAATAATAAATAAATTTTCTCGGATTTTTCACTTCAACATACTTACTGTAAGAAGTAACTAAAAAAAAAAAACAAAGAAAGTAACAATTTTGAGTGTATATAAATAAACACACACACACACACACACACACACACACACACACACATATATATATATATATATATATATATATATATATATATATATATATATATATAAAGCACACACACACAATAAGTTACTTTCTTCGTATGTTTTTAGTGTGTGTGTGTGTGTGTGTGTGTGTGACTGTGTAAGATATATATATATATATATATATATATATATATATATATATATATATATATATATAAAGCACATACAAAAAGTTACTTTCTTCGTATTGTTTAGTGTGTATGTATGTATGTGTATATATATATATATATATATATACTCGCTCAGATACTCGGCTCTGCCCGGGAATTCATTTGAGGCTGGATGGTGATGTTATTTTTTGCAAGGCTTTACTTTTCACAATATTATGGTATTTACCAATCCCCGTGTTAGGGTTAATACCCGTCATTTCTGTGGATTTGTTAATAATAAAATTTGTAAATTCAGGCCTCCCTTACAACCTCCACTCCTGCCCGTCCCTAGAAATGTTAGTATGGCTTATAAGGAAGGCGTTAGTGCTAATGCACATACCGAGTGTTTTATTTAGTACGGTTGAGTCTTTTGTGCCGAATAAAGTTGTTGACTCCCGCTATAATTTTTAGCGTATGACGCCTTTATACTTCGGTATACGACGATAGTGTATATAACAAAAGTTTCTCTAAATAACAAAATAAACAACTTTAGTTATGTGCATATTTGCCGAAACCCCAGTAGGAAACGAAATATCACTATTTTTAATTTCAGGCCTCCCTTATAACCCCCACTTCTGCCCGTCCCTAGAAATGTTAGTATGGCTTATTATAAGGAAGACGTTAGTGCTAATTCAAATACCGAGTTTGATTTAGTTCGGTTGAGTTTTTTGTGCCAAATAAAATTGTTGACTTCCGCAGTAGTTTTTAACGTATAATTCATTTATACTTAGGTATACGACAAAAGTGTATATAACAAAAGTTACTCTAAATAACAAAATAAACAATTGTTGTTATGTGCATTATTGCCAAAAATACAATAGGAAACGAAATATTGCTATTTTGAATTACAGGCCTCCCTTATAACCCCCACTCCTGTTCGTCTCAGAGAATATTAACATAGCCTAAAGACTAAGTTTGGTTAGTTAGCGCCGCTATACTCCTAGAGGCGTTAATCCTATTAACTCTAATTCTGCTAGCATTGATAACGCTACTAATGACAATTCCCATTGTATTGACACTAGTACTACTGGCCCTTTAAATTGTAATACGAGCTCTCCTAGACTTTTAAATTGCGAGGAGTTGGAAAATAAAGACCTGGATGTTGGTACTGTAAATTGCATTCAACAACCCAGAGTAATTAATTTAAGTAATGTCAATTTGGAGACCGAGGAATTAAACATTTTAAATAAAGGGTTACAGTATTGTTTAAGAAAACCTCCTTCTAAAAAGGATATTGTGAGCCTGATGGCAGCTGTTGAGTCCATATCTGTTGACAGCCCGGTTGGTTCGGGAAGTGGGGATTGAAATAGAGAAGTTTATAGCAATCAAATTCCGGGAAAACATAAATCGAATTCTGAATTAAAAGTTCTTAACAGATTAAATATGAAATTGAAAGAAAAACAACCTAATAATTACAAAAGCAGATAAGGGTAAATCAAGCGTAATTATGCCAAGACTAATGTATGTTGAAAAATCATCTGCCCTCTTGGAGGATTTAGGTTGTAAGCAGTTAAATCAGGACCCCACTGAACAGTATAACAATACGGTCAGGCAATCCCTTAAGAACATATGCCATATTTTCCAACCGTACGAAATAAACCAACTAATTCAAATGAACCCCCTGCCCCCGCTTCTCTATTGTCTACCAAAAACTCATAAAGATAATATTCCCATGAGACCTATCGTGTCGTTTGCCTCATCCCCCACTGAAGAATTAGCCAAAAAACTAGTGTACAAATTTAAAACCCTGGTAGATTTCAAACCCAGTTTTTCTTTGAAAAACACTTCAGACTTGATTAAGAAAATTAATAATCCGAACAGCAAATATCCCTCCAACCGGTTTTTGGCATCATTGGACGCACAGAACATGTTTTCTAACATTCCCCCCAAGGACGTGGTGAGGGTTTTTGATTTGTTTTTCAAAATTAAGAAACTGAACCCAGTAATAGCCAAAGAGTTCCTAGATCTTCTTCAGGTATGTTTAGGCCAATATTTTTTCAAATTTCAGTGGGACGTTTTTATGCCCTGGAAAACGGCCTTGTGATGGGATCTGCGATTAGCCCACTAGCTGCGGAGTTGTTTATGGATTATTTGGAATGCAAATATTTGATGTCTAATCGCAACCCATACCGAAATCATATCAATTTCTGGGGGCGTTATGTTGATGACATCATCATAAGTTATTCGGGGGCTGAGAATGATATGAGGGGTCTTATGGACTATGTCAACAGTTGCCATAGGCAGCTAAAGTTTACTTTGGAGATGGAGAATGAGGGGAAGTTGAGTTTCCTAGACTTGGTTATTTCAAGGAAAGGGCCGTCTCACTCCTTCAACATTTATAGGAAGCCTACCGCCACTGCCATCATGATCCCTGCTGATTCGTACCACCATCCTCAATATAAAGCTTCAGGCATCACGTACTTGATAAACCGACTCCTGAGTATCCCGTTGGCAGAAGAGGATTTTCAAAGCGAGTTTAAGTACATAAAACAAATCGCAACAGCCAATGGGTACGATGAGAGAATGGTGGATAAAGTCATGGAACGCCGATTCACTAAGATGGTCCAAGATGAATTTAAAGAAGGCGAGAGAGAGACTCGAAATCCTGTGGGCCAACTCAGCATCCCATACCTAGGTAAATTTTCTGAGAAGATAGGACGCATGCTGGAAAAGGTTGGCCTTCGTACTGCCTATCGAAGTCTAAGCTCCATAAAACATATGCTCCCAAGGATTAAGGATGCGGTCGATCCACTGGATAGATCTGGTGTGTATCGGGTTGCTTGCCTGACTTGCGGAAGCTCATATGTGGGGCAAAGTGGAAGGAAGCTAAGAAGCAGATTAAAAGAGCACCTTTCCACCAAGACTTCGGAGGTACGTAAACACATGATAAATGAAGGCCATGAAGCAAATGCCGTTGAGTTCGAGGTGCTCGACCACCTTGGCAAAGGGAAGACAATGGATCTAGTAGAACAGTTATGGATCAGGATGGACATGCTAGAAGATAAAAATATTAATATTAGGGGGGAGGGTGTCGTGCTCAGGCATGTTCCTTCCTCTGCAGTAGCCGCCCTGGCCCGAGTAGGCTCCCAGTCTCGCCGGAGATGTCGGCTCAATAGGAACCAACTCTAGGTCAGTTCCTCTCCATCTCCTAGTTATTTTGTTGTTTATTGCTATTAATATTTATTTGTAAACGTTCTAGTCATAAGTTTTATATATATTTGTTTGTTTTTTAATATTCGACTACCTTTGTTGACTTTTATATATATATTTATTTATTCATATATATATTACATGTTTTTTGAAAGTATAAATGTTGTGTCACAGAGCACTGATGATGGGGACGGTTCGCCCCGAAAGTACTTTGCCTGTAATAAAGAAGTATTAAGAGTGGAGTTGTTTGACCTTTTTGATCCTTCCGTTGATTAATTGTACTGCTCTTGATGTTTGTTTCAAGGCTATCTATATTCAATTTTATTTCATATTATTCACATACTTTGAAATAATTGGAAGTAATGTATCAATATTTTCATTTACTGAATGATTTCATCAGTTTTTTATGTCTCCTGTAAAAGTTTTTTTTTTTTTGACTTACGAGCTTGCTGATCAAAACTGTTAATGCTGAAGCCTAATAACAGTATTATTTTTAACATGAATAATATCATTTTGTTCAACATCAGAATAGATAAATATATTTACTTATTAATTTCAACAACGGTGCCTTTTTTTTTCATTTTTGGCATATATAGGCACGCAAACACACATATATGGCACAAAATTTCAAACTGAAAAGTGTTCACGAAATCACACTAGTTTTTAAATCCTGTGCCTAACTTTTCAATTGACCATTTATATTCGTTAAGGAAAGGTTTCATGCACATTTAATGATAAAATCAAGTTCGTAAATAGCTGAACTCTGATTAGGAAGAAGGGGTGGAGGTTAGAGAAGAGGTAATGTTCATTCCGAAATACCTAAGTCATCTTATTAATTAAGTAATGTGCTGCAATTGTTGTTCTGTAGATGTCAAATATCCATTATAGTATAAGTAGTTACTGTTATTACCGTGGTCCTCTGTAAATCCCCCCCCCCTCCTCAACCTTCCGTTTTCAGTAAACCGAACTAAAATTTCAAGAATAGTTAGTTTCTAAGGCAGAAAATGGAGCATGACGGTGCTACCTGTATCATTCTAATACGTGCAAAATGTGTTTATTTTACTTAGAACGTGTGAGACGGATGTTTCCTTATTTATTGTTGTGCTCAAATTTGTGAAGACCAACATTTTTAAGTTTCTTATATTTAGTTAGTAGATTAACTGAAAACAGATATAAGAGTGCAACGATTCTATGTGGAAATTACGTGTATTTATGAGCACTCTTTAGTAAGGCGCGACAGGTGTAAGGGGCGGACAGGAGATCATAATTATCTTAGTCACTGTCATCCCAATGAGGAAAAAAAAAATTTTCGAGGGTGCTATTAATCCCCCTCGCCGTGCTCTAGCTATGGTTATTGGTTTTTTGAAGGAGTGGTCTGGAGGCCTCAACTCGGGCAGGTTGTGTTGCCGAGGACGAGGCAATTAGGGGCTGGCATTAATCAATCGCCCTGTTGGATGTGGGCACCCTCATGATGGATTTCAAAACAGTCCAATCCCTAGAACCGGATAGCTGCTCTGGCAATCTTCAACCTCCCGCAGCTACCATTCCTATCATCCTACTTAGAATCCCAGCCTGTCTTCAAGCAAGTTGCCACTGCTGGGGCAATGGGTTTAAGAAGCTTCGGCTCCCAATAACTGCGTTCTCCCTGCTTGTTGACAGAAGCATAATCAGGGAGAAACATCTTTAAACACCGACGTAATTAGCAGTCTATGTTTAAACGCCCCTGACGTCCATTTTCACACAAAGGCGTAATGAGATATCAATGCTTTCTCTCTCAGACGCCTGATTTTACCTCTTCACAACGCATCTCTGTTAGGACATTCTTACTTATCTCATGTATACGAAGCATTCTGAATACAAATTCTGAAAAATCACGAAGAAGAATATATCTAATATACAGCAACGAACACCCACTCTCAGTATAGTGAACTTTGACATATCTTTAAATTACATATCTTACTACAACTCTTAACGCCTTCTTTCTCATTCGAACCCTAATCAAAAGAAGATACATATATTTTCTGTGAATATTAGTCTACCTTCTCCTACAAAATCTTATGTGGGCACCATAAATACTCTATTAAATGAAATATACAAATATTTTGCTGAATTTCATTTCAAAATATTTCATTTGAAAGAAATGATATCTCCGTTCCAATGCAACTGAGCATAAAATGTCATAGAACATAATTTCTATATCGTCTTATGAAGATAACAGGTTCTTTAAAAATATTTTGCGTTTCTTATAGGTACAGCGAAATTTTCAAAATTTATTTCACTCTCCTTTGGTCGATTTCAATCAAAACGACTGGACGTCGTGACAGTTGTATTTATGAAATGTCAACATTTTATGTAAAATAGCAGTTGTTTTCGAGATACGAAATAAGTATACGCCAAAGCAAGACGAAATAGTTTCATGGAGGGTCAAAACGCTTAATACCGTTGAAATCTGAAAAGTCGAATGATTGTAAACAGATTATAGTATAAATCGAATACACTTTTTCCAGAAAATATGAAGTTCAGTTATAATTGATGACGTTATCACACAACATATTGCATTTGTCTCACTTCGTAAAAGTTCAATGAGAAAAATATTTGGTATTCAAGCTTCAAGACAAGTGAATGAAGATATTACTGCTTATAGTAATATGACACAAGTAGGAATGGGGGTGAAAACTAAAAACTATATAAATTTTTCGGTTAATAATCAAGATAATGAAAAAACATATACAACAAAATTTATAGAACATTCAATTTGCAATATGATTGGTTATATAGACTTTTTCTATCCGACGTACACAACGAAGATATATCGAAATTCCACCCCTTCGTCTGGTCCGATTTCAGCCATTAACGAACTTGGCATTTAGTTTCGCATGAAATGCTTATAAATCGAGTGGCTAATCATAAAACAATCACTGCGTTTATATATATATATATATATATATATGTAATTTTGAACGGACAATATTTTCGTCATCTACGAGGTAGGATCGATGGACATTGCAGGAAATATTTCAAAAATCGCGTACAACCTCAATTGCTGATTTCAGTTAAGGGAAATCTGCTAGAACCAGCCTTAAATTCCCTGCATTTTCATACTTACAGATCAGGGGGTCAGAAACTCGTGCACGAGTAGGGCGCAGATACTTGCGTGAACATTTTAGATATTATTTGCTGCACAATATAGCACTGAGAATTACAATTTAAATATCAAGAAGTATTTGTTTAATAAATAAATGTAGTTACGCAGTGGTTGTTTAAATAAACATATCTCTAGTATTAATAAATAAGAAGAGATGAAATAATCATCATTAAAGGAAATGTGTTTAAAAACTGTATAACTTATGGCATGCATTTTTACTTCACAAATGAGAAGTTGATCAGGCTAAGATTTTAATTGTAATAACCACAAGCGGTATTCAGATAGTAAAACTAAATCGGGGCACACATTTCTTGAATGATGTAAACAAATAACTCTTGTTTTTTTTTTACTGTCAAGCATGCCCTACATATTGTTGTTACGAAGTAGAAAGAGAAAAAATCCCTGGGTGTGATTTATTCTCCTCTTCATATTCACGCAAATATATTATATTTTTATTTTACCATGAAGGACTTCTGCAACTTTCATATTTCTCCTCACTGCATACTTCTCTCCCTGTCGTTCGAGAATTGTTTTCACTTTGTCCTTTAATTTCTAAGTTATAAAAGAATTCAACACAGATGTATTCATCATTGCGACAAAAACAAAAACAAAAAAAAACATTCTTTTTTTTTCATTCTTGCATCGTAGAACGATCCACAATCATAGTAGACAGTTTAAACACGTTATTTAGTGAGATTATAAGTACTTCTTATTTATGTTTAATTTCAGTGTTATTCCAAAAAGGAATTAATTCATGACGAATAGTATTTCATATGAATTTATTAACTGGCAGTAAATCGCGATAACTAAAGCACTAATATGGTGCGACCAACCATTCCCGAGATGCCAAACACGTTTTTCTCACTCCCCCTTTAGAATACAGAAACCTGGTTAGAACTGAAGATAGGTGGTATCGAAAAAAGAGGCCAGAAAAAGGGCTGTGCATCTCCTCCTTTTATATTCTAAGAAAACGAAACAAACTTGTCGGCTTCGTTTCTGATAAATTCGCTTGTCTGAAGGTTAATTCCTTCACGAGTAGGCGGTTCCCTTTGAACTCAAACATAAATTCGTCAATATTTCACTTATTGGCTTTGGCGGAGTAATTTGAAAACTGTCCCTGCTCACCCCAAGTTATTCCATTTTTTTATTTTTGAGAATAGTGGAAAAGAATGGGGTACCGGTTTTTTCTAGGTGTTTTTATTTATTTAGGTTATTTTTTAGTTTAAATAAATCCCATTACATGAACAATTTAATGAGAAAATCTTATTTCACTGCGGCCATTAAAAATGGGTATGTCAGTAAATACAAGAGCTAGAACTGTTTGGACCAACTTTCTCAAGTTTGCCTATTTAATTACGTTTGGGCAGATGTATATCCCCAAATATGCAAGTATTACACTTTCGAACCAGGTGCTACTGCCACTGGCATCTTTACGTGCTTCCTAATATTCTCAGGAATGAGTAAAAATCAAGTTGCTGACTACAATGCACAGAAAAGCTAATACTCGAACTTTTATAGACGAGCAGTTTCCTTAGATCACACGGTAAAATCCACTAAAGGAAAAAAAATACATGCACACAGCAACCTCTAACTAAATCTGGAACTACCTATATGTCTACTTTTTGCAATGCCCTCACAAATTTAATCACTACATATACCAACGGCATACACAAAACAAAAACCAATATCAATAAAAGCATATACGAATTATTCATTACCCAAGCAAATAAAAAATGCTCCAATTGATCGGTTACTATATACTTATTACTTACTATATATACAATATACCTGAAGAGCTGCACATAGAATATCTGAAGTTTTTGTAAAATGAACAATTCCAATAATTAAAAAAATTCAAATCCGAAAATTCTTGATTCTTTCCGTGCAAAAGAATAGGTTGCCAGTATTGGTATATCAGAATGTTTTACTTATAAAGTTAATGTTGATAGTATGGCCAACATGTACTTCATACTGAAACAATTAAAAAAAATATAGTTGATTGCTACTAATATGAAATTTTGAAAAATATTAATTACAGTGGTTCAGAGATTGTTTGAGAAGAAGTAAATAAAACCCTACAATATTTAGTTGCGAAATGAAAATCAGTTAGTATGTAATATGTGCTTTAATTAATTATTCATTAATTAAAATGAACGACTTTCTCCCTTTTGTCAGCAACCACGTATCACCTAGTTTGACTTTTCAATTCCGCAACCATTTAATGATTATAAGTTTCATATTACATCCATTTGTAAGTAAGATGAGATTTAAAAACGTTTGCGTTACAACATATGGAGTTCCCTGCTTTAACCCTACATTAGAGCAGTTTTTACAGAATTTAACAGAGTTAACAGTACTGTTACTAGTACTAACATCACTTTGATTTATTGCTTAAGTCATAAAACGTTTTTAGTTAAGTTGAGTTAACCCTTAGAGCAGATTTTAGTTATGTTCTTTGTTTTTCTCTGTTTAATTTTTTTTTTAATTTTGTGCATAAAGTCAATTTTATGATACAGTTTCAGTGTTAGATGAGTTCAATTAAGGTAAATAAACTATAGGTATAGATCGTTGTACTGATTTCGAAAAGTTGCTACTATTGACCATCGATCCTTCAAGGAGGTGATAAAAATGTTCAAATACATTTGTATTTGTGTGCCTGTTAACGCTTAGCGTTCGCAAATTTTGTCTGCACAGCTTCCTAACTCATTATTGGAATGTTTCATGTAAAACTAAAGATAATACTTCCTATTACGATAATAGCGGATGAATATACTGACAGATATAACATACTAAAACTGCATCAAACTACAAACGAAATAACAACAGAAGATGTAGAATACCCGACACCGGATGTATATGAATTGGACACATCCTGGACTAACACTCGAAATTGTAATAATTACAGAAAATATAAATCCTTCATAGGAATATACAATTTACACAGGCGGTAGCAAGGATGACAGGACACAGGTGCTGCCTTTATCATTTTTGTAGGAAATAAAACGGATGATGGTATAAAATGTAAAACATTTAAATTAGGCAACCATTGTTCTAATAAACAGGCAGAAATAATTGCCGTCTTACAGGCTCTAAAGTATGTAAATGAAATGGACTTTTAACCAAACACTTACATTCTACTACACAAACTAGATAACTTAAAAAACCACGACGAACATATAGTACAAATACGCCATAATATAACACAATTAAAAAACAGACTAACTTTCATTCACTTCAAATGGGTCAAGGCACATGCAGGAATTATGGGCAATGAAATAGTCGATACCCATGCCGAAAGTGCGTCTGAAAGTAGCGAAGAGGAAATATACTATACAATTACTCCAAACTGTGACTTTACTAAGGGAAAAAAGTATCAATTTGTGGTAACAGCGATGGAAGGTTAAAAGGTTAAAAGAATTTTATTATCTAAAATATTAACAAATAATAATTTACAATAGAAGTAAATACAATTTTTCAAGCTTATTGGCTTTTTTAAATATTCCACAATACTTATATCTATTTTTATTCTAATATCTAAATGTATTAGAAAATAAGGGAAAAAATACAAAAACCCAAATACAGAAATAAATAAAAATTCTCAATTACAGAACGGTTAAAAGTAATACAGAAGAACTATAAAGATACACAGAAGAATATAAATTTGTACAGAAAAAATAAAAGCTCATCAGAGAAATTAAAATGTTATGTGTTTAAGTCTCTTATATTTGTAATTCTTGTAATTTAAACTACTATAACTATATCAGCAATGTGCTGATACTTACTATCTTGACATGCATCGAAAAAGTGTTCTGCTAACTTAGTTATGTAATCATTTATTGTGGGAATGTCAAGAATTTCATGCATGTGCATGACACGAGTCCATCGTGGGAATGAACCAATAAATCTTAAACATTTATTTTGAGACACTTGTAATTTACGCTTATTAATTTCGCATGTCATTGACCAAATAGGACAGGCATAAAATAAAACAGGCCTTATATATAAGTAGTAAACAAGTTTTTTGTTAGTTAACCCTGAATTTCTGTTTAGTACAGAAAATAAGGATTGTAGTATTCCAATAGCTTTATTACACTGAGTATTGATGTGGTTAGTGTTGGTAAGTTTAGAGCCTAATATGACTCCAAGATATTTCACATTCTTTGACCAAGGGATGGGATTGCCTAGCATTTTAACTTCAGGGTACACTCGAGTTCTCCTCCTAGTAAAAAGAATAACCTCTGTTTTTTGAGAATTCAATCTTATTTTCCACTTATTACAATACTTAATACATTGTGTCAATGCTATGGTGAGATGGTTGGGAATAGTGTCAACTCGGAAACTTGAAATTATAAATGCTTTATCGTCAGCAAGCAGGGCTTTCAGGTATTTAGTTTTAAGATAGTTTACATCATTAAAAAATATTATGAATAGTATTGGACCAAGTACTGATCTTTGTGGGACACCTACAATAATTTGTAAAAGGTTAGATCTTGAGCCACCAGTAGTGACATAAAAAGATCTGTTAGTAAGATAACTATTGATTAAGATAATCAAATATTTTGGAAAGTTATATTGAATCATTTTATATATCAGGCCATTATGCCATACACAATCAAAGGCTTTTTCAACATCTACCAGAGCCATGCCTGTATGTTTATTCAACTTGAAATTATGGAGGATCAAGTCAGTTATCCTGGCCAATTGGGTTGTTGTTGAATGCCGATTTCGAAAGCCATGTTGGTTATTGGAGATCAGAATGTTTTCTTCCAAGAAATATGTTATATTAGATTTGATTACCTTTTCAACTACCTTGCTGAGGCAATTTAGCAATGAAATATATCGATAGCTACCTGGGAGGGTGGGATTTTTCCCTAACAGCGATGGAATGAAACAGATAAAGGATAGAATAGAAGGATAGAAAAACCACTATCTAACACAAATACTAACTGGACACGGACATACAAATTATTACCTACACAGATTCAAACTTACTGACTCAAATACTTGTAAAGGCGACAATTACACTGATCAGACATTTACCCACCTTATTTATGAATCTAGATTGACTCAAGACATACAAAGACAGTTAAAGACTAATACTCCCGCATGACCTATCAGTCCCGATATTTCATTTTCGAAACAACTAAATTTATTAAGAGCAATAGTCTATGATATTCTTAAGCTGGGAAAGGAAAAGTTAATATAGTTAATGTAATAAGGAAAAGTCATTTTATTGGTTATTTAACTGTATACCTTAGTTGTTCTTATTTAATGTTTTTTTTGTCAAGTTTAATTTTCATGTTCTTATTTATATTTTTAATATTTGTATATATATTATTATATAAAAATTGTTAAATTAGTTTTAGTTAATCCCTATTTATTGATTTTCACGCTAAGCAACTAGGTTCCTAATCATACAAGGCTTTATTTATATGGGGCAATTACAATGGGAGAATTGTATTATCAATAAATATTTCAGTTCTGATTTGCCCTAGAGGCCATAATTTTTATTCAATCGAAATCAAACTCGATAAATAAATGTTTACTGTTAAAATAAAGATCCAGTTCATTAATCCAAAAATTTGACTAAGAGAAATGTGAGTTTATGTAAGTGATAAAATGTAGTCGATTTTAACTTTAAAATGTTATATAGACAATTTTGTCCATAAAGTACTTTTCTATATTTGGTACTCAGTACATTATTCTCAAACTCGAGCGTTAGTAGAGACATTTGTAATATGACAATTCTAGCGCTTAGAAAACTCCCGCTAGTACTTACGCGATTTTAGTTAAAAGTTGTTTACATCTTTAATCATCGCACTCCAAGCATAGTTCTTATCTGTGCAGTATTTAGAACTCGAGCTGAAATGGAAATGTTTTGATTGATTCGGATGGTGTTTTTAAATTAATAGAAATATTTTCAAAATGTTAGTGAAGCTGAACGTACTAGAATTACCTTTTAACCAATAGAGTGTTAACGGTCACAAAAAAGTTGTCTATTTGTGTTGGCTTATTACATTTCTTCCATTGAAACGGAGACACATTGCGAAAGACCAATTTTCTCTTCTGTTTTTAGTCCATTGTATAGAATTAATGAGCATCGCATAAAACGTCTTACATGTTTAATTTGTAGAAGATTCTGTCTTTATTGATAAACGTGGAAGAGAAGTGTATAGGTGACACAACTGTGGAAAAATTACTCCTGGCTCAGAAAGGCAGCATTTCAGAGGTTAACTAAAATACAGAAAAAACTGCCTGAAGAGCTGAATATAACCAAGTACGTAGAATATGCTCAATCAAGTATCTAATATCCTAACATGCTTTATTTTGAATCATATTAGTTCGTTGTTTAAAAATAATTATTATTTGTATATAGTAAAAGATAAGAAAGAGTGTAAGGGCGTGCGGTTAGCTTTTGCGGTAATAATAATACAAAATGTCGGGGCGTGGAAGCTATTTAGTCCCTAATTTCGGCACCAAAATGTAAAGGCGGGAAGCTTTTTAAAGGCGAGAATAAGAGAGAGCATTAGACTGAACCATTTTTCTATTTCTATTCGAAAGATGAGGGGAAATAACACAATTAACTATTTGAGTTCTCCTAAGAATCAAGTATATTGAATTGATTAAAACTACATATAATACACGTTATAAATAGAGGTTGAACAAGAAACAGAAAGAACTTAACTTTATAAACTAATTTAGCGGCAATATATATATATATATATATATATATATATATATATATATATATATATATACACACACATAGAATGAGCGATAGGTCCTATATTGTGTGAGTACTCATTTGATAATTTGCGCAAATAATGCTAGCATTATTAAAATAGGCACCTGCGGGAAACGAAAACGTTCCTAGAAGTGGAGTCCTCCTTCGTTGCTATGTTCTGTGTTCCGTAGAAGATCCGATTTCCAGCCGGTTGCGGTGATCCGCACAGGATGGCAGCTTTGCGGGAGATGAAAAACTGACTGTAACTCTATCACGGGTGAATTCCAACTGAACGGTTGTCTATGAAGTGGTTATCTATGAAGTGGTTATCTGTAGCGGAGGGAGAGGGGCAAGGCCCCACTGGCCGTAGAAACGACCCCAGCGAGCGTCTAAGACCAACTGACTTTATCCTTGTAACTAGCCGATGCCTTCTTGAGCTGCAAAAGTAGTTTCCGCTGTAGGCCACAGCCTTGGTGATCTGCATATGTGTGGCGGGTTTGTGAACTAGGCAAGCGCGGGAAATTCAAATCAAAATGACGACTGAACATCCCCCCGCCCATGGACGTTCCCCCCTTGAGAAGAGGACGTTCCTTTGCATGATGGGCGTGGAGAGGGCGGTGAATCAGAAAATGTCCAGGCGTCAGCACATCCAAATCACTAAGGCCAGCAGAGAGGGGGCAGCGGGGGCAACTATTGAGGATGGCGTCAATGCTGACCAGTAAGGTGGTAAACTTTTCAAGGGAGAGAACTTTGGCGGGAAACTTTCTTCTTTTAGAAGCTCCTCCTTGAATATTTGAGTGCAGCGGAAGTGACAGGTTCTAATTCCCAAAAACTCTGTAGTTCTTTATTTAGTTAACATTTCATGCAGCGGAGAACGTTTTCACAAAAGATTGTGAGGCAGATTCGATGGATTCCTGCGGGAAACTTTGCGGGTGAACATTTCTTCTTTTAGAAGCTCCTCTTTTGAATATATGGGTGCGGCGGAAGTGACAGGTTTTAATTCCCAGAACCTCTGTAGATCTTTATTCAGTTGCACATTTGAGACAACGGAAAACGTTTTCACAAAAGATTGTGATGCAGCTTCGATGGATTCTTCAGGCGGTGAGTCAGGTATGCATTATACTGTAACTTGAGCGGGCATGTCTTCTGAATTGTAAGGCGGGTTTTCCCTTTGAGGATTACTCTTAGTGAGGCGACGACGTCTATTCTTTTTGCGGATGGTCTCGCCCTCGTTATCTTGGACTTCTGGGGCCCAACTGATGCGGCGCGGATAAGATGGGAGACATTACTTCCCCAGGAGACACCAACCCAAATTGGTCTTGAAGGCAAGAGGGCCACCTTTAGAGGGATGAATGATAGCGGGCTGAAGGATATGTGCAACTAAATCGACTCCAAACAGCATGTCAATAGGAGCCGGGCGGTCAAACTTTGGATCAGCGAAGGAGAGGCCATGCAGATATTTCCAGGGCCCAATGTTAAGCGGTTCAGAAGGCATAGTGGAGCAGATGGACTCAATAACGAAGAACTGTCCGATGATCATTTTATCTGGCGACACTGGAAAGGAAACAGCAATGTAGCCAGGCCAGCTGACTCCCATAGGGTCACCCGATCCGTGAACATCCACTTGGGATGAAATGATGGTCGAGCCTAAGCGGGAAGCGGCGCTTTGAGTGACGAAACTGGCTTGGCTGCAGGAATCAACAAGGGCTCTAAACAAATGTGCGGAGCGGGAAGAACCTTTGAGAGTTATCTGTGCTGTGGGAAGAATAGAAAGCGGGCAATGCTTCGATGAACCAGACAACGAGACAGAAGGAAGAGACCGGAGTATACGGACGGGCCTAGATTTGGGCGGAAAACATTCCTCATTTGAAGCGGGAACACCTTGTAAGCGTTGATGAAGCAGAGAATCCTTTAGCGGTGCAGCAGAAGTAACATGAAGGTCTACCCGCTGACCCTCAGTAAGACTAGATGATGCGGGAGATACCTTTTGAGAAAGCGGGGGTTGTGCCAGAGAGCAGTCTGAGGGTCCGTATTGCGGGAGTCATTGAGGAGACAAATCCGGGGAGTGATGATGGCGGGAAAGCTTAGAATCTTTAGTGCGGCGGGGATTATGCGACTTCCTCTCCGCATAATAGACAGATGGTTGCTGAGAATCGTTGAAAGAAGGGGATGATCT
Source organism: Riptortus pedestris (assembly GCA_019009955.1). Lineage (NCBI taxonomy): Eukaryota > Metazoa > Arthropoda > Insecta > Hemiptera > Alydidae > Riptortus > Riptortus pedestris. The sequence continues at coordinate 54,941,254 of CM032230.1, read as the reverse complement.
AGAGATGCGGGAAGCCTTTGATGATGTTTCTTGAGCATGCCTTGCCGGTGGAGAATGTGACCTCTTCTGAGTGGTGGAAAGATGCCTTTGCCTAGAATAGAGATGCGGGAACGACGGGGAAGGTTCCGGATTAGGCTTTGAAAGAGGGGAAGCGATAATGTCTGAAGAGCGGGTAGCATTTAGATTAACGCCCTCGAGGGTGTGATGAGAGCGGTGACATATCCGGCAGCGGCTTGAAGATTTGCAGTATCGAACTCCGTGGTTCCCCAAGCAGTTATAGCATAACTGCAACATTTTAATAGCATTGTAGCGCAAGGCAGCAGACAGCCCCTTGAATTCTGGGCATTGATAGATGTTATGGGCTTGGCGGCAAAAAAGACATTTGGTAATGGTAGCAAACGCCTTCAAAAAGCGATTATTAACTTTGATCAAAGCGGTGTCTGATTGGTTAGTTTTAGGATCCATATTGAAGATAAACCTATTATACAAGAATATAAGAAATAAAGAACAGCAATTATACAAGGATATAAGAAATAAAGAAATGAAATGTACACTTACAATTTACAAGTTAGAACTCAAATAGTCTTGTTTTGCGGTGAACTTTTATCATTCTAAAGCGGTAACCTTTTACTTTTATAATTCAAATAGTCTTGTTTTGCGGTGAACTTTTATTATTCTAAAGCGGTAACCTTTTACTTTTATAATTCAAATAGTCTTGTTTTGCGGTGAACTTTTATTATTCTAAAGCGGTAACCTTTTACTTTTATAATTCAAATATTTTGTAATAATACTTAATAAACTTTTCCGGATAAACACTTCCGGTTGATGAACACTTCCCGGTTGATAAGCACTTCCCGGGTTACTCGGCACCAAAATGTAAGGGCATGCGGTTAGCTTTTGCGGTAATAACAATACAAAATGTCGGCACCAAAATGTCGGGGCGGGGAAGCTTTTTAGTCCCTAGTTTCGGCACGAAAATGTAAAGGAGGGAAGCTTTTTAAAGGCAAGAATAAGAGAAAGCATTAGACTGAACCATTTTTCTATTTCTATTCGAAAGATGAGGGGGAAATAACACAATTAACTATTAATTGCCTTCTTGAGCTGCAAAAGTAGTTTCCGCTGTAGGTCACAGCCTTGGTGATCTGCATATGTGTGGCGGGTTTGTGAACTCAGGGAGCGCGGGAAATTCAAATCAAAATGACGACTGAACAAAGAGTATTTAATTATTTAGTGAGTTCACTGGATGTAACAAATCCAAAGCCAATAATAAAGCATTGCAAAATGGGTGAATATAACAGTTTGAAAAGGTGTTCTCAGAGAGAAATTTTATTTCCTGTTGAGAAAATATCACGAGCAGACTTTAAACCCCACTACTGTGCCAATAGTAGCAAATTAAAAAAATCACTCCCAACATCACATAAAAATGAAATTTACTACTGACAACTCAATTTCCTCCCTTCCAATATGCATATTCTGGACGTATTCTGTGACCAATGAAGGATCTGGAGATTTTTACTAAATACTTAATAATTTTTTGTACGATAATTTGCCCTTAAAAATCAGAGGATGCATACTGTGTTTGGATTCCTTTACGAGGTCATGATAGAAATGGAAACTTTTAATAGCATAAAGATTATTTGTCCAATTACAGGGGCTCACTGATGGATTGTGACAGGTACTTGAGTGTTGTCAATCGAAAAGTATGCAGTGAAACCCTAGATGACGGGAAGGGAAGTGTTAACGACGTGCCGATCAATACTATTCCCTTTGAATGTAATTGACTGTGGCCGCGACTAATATGAGTTCCAGAATCGCGTTGCCCACTTGACACCATTCTTTCTGCTGAAATGACTGCAGGCTATTTAGAATGTAGAACACTTCAAATGAAATACCTTATTTATTGTTTCACTGTGCTTTGTTTTAGTAAACTATCTAAAATAGTCCCTCACACTGTTTTTAGAGTTCAGTTATAATAATTTAATACAAATTATTAATAGATATTGTTTAAATTATGGGAAATGAGCTCTGAGAAAATTAAAGATGTTTCCATAAATTCATCTTATTGAGAAAAGTATTTTCAGATGCTTTAATTAGTCCGAGGTAAACCAATTTGAAGGTCACTCGCTTTTCAAACAGACACCTTTAACCTTTACAGTAAAGGACCCTGTATTATTATAAACATCTATCAAATCACATCAACACAAAGTTAATAAAACATTTATCATTGAAATAAGTGCCCTGTCAATTTTCCATTAACAATGCGGGCATCAAAAGCATTAAAAAGATTTTTATCTTGATGACCAGAAACTGTTTAAGCTCTACTAAGTTACCACATAATTTTCCCCAAAACCTCTTTTAGTAACACCACGTGAAGAATGTTATAAGGAGTTATGGTGGGTCCTAGTCTGCTGTTACAATTGATATTACCAGTTATGTGGATTATGTGGACAGAAAAAGGTAAAGTATCACTGCAAAACACCAGTGAAAATGTACAAATAATCAAAAACTAATCAAAATTTGAGCCGGTTAAATTAAATACTTTTATATTGTTTATACTTTACCTATGAATATATATATCATATGTTCTAATCTATTATTCAGTATTAAATATGGTTGGATGGGATAAAATAAGTTAACTTCAGCATGGATCAGCCGTAAACGTAAACATGATATTCGGATGTGGATGGTAGGATGATTTAATGACCGAGTTTCCGGTACCACAGCTGGAAGAACAGAACTGGATGACCCAGTTGGGGATTGGGTAATTTGTAAAGAAAGCGATGGCGTCCAGTGTTAACACCATTTTGTGTCCATTGTGAATGGCATTGAAATTTCAAGAAATGTAAATTAAAATTAAGCATTGAAACTACAGACTTGAAACAAGATAAAGTGATAAAACAACAAAATTTGTCTATCAATAGAAGCAACATTATCCTGTTATAACTTAATAAGAATAGTCCAACAGAATTAAGAAAAAAAAAAAAGGTATTGATTGAAACTTTGATGTAGTTTTCAAATTAATCCATTAAAAAGTGGCTGATTTGGAAGCTCGTAGTGCTCGAGAGGATAAAACAGCAGTTACCTTCATCTCACAAGATGAGATTCAAAACCTCATATTTCAAAGGTGGAAGTCAGACTGGTCCTAGAAACATGACTACAAACTGCAAAAAATTAATGAAATCACTAAGCAATGGTATACTGAAAGTAGAAAAATCCAAAAAGAGGAGGTTGTTCTTTCCCGTATCTGAAAAGGACACACAAAATTAACACATAGTTATTTATTGAAAGATTTATTCCCCCTAATCAGCGATTGTTGTAATGTCCATCTTACATCATTTTTTATATTAAATGTTTTTTTTTTTTATTTCAGGACGTAAAACATAATTTTATTCTTAAAAAATAAAAAAAAAACAAACATTAAAGTATGAAGTCTTTTGTTTGAAGTTATATTTCCACAAGGCTCAAATTGTTTTGGCATTTTGCTGAGTGAACGGCTGGTCTATGCGGAGGAGAAATCTATTTTCTCTATGCAGTCAAGTAGACAATGATAATTATCATTTCCGTTCATATTATTAATGATAAATAATTATCAAAAAGAATGGTGGAATTAAGATCTCCGTATGATTACTGCAACGGCTAGGGTTTACCTGTGCCCCTGAAAACTAATGTAGGAAACACTTTAAACCGGGAGGGATCTATCGGATCAGGGGTTGATTATAGGCTCCGATAAGGCAAGATGGTTCTTCTTGAGCTATGAGTTATTGTTTATACTCTCATCTCCATGTTCATCTATAAATGAATATATATATATATATATATATATATATATATATACACACACACACACATAAATTATGTGTATATATATATATATATATATATATATATATATATATTATGTTGTAACATATTCCGAATTAAATTTTCATCCCTTAGAGTACTATAATGATAATATTTATTATTATGATAATAATTATAATTTATTTCAATTTTTACCACAAAAATATCACTTACTTGTTTGATTTCCCTTTTTTTATTGTTTAGAACCTTTTTTTTTTAGTTATATAAATTCCCCCGTCTTCCGTTGGTTTACGCCTATCTCTTTCTAAACCATCATATTTTTATTAAATAATCTTTATATTCTGAACATATACTTGTGGTTTATTTTTTATTTATTTTGTATTTATAATCAATTTTTATTTTTTCTATACTTCCTCTTTAAGCCACTTGCTTAACTGTGTCCTTTAATCGTTTTCCTTTCAAAAAGGTTTTCTTCCTTTTCTAGATGTTATTTTTTATTTTTTTTTTTTTTTGGTTTTTGGGATGAAAAACCTTTTTGCACAGAGTAGTGTCACTTAAAGATTATATTAACAAAATATTTTGAGTCAGGCAAAAAATAATTTTGATCCACGGAATCTATATAATCTGTGTCCTAATTAACTAAAACGCAAAACTAACCAGAACCGTGTAATATGAGTATAAATCCCCAGCGACTAAGTGGATTTAATTTAAGGTTTTATGTAGCAATGCTATCTGCATTAATTAGAATTTGATTGTTACATGTTAGGTCAGGCTGTGTGATTAGGGATGTGGGCCCCACTTCACCCCTATTTGGCAAACAGGATAATGACTTCATAACTATGGGGGCCTAAACGTACGATAATTAATTACCCAGTTAATTTTCACCGTTTTGAGAGCCACTTTCGTTTCTCGCTAATATAGCTTCCTAGCACATGCATCGTACAAATAAAACGATATTATCCCACTCCCACTCGTCTATGTTTCAGGAAATATTTTTTTACTCCAGTTTACGAAGTATTTCACCAAAACCTCTACATCCTATGATAGAAAATGGACTGAAACAACATAACAAAGGCGGCCCTTTAATAGACGTAAACAAACCTATGCTTACATTACAAAAGGAAAACCGATCAGTTTCCTAAAAGAATATAGTGTAAAGATACTCCAATGACATAAGAAGGAGAGAAATACCTTTCTATCTAACGAATGCACTTTTGATGGATAATAAGAAAAATATATTTTTTGACCGTCTTCAACTTACAGAGAAAAGAACGACGTAAGAAAATAAAATAAAACAATAACCATTCAAAGAGTATACACATCGATTTGTTTTAAAAGGAGAACGATTTTAACCAAACTTTTAATTTGTTCAAATTAAGAGATTGCTTTATAAAATATGTTGTTTATTTCGCTTCCACACATTTTTGGGAACGGCAATCGCCCTGTTGTAATAATGTAGTTACAATGCGAGAGATACCAAGTTCAATCCCCGGGATTCTAGACTAAAGTTTACAAAGCTGTTTGAGGATTTAATTCGTTCTCCCAGTACAGAATCTGCTTCGTCAGGTAGTTGATGACTAGATGCTTTTTTTTTTATAGGGTATTTGCTTTTCATCATGAAAGGCTCGTATTACGAAGAACATGTTCCATGAAGTTTGTCATATAGTTTAAGTCAAATTACACACAAACACACACACACACACACACACACACACACACACACACACACACACACACACACATACACACACACACACACACACACACACATACACACACACACACTCACACACACGCACGTACACACGCACACACATATATATAGTAAATTATTAAAATTAAAGTATTAACTTCAAAATTTAAAAATAATAATAATAATAAAATAAACGCCGAAAATTATTTAAAAAACATGAAATAATATAGAATAAGTATTTAAAAATCAACTTGGAGGTTCTTCGTTCAATTTTCGTGACAAAAAGGCTTGCAAGGTTGAAATAAATATCAATGAGTAATTTTTGTAGACTCCAGATTTGTCCTTGAGTCCTATTGAGTCTTTATTCCGTGCAAAATATGTGTTTAAAGTATTTTTGGAACTGTTTGAAATATTGACTCCATTTTTCCTTTAAAAAAGGCGGGCCATTTTTTGTGAGAGTGAAATTGTTTCTTGGCGACTTTTGATGTAGTAAACCAGTATTGAAGTTTACAGTTTGATGAAGGAATTGACGAGACGCCAAAAGTGAGGCCTAGTATGTTCTGAGGAAATGCTGGATTTATTAAATATTCTTTAAAAACAAAATTATTTTCTTTTCCAAGGTAAGTGCTACAAGCAAAGTAATTTATTGCCAATGGGATCACCACTATCTCCAATAGCTGCGGAAATATATATGGATCGCATGATACCACCTGTGAATCCATGTTTCAAACAGATATATTAATTTTATAGGTATTTCGATTGTTTGGGGTGTTTTAACTAGAGTGAGATTGAATTAAAAGGCTTACTGGATTATATGGACTACTTCAAAAACAATCAAATTCACACTGGAAATAGAGCAGGGAAAATCTATTAACTTTCTTGATCTGTCTATAAGAAGGCATGGAATTAACCATAAATTTTCGATTTATAGCAAACATGCTACAATAGATAGCCGTACCGAACTCCTCCTACCACTACTGTTCTCATAAATTGGCATCTTTTCATTGCCGTAAGTTAGTCATGCCTATAGAAGGCCTAGAAGAACTTTCCTATATTTATCACTTAGCCACGTAGAGTGGCTACTAAAATAAGTATATGGTGGACCGATTGATAAAGAAGAAAAGAATTACAGTGCTTAAAACCCGATATGGCATAATTAAATCCAAAAAGCTCGAAGGAGATAAAAATGGGCTTCCATACCATTCATTGGAGCACTCTCACAAAAGGTGCCGCGCATTTAAATAAATAATATTTTAATCATATGTTTCGCTAAGTGGAATCCAGGGATAAATTTGGAGCCAACAAAATGAGCTGTGAGGTCTGCGATAAATCCAGTATCGGAAGGACTTCCAGAAAATTATTGTTAAGGTGAAGGAAACACCTAAGGACGCGGGAATCTGTATTTCTTGACCATCTTGATCAAGAGAACTCACACTCTCTCTTCTCCGCTGATAAGTGTGAAAGGAAAGAAAATATATTTATAAAGCTGGAAGCCCTAAACAGCGAAAATCCTAATATACAACGGGGGTGGACTGGACTTACCTGTCTGGAAAGCCGCTTCCCTTCCTTAAAGAAGTTAGTCTCTGGGCCAGGACGCTTAGCAGTAACATCTGTTATTCCTCAGAGATCTCTAGTCAGATCTTTAGTATCTCTTTTTTAGCAGATTTCCCTTAAGGGAAATCAGCTATTGAGGTTGTACTCATGACGGAATTTTCGAAATTTTTCTTCAAATGTCCATCGATCCTACCTAGTAAATGACGAAAACTGTATATATATATATATATATATATATATATACTAGCTCAGATACCCGGCTTCGCTCGGGAATTCATTTGAGGCTGAATGGTGATGGTATATTTTTGGCAAGGCTTTACTTTGCACAACATTTTGACATTTACCCGTTCCAGTATTTAGGGTTATTAGGGCCGTTGTTGGCATTTGTTAATAATAAAATTATTTTTTTATGTAAGACTTCACTGTCCTGCATATTGTCATATCTCCCGTCTCCTGTGCATTATGCATAGATTTGAATTATTAAGGAGAAAATATTGACATACATTTTTAGCGTATAACGCCTTTATACTTCGGTATACGATGATAGTGTATATAAAAAAAAGTTTCTCTAAATAACATAATAAACCACTTTTGGTATGTCCATATTTGCTGAAAAAGCAATAGGAAACGAAATATCGCTATTTTTAATTTCAGGCCTCCCTTATAACCCCCACTCCTGCCGTCCCTAGAAATGTTAGTATGGCTTATTATAAGGAAATTGTTAGTATTAATTCACATAGCGAGTTTGGTTTAGTTCGGTTGAGTCTTTTGTGCCAAATAAAATTGTGGACTCCCGCTATAGTTTTTAGCGTATAACTCATTTATACTTCCGTATACGGCAAAAGTGCATATAACAAAAGTTACTCTAATTTACAAAATAAACAACTTTTGTTATGTGCATATTTGCTGAAAAAGCAATAGGAAACGAAATATCGCTATTTTTAATTTCAGGCCTCCCTTATAACCCCCACTCCTGTTCGACTTAGAGAATATTAATATAGCCTATCTCTCAAGTTGGACCAGACTGCTCACGGTGTGCCAATTTAATTTAAAATCGGTTAAGTAGTTTAGGAGTCCATCGCGGACAAACATCGTGACAGGAGATTTATATATATTAAGATATATATATATATATATATATATATATATATATATATATATATATATATATATATATGTGTGTGTGTGTGTCTGTGTGCGCTCTAGCGGTCGCAATTTTTGTTTGATCGTGACCAAACAACTCGATATTTAGTCGTTTTATGTAAAAATAAAGATCACTTCGTTAATGGCTGAAATCGGACCAGTGGGAGGGGGAGTTTAATTCTCATTAAATACACTAAAACAATAACATAAAGCGACGGAGTCGAATAAAATATAAATCAATAATAGAACAAACTGATGCATTCCATCCTCATCAAAACATTAAAAAAATGAAATTCCTTCATGGAATTTTTTGCTTCCAATATTTCAGTTCTCTGTTATCCAAACAATAACAGTCTGCGTTTCATTTCTAAGTTGATTATATCAAATGGAATTTATTTATACAGCATTTAATTAAATTACGAAACTCTCTCGATGTTCATTAAATTAAATTGTCTACTCTGTAAAACGCTATGTGTGACCTCATGACCTATGAACTTCAGCTTTGTATAAGCAAGAGTACAGGCAAATGACGTACAATCACTAATTGCATGAACAATTTCCACTTTTAATGAGAGAATACGTTAATAATACATTGAGGGTAAAATGTTCTGTAGTTGTCTGTCTGTTGTGCTATGACTGGTCTCGTTACCGTGCATAATGATATGATTCACGCATTTAGACATCACACGCGACAAGACGTGAACAGACATTTATCCTTTAATTATAAAAAATGTAAAAAAGAGTTCATGTTTAAACCTGAACTGAAGCGTTTAGTAATATAATCGCTTTATATGGAAAGTATTCAAATATATGCGTGCGTGTTGTGTGTGTGTGTGTGTGTGTGTGTGTGTGTGTGTGTGTGTGCGTGCGTGCTTGCGTGAGTGCGAGCGTGGGTATCACTCTAGCGGTCGTAATTATTGTTTAATCGTTACCAACTCGACATATAATGTAAAATGAAGAAATATGATATTTTTTACGCCGGTATATAAAGATCATGTTCTTTAACTGCTGAAATCTGGGTGTAGGGAGGGGGTTTGGAGAGGTGGAATTTCGGAAATTCCAAAAAACTTCGTTATTGTACGTCGGATCGAGGAAGGGTATAATGTAAACTAATGTTATTGAACATTTAATTTACTATAAATAGTATTATTATATATATATATATATATATATATATATATATATATATATATATATATATATATGTGTGTGTGTGTGTGTGTGTGTGTATACACACACACACACATTCTTTATCTTGAATATTAACCGAGATATTTGAATTTTTTTTTTCAGCCTTCAGTAAAACCCTACTCCTACTCGTGTCATATTAGCAATAAACTGTTTATAATGAACCATTTTATTCTAATCTTAAATACAAATTATTTTTTTCAGTAGACCTTTATTGTGTGAGTGAGATACCTGCATATGCGTGATGACGGTATCAATTAAGATTTTACGTTCTTCTTCTGAAAATGTTTACTTGATCTACTATACTATGCTCGATACTTAACTGTTTCAGTCACCACTAAAGATCATATTTGATATTAACTGAAATCGGACGAGGAGGCTTTAGAGAGGAGAATTCGAAAATTCAAAATACTGCCGTTATAATGAGTCGGATAGTAAAATGTTATAGAGCCAATCTTGTTAAACTATTGATGCCCTGTAATTGGTGGGAAGTTCATGTTTTCGTAATTCAAGTAATCAGCGAGTTATTCGTACAGTTCTGTTTCCACCCTTCAATAACCCCGACGCTCCCTCATAGTCACCTGTTTTTTACATAGAAATAGGAAATATGTTGTGTTATTCCAGAACGTTGGAAATCTTCTAAGTTTACGCAGCTCCTGCGTGACGGACTTTTATGTATATATTTGTGGGTGGATTGAGGGATGGGCTCCAGAGGCCGTGCTGGTTTAGGTATGGATACCCTCAGTAAGCCGAATGTAAAAATATATGTCTACATATATATATATATATAATTTTGAACGTACCTCATTTTTGGCATCTCCTGGGTAGGATTGATGGACATTTGAATAAATACCGTAAAATTCCCTAACTTTGTGACATTTTTTTATTTTTTTCAATCTAACTCTCTTAATGTTTCACATAGAAATTTAGGGATTTTAATCAACATAGTTACACTACTCAACTTTCGAATGCCATCTTTTAACTACCTCTTCCCCTTATAGGAAAGGAAGGGGAATTTTTTTTTCGTGTCACATTGCTATGACCGGAGTTGCCCAACAATGTGACACAACTGTTTTACATAGAAAACTCACCCAAACTGGATCTGTCACATTGTTGTAGTGCCTTTTTTTAGATTCTACAGATTCACTTTAATAAATAATGGAAATAAAAGTTTTACCATTTACCAAATTTAGCAATTTTAACCATTATCCTTTCCCCTTCTTACAAACAAGTGCCGCAACCTCTCGGATTCATTTCGGATCTTAAGATTAATCCCCAGAGCCGCTAGAGTGCTCTGTATGCCCAAAATCTTGAGTGTCACGAAGTTGGGAGGCTGTCACAAAGTTGGGGAGTTTTACGGTATTTCTAAAATCGCGTCATGAAGTCGACCTCAATAGCTGATTTCCCCTAGGGGAAATCAGCTAATACGTGAAAGTTCGATCCCTGCCAAGGAATAACCTTAGTTTACGAGTTCGCTACTAGAGTGAACCACTATTGTGTCGCGGTACTTGTAGATTAGCAGGAGCCCAGCGAGTACAACAGTCAGCCTATAGGAGATTTTACTCGTTATTGGTCGTCCTTGATTAACGAGGGACTGTTCACCGTTTTGCTAAATCTCTGAAATTTTCTGAGCATGAACCTCTCCAGCCTCCCTTGGGCATGACTAAGTATCTCTAAAGTCTATAATGCCAACCTGAAGCAAAGAAAAATAATGTACATATATATATATATATATATATATATATATATATATATATATTTTTTGTTATATATATATATATATATATATATATGAGTATGTTTGTGTGTATGCCAACGACTGCGATTCCCTCGTCTAGTAAATTGTGTGATTGCTGAAGTTTTTAATGAAATGTATCATTAATCTCGATAATACAACTTCGATTTGCCTTGACGAAATTCTTTTAAAACTCCATTCCTACTCAGATATTACCTTGTCTGATCAATTTACTTCAAAACGTTAATGTTTTTAAATTTGGAGAATAAAACCGGAAGGTAGAAGACGTTCCGATTGAAGATAGATTTTGAAAATCGTGAATAGCGAATATATGACTGAGTGATATCATTATTAAAAATTATAAACAGAACATATAATGAACATAATATTACGTAATACAAAACTAAGTTACTTTCATATTTAATAAATATAGTAACAATTTCACGAAGTTTATTTTAGGACTTTTTAAGAAAACTTCTCTCAAGGCTACTTCAACTTAACTTTTACGAACCGTCAAAGTAGTTTGAAGAGGGTAAAAACTGCCTCAATTTTATCGTGGCTTATTAATGTGGGTCATTCATACTAAGTGCTTTTTTTTTTGGTTTGAAAAAAAAACTTTAGAATTAATCAATGTTTTTATATCATGAAGGAAACCTTGCGAAATGATGTAAAAAGTAAATATGCAAAACGCCACTTCTCACTGTCGAACTTGATGATGGTAAATGATAAAAACAATGTTTTTCTACAATGGTTATTTATCCAACAAATAAATGAATTAAGGGAAACTAGAGTCTATAGGAACAGATAACTTTTATACGTGCTATAAAACCATTTAATAAAACCACGGAGGATAAGTAACAAAGATTTATGGGCACTATTGAACAAGTGTAGTAAAAAGAGATAATGAAAAATCCCTCTCACCTAGTTACTGATGTGCCTTCCGTAGAAGCCGTCTACCATCCATTCTGTGAAAATAGAAGAAAAAAAACATGAAACAAATAAAAGCTATTACATCTGTAGTATAAACACATAAAGTAATTGTTTAAGTATAAGTAAACCTTCAATTGATTAATAATTTTAATTACGAGAAAATTAAAACTGATTTCACAGAAGTAGGCCAAAAAATCAATCCAAGACAGTCATTGCCTGTCATCTGTTTAGCGACATTATAGCTATAAAAAAATATGAGGACGATAAAACAAACACGCGGTTTTACTGACATAATGAACTTAACCTGTGCCATTAGAGTTGTAGTCACTCTGTAAAGTTATTGTTCGATTCCAGCGAGAACAGTTCTTCACTATACTTTTTTATAAAATACCAGGTGTAGAGAATGTAAATTGCGTTTGATAACATTTGCGTAGGCTCGGACGCAAAGCTGCAGAAGTCTTTATTTTTGAAGTATGACTCAAAAGCTAATATATATATATATATATATATATATATATATATATATATATATATATATATATATATGGGTGTGGGTGTGTTTGTGTGCAAAACGGTTTTCAATTTATTTCCAGAATATGATTGAGGTTATGTTGACAAGGAGTAATGACTAAGTGAGATAAGAATGTCCATCATATGCACATCACTCCTAAGGGTGGGAAATAAGTTTAGATTTTGGTTAAGAAATCTGGTATAATAACGCTCATCAAATTTTATATGAATAACTCCACAAACTACGACTACTAAAATAATGTCCCTTAATTTTTTTATGTAAACACTTATTATACGAACATTAAAAGAGATATGTTTATTTTTTGATTTTGATTTATCCATTATGTTTTTGTTTCTGATCTTCCGTTAACTCACACTCCATTTTGTTCATCTTTCTCTATTATATCACTAAAACTTGGGCCCTGTCTTAGAGAAGATTGGGTTTAGAATGTAGAAACTTGGGAAAGCAACCACCTACAGGTGGTTCTTGAAAAATAGTTTGCCCCATCTAATGGACTATGTGGACCCCTTGGACAGATCTGGCGAACATAGGATCTTTGCTCCTGATGTGATACCTCTTATGTGGGACAGACTGGAAGAAAGACATGAACGAGGATCCAGGAGTGCATCATACATGGCACTGAATTTTCCAAGGAAGTGTGCCACGACATGTCTACTATGAATTATGAGCTTCTGAATGTGGAAGAGGCTGAATACAGCTGAAAGGTTGTATATAAAGCTGGATAAAATGGAGAAGGAAGAGAAAAATAATAGTAAAAAGGAAGAGGTGACTATGCTTCGACAAGTCAGTGACGGCGCCCTAGCATCTCGCCGGCTATATAGTTTCAATCTTCCGGCTGCTTTGGTACAGATTACTCTACTCTAATCAGGTACCAACTACATCTCTTCTCTATTGTTAACATAGGGCTTTTTATTTTGTCATTCGCTCAAGTTCCTCTGTTGGTAACATTGATTTTCATCCCATTGTGATATAGTAATTATAAGTGTTTTATTTAGATAGTTTATGTGTTTTTAACTTTTTAATTTTTATATTCGTAGGTTATCTAAATTTAAATTTTCTATTATGTTTGTTTTCTCTGTTTTTGTGACGGTTTTCTATGCTGTTGCCCATGCTATGTTTGTTATTTTGTTTTAAGGTTTTTGTTTGTCAGCAGGCACTGATGATGGAGCTTGGTCTCAAACAGTGCATTCTGCATATATTGAAGCACTTGTAGAGTGCAAGGCCTTCCTGAACACTTGCATAGCTTAAGATTCAAGTCTTGTCATCTTTACTAAAACGACGCACAGTGACGTCATCCTTAATCCATTTCTGCACGGGGAAACGCAGCGCCTCCAGTGGTGGGGTTAAATACACAAATTTACTTCCCTCATGAAATTTATTCCAGTCCAGAAAACCTGATGTGAGAAAGATCATCAAATATAATGAGCACCAAGGATAACGAGTAGTCTAGTTACTTAAATTTTTTCTAGACAAAATCAGAATTCCTCCGATTGAAAATGAAGGGACGTAGTAAAATGTGGGCGTTACTTGGATGAGATTTTTTGCCCCGTTGCGACGGGTATTGGGGGTGGAGAAGTGGCCAGACTAGGAGCTATTAGAGCAAGAAAGAAAAGAAGCGTGGGGGAGGGGGGTGTTATAGGGAGTGGGAGGTAACCTCTCCCACCGATTTGTCTCGAGATTCTCCCTTTCTCACTCCAACCACTCAATCACCTCTCATATTTCACCCTCTCTCTCTACATTTATCTAGAATCTAATCCTCCAGCTACTATTTCACCAATTCCAGGATCTCTATAGCTGAGAGCCGAAGTATTGAGTTTAAGACTTAATGTAAGTTCAGAGATAGATGTGCTAACTTTGGTGATCAATTTATCATCATATCTCCGCTGATTATAATGCGTTCGGTCATCTCTAGAAATAAGCAATAGTTCCTCTCAAAATTGGTTTCTTCACAAATGCGGAATCTGCAAAAAGGGGGAAATCATTGAAGGCTCCTTTCGACATTTTGAATCGTGATTTCTGATACATCTATTTGTACTGATGGCGAGATTATAGAAAAGATTCCTCAAATGTCCAGTGTCATAAAAGTCTAATACGACCAATATTGTTCGTCGTAACAATTATACTAATTATTCTAAAATTGTTATTCTACACGAAACTATTTATCCAAGGAAAAGTGCTGGACGACGGAAGGCAGATATCAACAAAAATCACAAACACAGGCCCTCAGAAGGCAAAAAATATCCTACATGTTTTTTAAAATACTGCGTGTGGAAATAAGGCCGGTTTTCTCTTGAAGTTTTTTGTATTTTTTTTATTCTTCTGTAAACTCGCATGCCTAGTTTTATGACGTTCACTTTAAGCTATTATGTCTCCTATCATCTAAGATATTATTATTCAGTTAATTTATAATTTCTTTTTTCGTTAATTAGGAAATTTATATGGGTGATTTACAGATTAGAATATCGACATGACGACATCTACGTATTATTCCTACATTTGATAAATCTGCTTAGTTTTCACAGTCAGAGGTAACACGCTATTTATTTTTTTGATTTTCATTAGAATGGTGATATATGGCACTATTTTTGCCATCAGCGTCGTCTAATATTTTCGTTTAAAAGTGAAAGCTATTCCTCTGTCGATAGCTAATGGTCGGATCGAGTTAAAATGTGCTATACATGCTCAGTGTATAGTTGTCTTTAGATAATCATTACGTGCATACATAAAATGCAATATGATAATATATTCAACTAAAAGGAACTAAATCGTATTATATATCTTCCTACATGCAGTGTGGATTTCAGATGTTGGAAATGTGCGGCGCCAGTAATTCATATGCATTCTCCTGAGCATGCTACTCAATACTCATTAATTAAAAACCAAAGTCATTTTGGTGACATTTCACCTTTCATTATTTTGAGATAAAACAATAATGGCAGACTTCATAAGAGCATGGATGCTATAATGATTGCTGTTTTAGTGTTGTGTTACTGTTTATCCTTCATTTCGACTACACTTATGGGGGTTTGAATATTGTTAGGTCTGTCCTAGCACAATGTAAGGGTTGCCCTAACATTATTTTATGCTAGTTCTTCTTGCTCCTTGGATAGAGACCACACGTCACAGTTATACATATCTGTTGGTCAGATAAGTGTTTTCTGTGATATATATATGATATGCAAATCGTCCATGACCCAAATTGACTTTTCCTTTAAAAGAAATTCAACAATGGCATTAAGCTAAATTATCTCCTTTTCCTGGGGAGAATCCATATTTTTACGAAAGAATTTTTCTTTGAGGACTCGCAGGGCTTAGGACATAATAGAAAGAGGAAGAGGCAGAGAATAAGTGGGTGAAGGAGACTCAAGGGGATGGAAAGGCCCTTAGCCAGGCTTGGATCTGCGGTCCTTCCCTCCAACCTCTATACCAAACAACTAACTACATCGCCAGTTACACATCTCCCAGCCTCTATTTTTACCACCTTTCTCCAAGGGTCTAGTGGATATGGCACTTCGCCTCCCTACTCTTAAGAACATCAACTTTCAAAATGTCTTCCACTTCTTGTCGCGTACTTTAACCAAAGGTTAAAACGTACCATTCACATAAATATTCCATTTAACGTCCAATATTTGATATTAATTAAAATATTTATTTATTAACAACCACATTAGTTTAGTTCAGGCGGGTTAACTACTGGTCATCATTTTTTTTTTTTGTGAAATAGGAACCCAACATAGGAATTCATTTAGTGATTAAATAAATTCCTACTACCCACGTAGGAATGAAACTACCATTCAAAGACCATTCATAGACCAACAGTTTAAATTCTACCAACCCCTTGCAACACTGAAGTTCACATGGCCACTGAATAAAACATATTTATTCATAACATTTAAATAGTATATATATATATATATATATATATATATATATATATAAAATGCTAAGAGTAACGACTGTATGTATGATTTACCAAATAGACAACTTACGTTGGTATATAAATATTTTCAAAAAACCAAATTCAAATTCATTCATTGCATGGGATCAACATTGTCAGTTCGTACTCGAAACACAAAAAATTGGCGCGACATTTGGTTGTTTTCTCTTGTTAACCCTAAACTTGACTGAAGCTCGACTCTTAAGCTTAAGTTGACTTCATGATGAGTGAAATAGTTGATTAGAAAATCACCTTCAGAATAAAAATATTATGAATTTTTGAACTAATCCCATTCACGGAGAAATAGGTGCTGACAGATCAATAAAAAACACCACCACCACCACCACTACCAGGGGCTCTATGAAGTCCAAGATCAATTATCTTTTTCACCCTGACTCGAGAGTTGTCTACTGAGTATAGAAAAATCTATTATCTGTGAATATTTTAGCACAAGTTCTTCAGAAATTCTTTTCTGATTGATGTACATATATGAAACGTAATACTTTCGGCTTGGGATTGAGTCTCACCTTCTGTAATCAAAGTTAAGATTTTTTTTTGGGTGGGGGAAAGGTTTCATTATTTATTATCATTATAGTTTTTAATCGGACCGTTGGTTATTCTAATTTTTGTTATAATTTATATCATTAGAATATTTTTATGTCTTGGAATTATTACCATTTTTGCATTACTACTCCTTGAATGCCATTTTTGTCATTCATTTTATAACGCGCTTAGTACTGGAATGAACTCATTATTAGAAGGGACCAACGTCTTAGAAAATCTATTGTCACCTACAATCTACAAAACAAGTAAAAGAATCTGAGCCATCCCTATATTGAACAAACAATGCCGAAGTCTGTTAAGACATTAATTGTAAGATTATTACTGGTCCCCTCTCTACAGATCTTTTAGGGGTGGCTAAATTGATGGATGAGATACTGCCCAAGAAAAGAATATTGATCAAATAACCATCTTATTGGATCGATATTTTTCTTTACCTTGTCTTATTCAATGGGAAATATCGATTCATATTAAGCATAATTTATTGTGTTCTCTTCTTAGCCATTCTTCATATAATTGAAAGCATAATTACATCTATTAGGAGGCAGTAGAGTCTTAAAAAAATTACATTATCCCCTAAAATAGGCAAGAAATTCAATAATTATCCACTAGAAACTAAGATAACCTATTGTTCATGCAACAAACTAAATTCCTCATGCAGTAGAATTAAGGATCCTGCCGGGCAAAATTCCTCGTCTGTATTTTATGGAGCGTAAAGACATTTGTCTGTTAGATTTTAAAGCATGTACTAACAGTAAGAAAAAAAATATCAGTGCCAATGGCCAGACATGTAGAAAACAGCCACAGATGTTTAAAGTAAATAGTGCTGAAATTATTAGAAATAAAAACGAGAAGAAGAAATGGTCTTTTAGAGATGAGAATGCGATGAATTTTAACAATGACATACAGTATAAGGAGATGATATTATTGGGTTAAATGAATTAAAATTAACAATTCTGGTTTCATGATCGTTAAGGTAGAACCTATTGATAATGACCATGTTTGTGTGCGTGTGCTTCTGAGTGTGCTTTTCTGTTTTTTAATGATAAAGTTGACATTCCATCCCTTTCTCATCTCATATATTTCTCATTCGCTGGGAATAGCTACGTCTAAATTATTCTGAGGGACTAATAGATCTGGGCTTCACTTTTTTAGGTTAACTTTGCTGTGCTCTAGACACTCTATTTTACCCAATTTTATTTAAAATTTTAAATGGCTAATTTGCAAACACAAGCTTGCCTCTGGGAAACCCAGAAAGGCTATTCTGGTTTTGATAGGGCATTCAGCAAGTATTAGTTTTAAAATAAATTAAGGGCGTTTAAAAATAAATAAATACTCGATTCAAATAACATCTTACAATAATAGAATATCTGAAACCCACATTATCAATAGCTACTTGATTTGGGAATTATTATTCTATCAATAGATATTAAGAGAAGCCATAAATCACTGTTGTTGGAAGCTTAATTGACGGATAAATCGATAGGAAGAGAACTCCGTAATGATCAGAAGGGCTGTGCAAAGTTAGACAACTTATAGGAAGATCAACTTTCTTAGCTAAGCTCGATACTCGACTACGGAATAAACTATCAGGAACTAAATAATTTTTGTTAATGCGAGTCTAAACCGTATTAAATTCTTTTTAATAAATAAGTTTTAATTAAGAAAAAATGCCTTTTTTGAATAGACTCTGAAATCATTCAAACAACAAAACACTTCACCCCCACTCACGCCCCACAGTCCGTTCGCTTTGCTTTTCCTTATTCGCAGCGCTTTATTTATTTTTAATTCACAGATGTTTGTATAGACAAGGACCGAACAGGACAATCATTGTAATGTATGATAGGAACTGTTCCAAGATTCTCACAAATCTTACGTTCTATCTGCGGTTATTAATCAAAGGGGTGCGGCTTATCGAAGAAATCTGATGATGTATTGAAGACGGTATGTATTTTGGTTGAATGCACAAAACAACTATCAGGGAAGGTTAAACTATTAGTACTCTTAAACAAATATTTAACGTATATTTTGAACCAGGTTAATCAGAAGACTATTTTGTGGTTCCTCACAATTTATTTTTAAAATCGCTTAGCGCTTTCGGGAATTTACAATCCATCCTCAAAGCGCCAGAGCTTAGGAATTGCCTATAGAGATGCGACTGGGCTGAACTCTGCCGATGCACTCAACTAAAAATGGGTATATTTTGAAGTTTATTACAATGAAGAGAAAACCTCAATTAATTAAGGGTCGTACCTGTAGAAAAAAATAAATCTTTGCCTGAATCAATAACCCATGAACACGACGTTGGTGGGAGGTTAAGTGGAACCGCATGACGCATTTTCTGCCATATTTTAGTGTCATTACAGACCAGTTACCAAAGATAGTTAGTTCTTTATTAAAGAAGCTAATCAATTGGTTCACGAACGCTGAGATGCCACCGGGGAGCGAATAGAAGTTCAAAATCATAGCCCGGTAACAGCCAGCTAAAATATAGATTGAAATCTCGGGGTTGGAATTTAGTACCTTAACAGAGTAATTCAAAGCGTTATCACTGGACCACGCCCCCTCTTAAGATTGAAGAAATTAGTACTAATTGTTGAATTCCCTTGCATAGTCATGTATTGCAGGTAAACATTCAATGCAAAATCCAAGTTAAGCAAGCCAAATTTTACGTTTGAAATAATTTAATACAATTTTTATGTCTCTTCTATACTTTTCTTCCTTCAATATTTTCGCGGGCTCAGTTCAAATAATAGTTTCGTATAGCATTCAAAATTTTCTGAAATCCAAATCAAAATAAAATTGATATAGTTTGGAGGAGAGTAGAGACGACGGCTTTCTTCGAATCACGATTATATGATGTTACCTATCATTCATCTTTTGAAGATTAGTTGCGTATCGTATTCCGCCTTTTATCAAAGAAAAGCAGTTCCCAAAGGAGTTGAACTTATCTTACTCAAACAAAAGTTAAGTTTCTTATCAGAGTCTGTAAAGAGGTCGTAATTGAATTATTCTCTAAGGAGGTATGAAGAAGATAATACCTTCGGAAAGTGAAACAAGAAATAAAGGAGTTTGTGAAGTGAAGAGGAGGGACTCCACTTATCTAGAATTGATAACTCTTCTTGCCCGGAAATGTTTGGTAAGAATACTTCCAAACAGTGAGTAAATAGAATGAAAAAGCTTCAGTTAAGATCCACGTCATTCTAAGGATTTAATTCCCCTGTTTTAATGGGATCAACACTAAAAAAAAAAGGTAAGCATTATTTGGGTTTTTATGCAAAGTGAATGTTTCGTATACACAGCCATTTGCAGTCTGGATTGTTCAAATAAGGTGAAATAAAGTTAATTTAATTCTTTGATATTGGTAAAATATTAGGAAAGAAGTATCCATTTCTTTTAGGTCATTTAGAGAAAAAATGGAAGTTGTTGCCTCTGAACAGCATCAAGAACCAAAGTCTGCCACAAGAATTTGAGGAGGAGGTATGTGGATGTGGTCAGGTTGATGTTTTCTTGTCGCATTGTGATGGCATTACAGTCTTAAGATCGCTACTTTTTTTATGAGTAATTGCTCACAAACATCACGATTTGGAGTATGGAAACGAGTAGGAAAAATAAAATATCCCATCCGCAGTTTTAACTTGGCAACGGTCAACTGGACAGTCTGGACATTAGAGGAGGGAGGAGGAGGTGGGGAGACATTCCCCCAAGAGAAAAAAAGGCCGACACGGAGGGGCTGCGTAAACTAAGCAGATTTCCCTCGTGAATATTAATAATAAAAAAAAACCTACATACTGCTAATACAACACCACCGTGAATATTAACTGAATAAATACAAACCAAATCATTCCCCTTCCGTCGGGAAACGTCTCAAATGTAAGCAAACAGGTCTGCCAACGGCTCAGCGGATAGAAAAATAAAAACTGAAACATATCAGAATATAGCATATTCATTTATTGAAAACTATTAATAATTAATTTATAATGAATCAGAATAATATTTAACTCAATCAATCAAATTTTACCAGTCCAAGAATTTAAGACGGTGGGGGGGTCACAAGAACATATTTGCATCTATCTCGTATAATAAAGGTCTCTGGAAAACAATATTTGGTATTTCACCTTCAAAGAATGTGGTTTATTATAGAGTATGGTTTATGTAATACGAGTTGAAGTGGGGGTTTACTGAAGGTTGAAAACTGAAAAAGACATATATCTCCGTTAATGTTCATGATACAGAAAATATGTATAGAACAATATTTATAGATCATGGAATTTGCAATAAGATTGGTTCTATATAATTGTTCAAACCGTCTAATAGTAACGGAGATATTTCAACTTTTCAAATCCCGCCTCTAAACCCCCACTCCCACTCGTCCGATATTACCCATTAACGAAGATGATCTTCCTTTTTACATAAAACGATTAAATATGGAGTTTGGTCACGATTAAACAAAAATTGCGACCGCTAGAGCGTTAACAAATATATATATATATATATATATATATATATATATATATATATATATATATATATATATATATAAAATTTTGAAAGGACCTCATTTTCGTCATCTCCTGGGTAGGGTCGATGGACATTTGAGGGAATTTTTCAAAACTCGCGTCATGAGTACGACCTCAAAAGCTGATTTCCCCTAAGGGAAATCCGCTAAAACTAAAATAATTATATTCAGACTGCTAAGTATAAGAAGATAAACAAGAGCTAATGCCACAATAGTTTTTTTTGATTAAAGAGCCTCCAACATTCGGTAAAAGGTTTTGCTTCTTTTGAAAAATGTGTTAGCCGTTTCTGAAGTACGTATATTCCCCAATATTGGTATATTTATTTTTTGTATAAGCGTTTATTTGTTGAATCAGGCAGAGTTTAAGACACATAACCCATGATATGTTTATTGTATTTGAAAAACGGTTTTCTTCGTAAGATCGCTAAGGCATTCTTTTGAAGTTACCACTGTTTTGTGGGTGTAATGGCCTGCTCGCAAAAAATATTATTATCAATTAGAAGCAATGGAAATTCGGATTACCGGAGAAAATCAAAGGAAGAATTTGGGCTTAAAAATATCAAATGTGGAATTTCTAAATGAAGTGCTTGAGAAGAGAATAAAACCTTCGAAGGAAGGACGATATTGTATTGGAAGGTAAGAATGTTGGTCAGGCTGACCTTTATAAGGTCTTCTAAATTATTTTGAAAAAAAACTCATGGCTTTCAGTAAAGATTGCCTCTTTGCTCTTTAGCAGTTTTAAGAATTTAAAGTTTAGAAGTAACCTGTTGGCCCAAATAAAAAAAAGTATGGTCTTCGTTAATAGATAGAATATTCGTTAGGGCATGGGGTAGGTGGAAGTAACCGTTAAAAACACACTAAAACGATATTCAGAATATTTCCCGTAAGGCCCCCAAAACATTGGTGTAGACAGTCCATGCAAATTACATTTACCTCAACGTTAGTTCTGCTAACTTTCATCCGACTAATGGACTAGAATTTATGGAGTCCTAAATCAGTTAAGCCTAAATTAAATGTGCTATTAATGTCATTCATGTAACAGATTTTATATACCTTCACTAAATTGTAGTTTCATCAACTAACCTGAACAACGAAGATGGATTTACACATAAACATTACTCGTAAGTAATAATTATATTGGTTATAGTTACTTGTAAGCGGATTGCACGGGGCCAATAATTCGCCCATTCAATTTATCCCATAAGGAACTTTTATACCTGGTGATAGGAGAAAAGGCTACTTAGGGATTTTGAAAAGAGGATTTAGAGATTAGTATGTCATGTGGGGTGGGATGGACATGTAATAAGGAGCTCTCTCCCAGTTCAGCAGCCATATCTCTCTCTCTCTCTCTCTCTCTCTCTCAACCCCCACTCTTGTCTCTCTCACATTTTTCTGTTAATTCGGAAAATTACTATTTTACTTTTAGCCATCTTCAGGATCAAGATAATCTTTTATTTTGAAGCCATTATAGAGCATAGTCCTTTTCGTTCAAATGCTTTCTAACATGTATGAGGAAAAATGAAGGCTACGATAATTTTCAATTATTATTATGTTGAGGCAGTGATCGTAGAATTCATATTGAAGGACGGACGGTAGAATTGGGAGAAGTTCACCATAACATATTTTTTTGGATAGCCGACACATTCCTTCTTCAAGGGAAACGTAAGAAGTCCCGTTAAGGAACTTGTAGAATTTCACCCTTCCATCCGTTTTGCCTTTACTATTTGTAGTCTTAATTAGAAGTGATCATAAAAGTTCTTTATTGCACAACCCTCTAATTTAGAATGCTTTTAAATGGTTTTATTCAACTGTGAACTGCAGTTGGCAGCCGGACGCAGAAACAGCTCATGAAAATCCAGACTTGTTTAATTTTAACTCAAATCGATTTTTTTTCTCTCAGATTTTTGTACTCTCTGGTATTGTATATGACAGGCATACAAAAGGTTTTAACAAAAAAAGACAGGTGCCTCTTTTGACAGGTTGATGGCTGCCTCTAATTTAAAATAAAAAGTTTTTAATAAATCACATTTTTTTGTCTTAAAAAGCAACCCAACTTAACATTCCCTTAAACGTCCAACGTCTATTCCTGAAATGCCTGTATCTCACCCTTTGTCACATCCCTTCGATGGATAAATTAGTATTTCTATTCCACTATTCAGATGTACTATCAAATTCTCAAGAATCGTCCTGTCTTTAAATACGAAGATTACAGCTCAAGTGGCCTGAAGGATTGCTATTTAAGCTCAATGGAGTACTTTCCTTCAACCTACTTTCTAATGCTTAGTTAAGTCATATTTAATTGACTTTATTTCTTCTTCTTGACCAGTCTATATATCCCCAACCTGCAATTGGGCAACATTTTAAAACCTCTCCTTTTCTTAATCTACATGGCGATTTCCCGTCCTGAGATTATTTCCAAGCACATATTTCGGGAAAGTAATGGTTATCGCTTGAATTTCAATCGGTAAATTGATTTTCGTAGTCTTTGAGAATATCTATATATTTAAAGCTCATGGCTTTGAGAATGAAAAAATTAAACAACCAAACAATCAAATTCAGAAATGTAATATTCACCCTTTGTAGACCCATTTGTCGTCCATTACTACTATCAAAATATTCCATCCCTTCTAAAAAGCCCACATCACTACTTAAGAATTATATTTGAAAGGTAGCTCAACTCTAGGTATGAACATAAAAGTAAAAGTAATGCGACAATAACAAGTACAATAACAGAGTAAGTATTAAAGCATAGCAGTGAATTTTCTTCTCTCCCCCGAGTCTACGGCCAAATAGGCCTTTGCGTGAATGGTCTCACCTGTTATCTGGACTAAATCTTCAAGCCTAGATGGTTACTTAACTTCCATCCAAATTATGAAGGAATTATTGTTATTCATACCCGTGTTTATCCTCCTCAAAATTTCCAGTCGTCTATGTTTTTAGCAATAAACATTGTTTTATGTTATTAATTACCAGCTGCTATAAAAACTTAATTAAGTCTTATAATACCTCCCTAGGAATATGTTTGAACTAAGAGATAAAATGAATGGCATTTAATCTTTAAAGATACAAAATTCAATAATATTAATGACGAATGGGGCCATGGAAAGGTAACATCATAACATAAAAAAAGAAGAAATGGGATCATATCTTTTGCTTTTGGTGGAAATTTCAGTGAGGAGTTATTGAGAAAATGACATTTAGCATTCAGAACGAGATTACATGAATCCCTTATTGGTATTTGGTAATGGTCTCCGCTCGCTAATACTAGCTTGCTTTTTCAATATTGATGGTTTAGGAATATTGAGAAGAGACAGCTTATTTTCTTTTTCCCTATCTGTCACATAAATCTCCAAATCCTCTTTCCCTCTACTCACCTGCCAAAGCAGCGCTTTCTCTCCAACGCCACGTATTTCTTCCCCTGGGGAAAATTTTTAATTTCCGTTTCTGCCAAAGGGAACATCTTCCAATTTCTAATAATAACTACTTCCCTCCGAATATTGGATGAGTATATTTTTTTTATTTCCCTCGGAAAACCTTAACGTAAATAAACGGACACAAGTATGTATTGATTGAAGGCAACATCGCCGAGAGGAAAAATTATCTATTTCTTAATTTTTCTCTTAATGATAATATTCTTCCATTTCTGGGGGGGGGGGTAAGGTTAGCCATTTGAGATGGCCGTAATCTCACATAGAAAAATTAGAATGGTGAGTTCGATTCCCGCCTAGGCAATAGGAACTCATTCAATAAAATCCTTAGTCCCACCCTGGCTAGGAAATGGTGGTAACCTGAATATAACTCGTCCCAATTAGCCATAGTAGCACAAAGTGGACGTTGATAATTATGAATAATAATAAACTCTAATTAATAAAATATTGTTCTTTAACTAGGCTTGATAAAATAGAACGATCTTATTGAGACTCTACTTACCTATTTAGACAAGGAAAAACAAAGGCTTGCTGTACATGAATATGTAGATACAAAGAGGCACATATGAGGAAGAAACAGAATGCACTATTTAGCACTAGGGGAAAATATTTTTACCGCACCATAGGCACAAGCATTATTAAGAATAATGGTCAAATAGATATCAACTATTGGGCAAATATTTGGGAAGTATCTAAGATTCATAAAAGTGGACTATGGAAAGCATATTTTACACAAGGATTGAAAAATGTTCTTCAAATGACAGATAATAGGATATCGGCTGAAGTAAGGCTTAAAAAGAAATGTATTACTGGAAATGCCCCCTCCTTGATGGTATACAGAATTATTAGTTCGATTACTTTATACACCTACATCAGATGTTATTTAGATCTGTTGACTGGTCGAATGCCAATACCTGAAGATTTCGCAGAAAGTGTACTGACCCATTACTTGCTTAAATGGAATCTATTAACATTTTACATATATAACTAGTGCTAAAAAAAATAACCATCTTGTTTCTAATGGGCTACTATCCCCAGAACAGTTAGGCTGCAAAAGTGGGTAAGAGATGTAGAGTTATTAGTTATAGATTCCTTTATAGCAGCTCAGGCTTCTAAAAAACAACAGAACCTAAAAAAATGAAAAGGAACATTTAAAAAGTTTATATTATATATACATACATATATATATATATATATATATATATATATATATACATATATTAAATAAATTAATAAACATTTAACTGGAGGGACATAGGACAAGAAGAATAAATAGATATACACCTGCACACACACACACACACACACACACACATGCGCACGCCCGCAAACAAAAACACACATATATATACATACGTATATGTATAACACCCATATCAAATATGGACCCCATTTTCAGGCCGTCAATTAAGTCACATATGTCCCGTTTGCGTCACATCAACATGTTTTCAGTAGAGAAGCGGACAGTGCTGGAAACTATTATTAACTAAGATACATCAGATTGCGGATGTACTAGACTTATTAGATTTTGTAATTTGTGAAGTGTACTCAGGTTACAATTTACATAGCAGCTGTCTGGTCTCATCTCCTTCATCCTAGTTTTTAACTTATATATATAAATTATTATCAGAATACGCAAAGGTCAGATGCCTGCCGATATTTATTTAAACACAACTTTTTTTTTTTTTTTTTTTTTCATTTCATGGGTCAAATGTAAAATACAAAATGACCGAATGTATTTTCTATGAGTTTGTGGTCTTCTATGAATTGAAGAATGATCTCCATTTGAAATGTGGAATGGAAAAAAGAGATTATGTAAAACAGTAATCAGACCTTAACTTCTGATGTATTTTAGTGAATCGTAGACACTAACCCAGACATGAGGAGGTCTGTACTCAATACTTTTAGTACATAATTAAATTTATATATGTTAATACATACATACGTATATACATATATGTATATATATATATATATATATATATATATATATATATATATATCAGGGACTGGCTAAAATTTCAATAAACATGAAACGAAAAAAGTCTCAACATATTAGCTCATTTCTTCCTGTATCTACAAAACAATAATGTTAAATAATTGTTTTAAATAATTTTGTTCAATTTTTTTTATTTGAGCAATATTTCAAAACCGCTATCAGTGATGCTATCAAGAAATGACATATTAAAAAATAAATAAATAAGAACTGAGTAAATTGTAACATAATAGAAGAGAAATGACTTTAACAAAAGTCATATAGTAATATGTGTCACTATATAACTTTTGTTGAACTTATTCTTTTCTATTGGTTTTGAAACACAGCTTAAATAAACTATCCCGTTAGTAATTAAAATTATTTAAATATTATAGCTTTGTTAATTTACATTTTTCACTTTTTATCTTAAAGTAAGGTACTCATTTTACTATAACAGATACGTTGTGCTATTATATTCATTGTGTATATCACGCTAATCGTCAATACCTGAAGAGCATATTCCTTGAACAAATAAGTAAATTTGTGATCGTCTTTATTCAATACTTTGTTAGTTTTAAAATAAATTAGAACGAAACACTCTATAATTGTAAATATAAATTACTTTTTATATTCATTAATGTAAATGTTGACCTTCAAATATTATATAACTGTATTTCAAGAATCACCTTGTGACCTGGTAAAGTTTTCCATTAAAAGTGACACCATCGGCAACAATGTAGTTAAGGCTAATGCGATTTTCACCAAACTCTATCTCACGCAAGGAAGTTGTCCTAATGAAATAACTTAACAAGTCTATAGCAACTTGAGCTTTACACATGTACCAAAATTACCTCGTAGAAATGGAGTTAAGAAACCACTTAACAAAACAAAGTTCTCTTTTTGACTCCGTTATATACGATAAATAGCTGAACAGTTTCTCGATTTGGTGAAAATCTCAGCCTGTCTGTTTCATTGGCAGTACAAAGCAAATGCCCGTTTTAAGTCGACCATTCAGCACTTGGTTTGTTCTTATTTTTGTTTGCCAGTCAAGAATAGCCGAATGTATTTGTTATTTTCTTATACGAATCAATTAAAAGCCAAGATTATTGGCCGAAATCTAAGTAGGAAGTGCGTAGAAAGAGTGAAGTGTAGAATCGGAAATTGTTATACTGTTCTTTTTGATAATGTTATTTTTTACAATTTTTTTTTTCTATTTCAATAAAATGGGGTTACAAGTTTTGCTTTTAGCAGATTTCCCTTAAGGGAAATCAGCTATTGAGGTCGTACTCATGACGCGAGTTTCGAAAAATTTCTTCAAATGTCCATCGATCCTAGCCAGGAGATGACGAAAATGAGGTCCGTTCAAAATTATATATATATATATATATATATATATATATATATATATATATATATATAAATATATATATATATATTTGTCTGCTAAAACTCTAGCTGTCGGAATTTTTGTTTGATCGTTGCCATACTGGATATTTAAAGTTTTATGCAATAATAAAGATCAAGTTCGTTAATAGCTGAAATCGGACCAGTGGGAGAGGGGGTTTAGAGGAGAGGGTTTTCGAAAATT
This sequence comes from Riptortus pedestris, assembly GCA_019009955.1. Lineage (NCBI taxonomy): Eukaryota > Metazoa > Arthropoda > Insecta > Hemiptera > Alydidae > Riptortus > Riptortus pedestris. The sequence goes on along the minus strand of CM032230.1, from coordinate 54,912,670 downwards.
CGAAATATCTCCGTTACTATGCGTCGGACCGAGAAATTATATAGAATCAATCTTATTGCATATTAAATTTGCTATAAATAATGTTCTGTACATTTATTCAGTATCTTGAATATTAACCGAGATATTTGCATTTTTCTGTTTTCAGCTTCTGAGATGAGATCGGCTAACTTCGGGTCTAGTCGTGAGTGCCCGTCAAAAGCTAGTTCGGGCCGTTCCCGTAACTTTTAGCAGATTTCCCTTGGTGGAAATCAGCTATTGAGGTCGTACTGATGACGCGAGTTTCGAAAAATTTCTTCAAATGTCCATCGATCCTACCCAGGAGATGACGAAAATGAGGTCCGTTCAAAATTATATATATATATATATATATATATATATATATATATATATATATATATATATATATATATATATATATATATGTGTGTTATCGCTCTAGCGCGCGCTTTTTTTGTGTGATAGTTACGAAACTCGATGTTTAACAGTTTTATGTAAAAAGACAGATCAAGGTCGTTAATGCTTGAAATCGGACCAGAGGGAGGGGGGGGGGTTTAGAGGGGGGGATTTTCGAAAATTCAAAATATCTCCGTTATTATGCATCGGATCAAAACATTGTACAGAACCAATCTTATTGCAAACTACATTTACTATTAATATTGTTCTATACATTTATTCTCTATCTTGAATATTAACCGAGATATTTGCATTTTTATGAAGTCTGTGGTGGGGTATAGTTCGGATTATGTCGGCCATCTTCGTCATTTCTCGGCTCAGGCGGAAGCTTCTTCTAACCTGGCGTTTTTAACCTTACCTTCCTTACTTTGTGAGATTTATGCAAATACGTTCTGTTCATCCGCGCCCCCCCCCCTCCCTTCTTTAGTACTTGGGCTACTAAAATTTGAGTTATTAAAATATAAATTATTCTTACAATTCAGAAGCTGTTTCAGTTGGGTATTTATTTTAATTAACTGAAAGATTTCTCATTATCTAATCACGGTGTTATTGTGTTACCAGTATGCAGATTTCTCTATTGTAAAACTTCTCACGGGAAATCTGCTTAGTTTACGCAGCCCCTGCGTGACGGACTTTTTATTTTACTTTACGGCCGCAAATAAAATTTGAATAGAAACACATGATTCTGTTGATATCACGTGCTACTACTACACTAACCGTTCTAAATTCAGTTATACGCGGTTCAGGTTATAGATTCGTCGTTTCCTTTCTTTCTGGAATAAAAATGAATTTGATCAAACTAGCACACGTATTTCATGATGAAAATCAAGTGATACGTGTTTATCAGCGATTTGGAATCCTACACAAAGAAAGGAAATGCCCACAAGGACATGAAATGAAATTATATGAACGAAAAGGAAATTGTCCTCGTTCGAGATGCCATCGATCACAATGCTGCAATAATGTAAGTGTTTTTAGTGGAACATGTAAGTGTTTTGAAAAGACACGTTTAACATTAACAAAAAGTTTATTATTCATTTATGCTTGGGCTAATGAATATACAACCGTAAAATTTTGTCATAAGGAACTAGGAATAAGCTCAAGAACTGCGACGGATTGGAAGAATATGCTCCGGGAGGTTTGTGCTAATGACTTTTTAAATAATCCAGGGTTAATCGGAGGAGAAGGTTTGACAGTAGAAATAGATGAAACATGTTTCACAAGAAGGAAATACAACGTTGGAAGACGTTATCCTCATCAGTGGGTGTTTGGAGGAGTCTGTAGGGAAACACGGGAGTGTTTCTTGTATGCTGTCCCTAATAGAACTGCTGAAATGTTGACTGCATGTATAAAAGCTTCAGTTCTTCCAGGAACTACGATATATTCAGATTGTTGGAAGTCTTATAATGGCCTCAGAAAAGTCCGAGGAATGAGGTATAAACATTTCACCGAAGACCATTCCAAAAATTTCGTGGATATCACCACTGGTGTTCATACCCAGAGTGGAATCTCTGTGGTCAAGTTTAAAACGTAGAAATAAACGTGAATGTGGCACCCACAGAAGTATGATTGATTATTATTTGTGTGAATTTATTTGGCGTAGAAGATATGAGAATGAAGATTATTTTGAATCAATAATGAACCATATTAGAGAGTACTGGTCTCCAGAAATCTGAAAATAAAATAAAAAAAGTGCCTGTGTTACATATTTGTTATTTTTTAATAAACATATTGAATTAATAATCTATTTTGGTTTGTTTTGATTAGAATGTAGAGGTTATAAGACCTTTTTTTGGGTTTGGGAAATAAATCACGTTAGTAACAGCTAATGATTTCAGTGTGAAAAGAATCATGTGTTCATATGAAAAGAGATTTGCGGCCGTAAAGTAAAAAAGACCCCACACATTTTGTTACAAATAGCCATTGCTGGTTAATCATAATCCCTGATAACAATAATAACAATGAATCAATAGGATGAATAATACTGCTAGGTCCTCTGTAATCCTTATGTTAATGTATGCAGAATACTTTCGGCCTATTCAAAAGACCGTCGTTTGCCCTACATCAAGGAACTTCAGATATTTAAACACCAGACTTCACAAATTTAAAAACCTAAGACCAATAAATAAAAATATAAATACAGATAATATTACAAATATAATTAATATTACAAGATATATGCTCAGGTACATAGTAACACTTCAACACACACGCGCGTATAAGAAATCAGTTGCTTAAGATTTTTGAACATAATTAAAATACTGAGTCACTTTAGATACACCCACCCACAAAAAAAAAAAAAAAAAAAAAAAAAACAGAACACTACATATCACCGAGCTGAGAAGGGAAGATTTTACCTACTATGCTCGGAGACCTACGGCTGAACGAGTTCAGATCGAAGTCCAGGGCTAAGTGCATATGTGGTGGTGAAGCAAAAATTTTAAATTAGGACTTTGCATCCCTTATGATCCCAGCTGAGTCGTCAGGCTTTTTCTACTGCTTGCTACGGCGTTTCTTGTGTTCCTTTCAGTGTGCAGTACATTCAAACAATGAGGTCCATGTCCATGATTTTCATCGTTGAGGCGATTGGATAATCCTGGTTTACATTTCGCAGTTGTTCTTCCAAATAAGTTTTAATTTTATTCCCTATCTATTTATGAACGTCCTTGAGCACTGAGCGTTTGTTTCCAATGTTCGAATTGCTTTTAATGCCGACTTTAAATTTATTGAATTTATTTAAATTTATGTGATATAAAAACGGATGCAATTTAATGGAAATCTTTTTAATATATGGTAGAGAACACAGGTTTTATCTTATTCTTGTTGGTTGTTCACTTGGATAAATACTTTTTCCGTTTCTTCTTCGCCGGTAGATTGTTTATAATGACTTCTTTATAGCCGTTTTATCTCATTATATCTTTTATTTTTCTCGATTCTATATAGTAATCGCCCTTCCTAATAGGCTGATATACATACATAGATAGGCATGCGCCTATCCAGATAGAAATTAAAAGATTACAGAGGACTTTAAATATTCATCCTATTGAAAAAATGTCCACCATCTTCACAACTTCATACGTTTCTCATAATGAATTATCCCGTTTTGTAAGATTTTTATTTTCTGGCTAATAGAACAAGCTTCATTGGAAAATAAATTAAAAATCGTTCATCTTCAGATAAATTGAGTTACTTAAGGTGCCTGATAATGCAATCTAATTTGATTGTATTTTTGGAAGAGTAAGCCATCAAATCTAGAGGCAAGCTATTTTCCATTTGCCAATGGACTTTCTTGAGGAAAACGTTCTGTCTAACAATGCTATAAAGAGATTCTCAGTAAATATTATTGCTTACAGGAATATATCTTCTTTAGTTGATATTAACCTTCAATTAGCTTTAATGTCTTTCTACGATCAGAAAAACTTCTCTCTGTATTACCGATATTGCAGGCGTATTTGGCTTTTACACAACAAAATTATGAACAGGACGGGACTCTATTAAAGTTTACATCTACCTGTTTATACTGACAAACAACTCATTATGCCCTTGGCACTCTACTTACTACCTTATCCACTGTAGGGTATTGACTATTGACAGGTATTATGTGGGAAACGATCAAATGAAAAACGTCCATTACATAGGCTGAGTTACCTAAGCAGATTTCCCATGCACTGCAATGACACATTACTGATATCATCTCACCAAATATTCTCTACTTATTATTAAAAATCCGATGAGTAGAAGTGGGGGTTTATTGAAGTCTGAAAAATAGAAAGAAATAAAGACTCATTTAACATATTATTATATTACGATTACTAAGATTCAACGTGAAAATGAAAATACTATAGTTAACCTTTTGAAAACTGTAACCCTTCCCTGTTTAGAAGGAACTTCCGAAAGTCTGGTAAGAATTCTACGGAAATATAATTTACGAACAGTATTAAAGCCACACAAAACATTCAATGAATGTTTAAAGAGCTCGAGAGACAACCAAGTTTTAGAAGATACTGGAGTCTACGTCCGTCATGACTTGACACCCAAGTGTAGTCCCTCACCAAATGAAATTCTACGAGACAAAAATACTACATTGAGATGAGTATCTGGTAAAAAAGTTTTTTTTTCTTTTTAAACCTTTCTTTTTGAAAAGGTAGTCTTGTGGTGTCCATGTCATGTTTTTTTATACTGAAATGCATCCTTAAGTATAGGTTAAATCATTTTTGCTTTTATCAAGTTTGCTGTTCTCCCGAAGCATAGTGGTCCCGATTCCCTCATCATGGTGCAAAAAATACTTTAATCTCTGTCATCTGATGAGGTGTGAGTAATTTCTTTTTCACTGGACTCATCGTCTGTATTTTGTTTGAGGAAACAAATAAACTTTTTGGATCTTTCATAACATCTCGTCATAGGTTTCTTTCTATGTTTATGTGTTCGTTCGCGCTTTATGTGTTCGTTTCCCGAAATTGTATTGAATAAGAATTTGGTTGTAAAATTCAAAGCTTGAATTCAAAATTAAATATCCCAAATCTCTTCTTATCTTCATTTTATTTATTCTACCTAAAAAATTAATTAATGAATAATTATATCTTAAGAATATTTATTTACTACTCAAAAATAAAATGCGTTTAATTATTCATAAAGAAAAGTAGCAAATGAGACAGAGTTGAAACTCGTCACCTAAATTTAATTTATCGTTGAATTAATTGTTCCATGAAGTGGCTAAGTGAAAGTATTATACATATGTAAATATTTATCTGTACCATTGTAAACGTAAAATTAAATACTAAAATAATTCATACCAAAATAATTGACTACAAAATCGTTCCACATAGATACACGAAATGCCGATATTCAATACACTTACAGGATGAAATAAGTAAGTGTGTACGAAAAGATTTATAAAACAATGCTGAACATTTTTCAATAGTTGAAAAGTAATAAAAGGTTTAGCCTAGGAGAGAGGGGATAACAGGTAGCGCTCCTTTCCAACCGTTATCTCATGGTTTTCCCTAGAAACTCTTCTCTTGATCCTACGACTGGCATTTCCCGACTGCAAACATTACACCAATCGATTCTCAAATAGTTCCCCTCACGTTTTGTGTAAAAATCATCGCTAGAACTGGTGAGCTACCTTTTCATACCTTCCCAAATACGAGTAATAGGTATCCAATGGTTTTGTTTTTAAAAATACATGCCTAGTTCAAATGAATCGATATTATAACTGCTCCCTGCATTGTGGAACATTCAGCGAGATATAAATTAAAACTATATATATTTATTATCAGTCGCTTGAAAGGAATGTTCATTAAAATGGACCAAAGAGTGCTCAAAGCGAGATGTTGGAAAATTGCAACTTTGAATTAACCTAGGTGCCAAAAGCACCTTATTTATGATTCAACTATATTTTCAAGGTTCAGGAGTAATGTAGAGACAAAGAAAATATACTTGGTTCAGAAAAAAATAGTTGGTTTTCGAATTTTTCGCACCATGATGGGAATGGGGACTACTGTTCAACGGTGGGCTACTAATATTCTGTTTAATGTTTAAGGAGAACTGCATAGCATGAGTCTGAGATTGAAAAAAAGATACGTAATTTTGGGGTGATAAGTTGTCATTTTAAATTCTTATTGAATCCCCTGCGGCTGAATTAAGGACATAGATCGCCGAAGGAGCAATACTTGTAAATATTAAATAAATGGTATTGAGTTTTCACTTTCCTTTGACCTCTACGAAAGAAGGTTTCTCTAGTCAGGGCTGAAAGAAATAAAAATATTTTTCTACGCGAAGACATTCCGCACTTTGAAATTTAAATGTGGACTAAAGGAAACCACCAGGGAGATAAGATAAACATCCTTTAGTTTTATACAACTCTCAGGACATAGTTATAACTTATACTTTCCCTACGTTTTTCTTGATGAAGTTAATATTCCGGTGTTTATTCTTAAAAATGTCGGGGTCATGAATGGTTTATGCGAATTTACACACACACACACACACATTTATATATATATATATATATATATATATATATATATATATATATATAAATGTGTGTGTGTGTGTGGGTGTGTTAATAAATAAATAAAAAACTTTATATTACCCACATGACAAATAGGGAGGATGACCCTGATGGGAGGGCAGCTGTTTTTCTATGTTGTTGTATACACAGAAGCGTACACGAGCCAGTTGTTGAACGATGCCAAGGAAATTATATTAGTAAATTGAATTTATTGACTTGCTATCTATGTATTTATTTATGTGATGTCCATGTCTTGCACTGTCGCCGTGAACACTAGGAAAATAGTCACAAGGACATCTGACCTTTTTCTTGTGGTTAAGACACGTCAAAGGCATCAGGAAGAAGTATTCGGCATTGAAACGCAGAATCCGATTAGACATATTAGCAGATTTCCCTTAAGGGAAATCAGCTATTGAGGTTGTACTCAAGACGCGATTTTCGACATTTTTCTTCAAATGTCCATCGATCCTACCCAGGAGATGACGAAAATAAGGCCCGTTCAAAACTGTATATATATATATATATATATATATATATATATATATATATATATAGACTAGCTAAGGTACCCGGCGATGCCCGGGGAATCATTCTTGACTGACTAATGATGGTATTTTGATAGTAAGACTTCAATGTGTACAATTACACTTCCCTCCACGACGTAATAATTTTCCGAAATAGCCAACCCTGAAGGGTAACTTTTGGGGATTAATAGAATAGAAATTTTAGTTTTGAAGGATAAATGAAAATGTGTTCCTAATTTATCTTTCTACACTTTATGACTCACCGTTTTTCAATAATTCAAACCATAATCATGGGTAGCATTTATTACAATTAAATATCATCCATAATGAACATATTTTCTTTCAAAAGCCTACCCGAGCTCAAATAGTTCAGGCAAAGTTTTATACGTGAGATTATATTTGTAATAGTGAATCTCACAGGAAATCACTTCCAGCAATGCCAGACGGGAAATAAGTAAACTCAATTAACTTGTAAGGCTCCCGTCATCTTCCGCTCCCGCATTAGACTTCTCGCTTTTCAGCCTCTTTTATAATCCCCACTCCCGTTTGGACCTAAAATTTTAAATATAGCTTATAATCATGGAAGATTTAATGCTAATTGACATACCGAGTTTTGCTAAGTTCGGTTCAATCGTTAGTGCCCAACAAAATTGTTGGCTCCCGTTATAGATTTTAGTGTATATCACGTTTATACTTCTCTATACGACAAAAGTGAATATATAATATTTGCTGAAAAGGCAATAGGAAATCATTATTATTAATTTCAGGCCTCCCTTATAACCCCCACTCCTGCCCGTCCCTAGAAATGTTAGTATGGCTTATTATAAGGAAGACGTTAGTGCTAATTCACATACGGAGTTTGTTTTAATTCGGTTGAGTCTTTAGTGCCAAATAAAATTGTGGACTCCCGCTTTAGTTTATAGCGTATAACTCATTTATACTTCCGTATACGGCAAAAGTGCATATAACAAAAGTTACTCGAAATTACAAAATAAACAACTTTTGTCATGTGCATATTTGCTGAAAAAGCAATAGGAAACGAAATATAACCCCCACTCCTGTACGTCTTAGAGAATATTAATATAGCCTAAAGTCTATGTTGGGATAGTACTAATATACATACCAAGTTTCATAAAATTCGGTTCAGCCGTTTATGCGTGAAAAGGTAACAAACAAACAAAGAAACAAATAAACAAACAGACACGAAAGAAACAAAATGTAGTTATGGTGTCTATGACATGTGAAACGAAAAGTTATCGTGAAATTTCGCAAAAAAAATCAATGTACAGACAGAGGTTACAATTTTATATATATATAGATACTAGCTCAGATACCCGGCTTCGCCCGGGAATTCATTTGAGTCTGAATGGTGATGGTATTTTTTAGCAGGCTTTACATTGCACAATATTTTGACATTTACCCGTCCCAGTGTTTAGGATTGATACCCGTCGTTGCCGGTGATTTGCTAATAATAGAATTATTTGTTCCATAATTCTTCACAGTCTTCGATATTTTTATATTTCCCGTTTCTTATACATGTAAATATGGTGAATTTTTATTTCAGGCCTTCCTTATAACTCCCCTCCCGTTCGAACCTAAACATTTCAATATAACTTATAATCATGGAAGAATTAATGCTAATTGACATACCGAGTTTTGTTAAGTTCGGTTCAGCCGTTAGTGCCCGCTAAAGTTTTAACGTATAACTCATTTATACTTAGGTATACGACAAAAGTGTACATAACAAAAGTTACTTCAAATAACAAAATAAACAACTTTTGTTATGTTTATATTTGCGGAAAAACCAATAGGAAACGAAATATCGCTATTTTTAATTTCAGGCTTCCCTTATAACCCCCACTCCTGCCCGTACATAGAAATGTTGGTATGGCTTATTATAATGAAGGCTTCACTGCTAATACACATACCGAGTTTTATTTAGTTCGGTGGAGTCTTTTTTGGCAAATAATATTGTTGACACCCGCTATAATTTTTAGCGTATAACGCATTTAAACTTCGGTATACGACAAAAGTGTATATAACAAAAGTTACTCTAAATAACAAAATAAACAACTTTTGTTATGTGCATATTTGCCGAAAAACCAATAGAAAAGGAAATATCGTTATTTTTAATTTCAGGCTTTCCTTATAACCCCCACTCCTGTTCGTCTCAGAGAAAATTAATATAGCCTAAAGTCTAAGTTGGGTTAGTAGTAATATACATACCAAGTTTCATAAAATTCGGTTCAGCCGTTTATGCGTGAAAAGGTAACAAACAAACAAACAAACATACACGAAAGAAACAAAATGCAGATATGGTGTCTATGACATGTGAAACGAAAAGTTATCGTGAAATTTCGCGAAAAAAATCAATGTACAGACAGAGGTTACAATTTTATATATATATATATAGATATATCGTAGGCCTCAATTTAAAAATAGCGATATTTCGTTTCCTATTGCTTTTTCAGCAAATATGCACATAACAAAAGTTGTTTATTTTGTAATTTAGAGTAACTTTTGTTATATGAACTTTTGCCGTATACGGAAGTATAAATGCGTTATACGCTAAAAACTATAGCGGGAGTCCACAATTTTATTTGGCACAAAAGACTCAACCGAACTAAACCAAACTCGGTATGTGAATTAGTATTAACGCCTTCCTTATAATAAGACATACTAACATTTCTAGGGACGGGCAGGAGTGGGGGTTATAAGGGAGGCCTAAAATTAAAAATAGCGATATTTCGTTCCGCATTGATTTTTCGATAAATATGCACATAACAAAAGTTGTTTATTTTGAGTAACACTTGTTGTATTCACTATTTTTGTAAAATGATGTAAACACGGGATATACGCTAAAACTATAGCCGGAGTCATTCATTTTATTAGTGTTTATTTAAGCCTTTTTAATGAATGCATATTATGAAAAATGATTTTGTGTTAAAGTCACATATGATAACTCTAAATATGATTCGGATTAGTGAGGTTATATAGGGGTATCTCCGTCACCTCCTTCTCATTTATTTATTTTTCCTAGAAAGTAACATTGTTATTTATTTCCAATAGAAATGTAAACTATAAGAGCATTTCCGTTATTTAATTTGTACAATGTATTATTTAAACAAAGGCATGCTGAATTGGCGCAAGGAGCGATAGCGGAAGTTGTAGGGAAGCAAACTCTTTGGTTCTGGTGATATATATCTTTCCGATATTTTGATGTTATTCAAACAAATATGTACCATCATAACAATTAGACGTTAATGGTAATGCCATTATGAAAAAAGACAATATCCGGTTATACTTAATATGATTTAAAGTATTACTTATTTTGCTGGAAGGGCTACAATCTCTTCCCCTCACCTATCTCTTATAAATATATAAATGAAATTATTTTTAGGGTTATACTATTATTTAATTCCGTCAGGTAGATAAATTATTAAAATAATGCTCTCAATCAATAATTTAAGAAAAACATGGTGTTTAGACCTCATGCTGAACCGGAAGATGACAGGAGCCTAAACAGTTAATTGAGTTATCTTATTACCAGTGAAATGCTGCCATTCCTGGAAGTGGTTTCCACTGAGCTCTGCTATTACGAATATAATCTAATGTACAAAACTATGCCTAACTATATGTGCTCGAATTGGTTTTTGACAGGAAATAAGTTTCATTATATATTTAATTGTAATAAATGCAATCCATGATTATGATTTTAAGTATTCAAAAAGGAGAGTTAAAAAGTGGAAAGGGATAGATTAGGAACACATTTTTATTTATTCTTCAACAGTAAAATTTCTCATTTATAAGTCGCCTGCCTGACCCTCACTGGAAAACAATACGCACAGACGGGAAGTGTAGTAAACATTGAAGCCTTGCCCAAAAGAATACTGTCATCATTCAGCTCACAGCAACGAAAGGTATAAACCCTAAACACTGGTACGGGGAAATGTCAAAATACTGTGCAAACTAAAGGCTTACCAAAAAAAATACCACATCATTCAGCCTCCAATGAATTCCCGGGCGAAGCCGGGTATCTTAGCTAGTATATATATATATATTTGTCTGTCACTGCTCTAGCGGTCGAATTTTTTATATTACGAAACTTTTATAGAACCAATCTTATTGCAAATATAATGTTCTATAAATGTTGTTATATACATTTCTTCACTATCTTGATTATTAACTGAGATACTTGCATTTTTTAGTTTTAGTTTAGTCTTCAGTAAACCCCCATTCCTACTAATCTCATATTAACAATATTCTATTATGTTAGGAAGCCCTTTATTTGAAGCTTAAATACCAAATATTGTGCTCATTCAACTTTTGAAATAAATGCAAATACGTGGCGCATGTTGGAAATCTGCTTAGTTTACGCAGCCCCTGCGTGATGGACGTTTAGTAGATTAATCTTAACAGATTAATTAGAATCATTTTTGAGGTTATACTCTTACCACGATTTCGAAAAATTTCTCAAGCTATCCCTTATTTTACAGTTTACAGTCAGTCCTCAAATATCCCCCACTCCAACAAATGATACTGTTACTCAATGTATCTGTATGACTAAGCACTTGAAGTTTAACATCAATTTTAAACCGTATTTCTATAAACTTCTTATGACAGGAGAAAATACAGATGAGAGAACCATTAGGTAGCTGTTTAACAGATTTTTCATCAGTTTTCAGTTTATATTCATGACACGGTTTTTCATAACAAAAATGAGGAACATCCGAAATTTCAAACACACGTACAGCCTTATATATATATATATATATATATATATATTGTACATATATATATGTCCCTTATACTGGTTAGTACTTATACCATTCGAGTTGTGAAATAAAAATGATTTCTAAATCTTTATTTCCCTGCTTAATTAGAGTATTGCCTTTATTGTAGGAACAACAACTAAGTGTAGTTAAGGTGGGTGATTTGGAGAGATAGTAAAAATCGAAGAACAATTTGAGTTAAATAGATATAAAATAAGAAAAGAGAATTTCTTATATGGACACAACTTATATTGCGTCTTCTTTGTGCTCCAATTAAATTAAATATACAAAATATATTCATACAGTTCATGTAAGATAATTAATTTAATTTGAAAGTGAAATATGATAGTTCCGTTTCTACGAAGATCAAAATATGCAAAATAAAATCATTTTTAAATTGATGATAAACACAAAAAGTTTAATGAAAAATCTTCATTATTTCTAATGCGTACGCAGACATTTGCAAACTTTTATTTTCACTTAACTCAACCTATTACTTCATATTATTATAGATCCATTACGCACAAAGAAGTAAAAGCTAGGTGAAGTCAACTTAAAAAAAGGTTAAATCATAGTTATTCAGTGTGCAGAGAAGTTATAAAAGTCCGTCACGCAGGGGCTGCGTAAACTAAGCAGATTTCCCACGTGAAGTTTTACAATAGAGAAATCTGCCTAATAACAAGTGTAGTAAGTAGTAAGGGATCACTAAACTTATACACGAGGGATGAATAGTTACGAAAACGGCCGCCAGAGCTCTCTTCGGAAAGTCCCAAACAGCTCACTCCTGCCGACCAATGCAGACTACAAATGCAAATATCTCGGTTAATAATCAAGATTCAGAATAAATGTATAAAACAATATTTATAGTAAATTTAATTTGCAATACGATTGATTCTATACAACTTTTCGATCCGACGCATAATAACGGAGATATTTTGAATTTTCCGAAAATCCCCCCCCCTAAACCCCCCCTCCCACTGGTCCGATTTCAGCCACTAACGACCTTGATCTTCCTTTTTACATAAAACGATTAAATTCCGAGTTTGGTAATGATCAAACCAAAATTGCGACCGCTAGAGCGTTAACAGACAAACATATATATATAAAATTTTGAACGGACCTCATTTTCGTCATCTCCTGGGTAGGATCGATGGACATTTGAAGAAATTTTTCGAAACTCGCGTCATGAGTACGACCTCAATAGCTGATTTCCCTTAAGGGAAATCTGCTAAAATGCCACCACGAGAGGCATACATTTAGCACTGAGATTCTCCCTACTCCCCAAGATGAGCTAATAAGAGGATCCCTTATTCTTATAAAGCCTGTTCGAGAATTAATCATACAAAAACAAAGATAATGAATTCAAAATATTTAGGTTAAGATTGTGATGAAAAGAAAAAACAATGTAAGAGACTACTCCGTGATAACATTGACAGTAATAATGATCTGGATAGTAAGATGATTAATGATTAGATGTTTCGTGTTTAAGCTTATTTGATCGTTTTCACTTTCTTCTTTAGTGGAAAATATATTTCCTATCGAAATTTTAGGATTAAATTTCAAATCCTTTTAAGACGAATTTCCGTTTAAATAAAGTAAGATGCCCATATATATATATATATATATATATATATATATATATATATATATATATATATAAAATTGTAACCTCTGTCTGTACATTGATTTTTTTCGCGAAATTTCACGATAACTTTTCGTTTCACATGTCATAGACACCATATCTGCATTTTGTTTCTTTCGTGTATGTTTGTTTGTTTGTTTGTTACCTTTTCACGCATAAACGGCTGAACCGAATTTTATGAAACTTGGTATGTATATTACTACTAAAACTTAGACTTTAGGCTATATTAATTTTCTCTGAGGCGAACAGGAGTGGGGGTATTTAAGGGAAGCCTGAAATTAAAAATAGCGATATTTCGTTTTCTATTGGTTTTTCGGCAAAATATACACTTAACAAAAGTTATTTATTTTGTTATTTAGAGTAACTTTTGTTTATATCACTTTTGTCGTATACCGAAGTTTAAAATGCCGTTTATACGCTAAAATATAGCGGGAGTCAACAATATATTTGCCATCCACCGAACTAAATAAAACTTATGTGTATTAGCAGTGAGGTCTTCATTATAATAAGCCGTACCAACATTTCTATGGGACGGGCAGGAGTGGGGGTTATAAGGGAAGCCTGAAATTAAAAATAGCGATATTTCGTTTCCTATTGTTTTTTCCGCAGATATAAACATAACAAAAGTTGTTTAAGGTTTCACATGTCATAGACACCATATCTGCATTTTGTTTCTTTCGTGTATGTTTGTTTGTTTGTTTGTTACCTTTTCACGCATAAACGGCTGAACCGAATTTTATGAAACTTGGTATGTATATTACTACTAACCCAACTTAGACTTTAGGCTATATTAATTTTCTCTGAGGCGAACAGGAGTGGGGGTTATAAGGGAAGCCTGAAATTAAAAATAGCGATATTTCATTTTCTATTGGTTTTTCGGCAAATATGCACTTAACAAAAGTTGTTTATTTTGTTATTTAGAGTAACTTTTGTTATATACACTTTTGTCGTATACCGAAGTTTAAATGCGTTATACGCTAAAAAATATAGCGGGAGTCAACAATATTATTTGCCAAAAAAGACTCCACCGAACTAAATAAAACTCGGTATGTGTATTAGCAGTGAGGTCTTCATTATAATAAGCCGTACCAACATTTCTATGGACGGGCAGGAGTGGGGGTTATAAGGGAAGCCTGAAATTAAAAATAGCGATATTTCGTTTCCTATTGGTTTTTCCGCAGATATAAACATAACAAAAGTTGTTTATTTTGTTATTTGGAGTAACTTTTGTTAAATACACTTTTGTCGTATACCTAAGTATAAATGAGTTATACGTTAAAACTTTAGCGGGAGCCAACAATGTTATTGGGCACTAACGGCTGAACCGAACATAACAAAGCTCGGTATGTCAATTAGCATTAATTCTTCCATAATTATAAGTTATATTAAAATTTTTAGGTTATAAGGGAGGCCTGAAATAAAAATTCACCATATTTACATGTATAAGAGACGGGAAATATAAAAATATCAGAGAGACAGTGAAGCCTTATCGAACAAATATTCTATTATTAGCAAATCCACGGCAACGACGGGTATCAATCCTAAACACTGGGACGGGTAAATGTCAAAGTATTGTGCAATATAAAGCCTGCTAAAAAATACTATCACCATTCAGACTCAAATGAATTCCCGGGCGATGCCGGGTATCTGAGCTAGTATATATATATATATATATATATATATATATATATATATATATATATATATATATAAATCAATCTATCTACTGATTTTGTCAGCTTGCGCTCTCTAGTGGCTGCAGATTTTTAAAACAAACTTCCTACCCAGGATGATGAAAATGAGGACCGTTCAAAAATATATATATTTGTCTGTTAACGCTCTAGCGGTTGCAATTTTTGTTTGATCGTTGCCAAACTCGTTATTTAAACGTTTTATGCAAAAACACAGATCAAGTTCGTTAATGACTGAAATCGGACCATTTCCCCCGGACAATCGGGGGATTTTCGAAAATTCGAAATACTACGTTTCCATACGTCGGATCAAAATATTGTATAGAACCAATCTTATTGAAAATTAAATTTACTATAAATATTGTTATATATATTTATTCTTTTCTATCTTGAATATTAACCAAGATACTTATATTAAATGTAGGCCGATAACGCGAGTGACTTTCCCGCCAAAAGCTAGCTCGGCCGTTTCCGTAACTGCTCGGCTCTCGTATGGAGATTTCTCTATTGTATAACTTCACGTGGGAAATCTGCTTAGTTTACGCAGGTCTAGCGTGACGGACTTAAATTTGAATATTTTGCTGTGTCACTAAACATCTCATATCTTGGTTATATTTGAAGGCCAGTTCACATCTTTGTACTTGCATCTACATAGGCTTCTTTTGGGCGAAAGAGAGAACAAAGTAGAGCGACTCATTCGTGAAAATTGGAAATATATTTAGTTTACCAATTTTCGTGGTGACGGACATTATTAATTTTAACAAGGCCTTTTGCGAGGCCTCGTATTGTTTTCTTTCATTTTCTATGTATTTATATTAAAGGTTGGCACGTTTATAATAATAATATTCCAATTTTAGTTCGAAAGCGTTTCGATGGTTCTTAAAATATCACATTTATTGTTTAAAAGGCCTTGAGGCATTTTGACATCACTTTGACATTGCTGGGAAAATTGAATCAAGAACTCCAAAATAAATACAAGGTGGGACATAATTCATACTTATTGAGAGCGCTAAAATATGAATTGTCACTTGTCCATAATTAATTCTTATTACAAAGCAATATCGATTTACATTGTTTATTTGATAATTCAAAGACGCAAAATAATTGTTATCTGTGAACAATCGCGTGACTACAATTGCACCTCTCAAAACAAATTTTTAATTTGTTCTTTTTTGAAAGATAAAATTCAGAATAAATTAATCTTATATGATAGTTTCACATATTAAAAATTCCACTATAAGTAAATAAAGTTGAATTGAAAAAAAAATCAACAAGCTTTAAAACAGCATCCTGTATGTATGATTGTTCCACGAAAACCTCTAATCAGTCGAGACCGGAATTATTTTATCTTAGCCTATTCATTAATACCAGTATTAACTAAGCAATACTAGAATTAGTGCATTCAGCTAGATGATGCTAATTTAGACAAAATCCGATATAGCTCTATTGTTTTATTTTTTAGTGAAAAGCAAGTAAAATTTCAAGGACTCCACGGCGGAGTTTTCTTGCTTCACCAATACCAAATACGTCGAATTGCAAAAGACCTCATCTGTTTGTGACGTTTTCCTTTGGAGCACCGAAAGTTGAAAAATCTCAGCTGCAAAGGCATCTTATTCAGAGTAAACTGTAGAGATCTCTGTCATTACTCTCTAGTTACTCCTCTTTCGTAAAAATGAATAATTTCTCTGAGAAATGTTCCTTAATCATTTCAGCAGGGCATTCGACGACTGATGCACTACTGCAGCGATTTTTTTAATATGTTCTCATAGTAGATGAGGATAATATGGTGTATGTAAAAAATACATACTTATACATCGAACAAAATAAGCTGTCCTCTTTCTGTAAGGTCGCCCTTTTTATCTCCCAGTTTATTGATAATATTTTTTAATAATTTAATTATTTATTTTTTGAACGTTTAGGTGCTTTATTTAGAGGTATCTTAGCTGAGATTAAAACTTATATGAAGCCTTTATTTTATATTTAGGCTATACTAAATCCTAATAAAATATTTCAGAATCACTGTTGACAGGTTAGCCAACTTTTCTTTTGTCATCCCATATTTTCTTTACGACTTGGCTGTTTCTTGATGGAGGTTTCACCATTAGCTAAACAGTAGCCCCTTAACCGTACATTCTTCGATGTTATAATTTTATAAAAAAAATGAGGCAACATTGCTCACAGATGGCTCTTCTCTTGATCTACCTCTTCTTCTTGATTTCTGTTCCTCACAAAACAGACTATAAGAATCAGAATTAAACCCTTCCTTTCATTTCTCTGGATAACTACTATGTCAGTTCTCCTCGTTGAATTGCAGGTCACCAAAGTTGGAATAGTTGTGGGTGCCTCTTAAAATGACGGGCGATTTGAGTCCGACCATTATTGATGCCTTGAATTGCGCATACGCTCACCTCAATAGCAGAAACGCATCCTTAGTAAAGGTTCAATTTGAACAATTAATGGTATCATAAACGCAGAACATCTGGCATTCAGTAGTAAAAAACTTTATGGAAATAACAGTTTGCTAGAAGTTAGAAATATTAATGGAGAACTTATACTATCTTTGATAATATTTAAAATAAAACAGAATCTAAAGTTGAATGAAATGACTAGATACCAAATAGCGGAAACTAAACATTATTTCTATCTGCCCAAAATTAAAACCCTTATTTTTTACTTTACATGTACCTCAATATCGAATCCTTTATTAAGCCATACCTCCTAAAGAATTCCATATCCATTCTCATCTTATTTTTCAGATGGTCTCATGCATAAATCTAGTGCTTATTTTAGCTCTCTATGGATTTCAATCTTCAAGAGATTTAATCAATACATTTTTAGCTTTACTGCACGGCTCATGAGCGTTACAGACTAGGGCTAGTTGTACAAAAACATTAAATTAATAAATTTGAATGAATAATAATTGCTACTGGCTCTCTGTTATCAGGAATGCTTAATGCATTTCGAACATTATTTAATGAGGCTTAGAGAAAAAAGTTTAGTTTTATAACTCACGCAATTTATAGAGGTATTAACGATTGCGAATCATAAGCATCTGGAATTGGTATTCTTAAGATTATATATTGAAGAAAATGTCTCAATAGAATTGTGAAATTTATTTGTATCTGTAATAATGGAAATAATATTGTCAACATACGCTACTTTATACTTCGTTACCACTGAACGACACTCGAGTTTAATGCCAAAAAAATATATTCTTCAACATTTCCGTTAATATTTTCTTTATTGAAGAAACGTGAAGAAGAAATTGTGGTTAAGGTATATTTAAGATTAAGATTTAATAAAGTTTCAAAATTTTGACTACCGTCTTTCGGTGGCTAATTAGAATTCATTAGTGCTCCATAAGAATGCCCCAGAAGTAGTGAGAAATTATTTGTATTAATCGTATACAAATCAACAACGTTTAACCAATATTGTTAACTGGGATTCGTCTAATTGCCATTCCATAAGTCTCATATTTTGGCATAAACGGTTTCTATTTCAACTAGTCAAGACGGGTTCCACAGTGTGTTTACTAAAAAACTCCTAAGATAACCATTTTGTTGTCACATTCTTGCATCCCATCAACAGCACCATGATTAATGCTGATGAGACCTTTTTAGGTGTTTTGATATGCCATCATAGACCCACTTAGATTGAAGGACCTCATAAGAACATTCCTGGGACTATTGCATCAACCAGAGCAACTGTTAATAGCCCTCTTGCTCAAGGGAATCAGTAGTGCGAGATCTTTAATGGTATCATTTATTTGTCAGCCGATAACTCTAGCTCAAAGAGCATGATCATTAAAATTTTGAAAGCTGTAGGAAACGACGCTGTTTGGGGCACCTGTTCTTGTCCGTTCTTAATTTACTAACACAGCTTCTCAAGTTCGTATCTTCAGTTTTCCTATCAGGTGATCACTTATTTCATGTACGCAAAATATAAGTTAAGAAATGTGACTCAACATGGAGCGATTGTCGGGGAAGTACCATTCATTAAAGAAAGAATGTTATTGCCTTAATTAATTATGATACCTGATAATTGTTCTTACACATGATCCGCTTGATACGTGAAAAGCTTCTAATACCAACGTATTACAAGCGTGGCAAACCTGTACCTTTATTTGTAAACAAATTAAAAATAAATATATTCTTCTGCAACTCATCAACATAATTACGAAGAATGCCTATTTTTGTTTATTTAATTTGCTATTAATATTTAATCTCGCTAATTTTAATTAAGGAAAAAATTTCATTCTGGTATCGTACCCTTGTTAAATAGGACGACATTAACGCTGGTTTGTCAGATCCAGAGGAAGGAACTGGAGGATATTATCCGAAAAGGTTTGCATTTAATTTAAAATAATGCTGGATTATTGGATTTTATAATTATTAGAAAATAAATATAACAGTCAGTGAGAGAGCTTAAGTAAACAATGTTTTTAAAATTAATTTTTAATTAAAACAAGGTTCAATTTTTGTTAATATAGTCTAAAGGGAAGGTTTTTTTTTCAGGTAACCACCCTATTCTAGCCTATCCCAGGATGGGACTTTATTATCTGGTCAGTGAATAAACAAGTTATGTATAAATAGTCATTCACTTTATGCAACAAAGGCTAATCAAGAAGGGCAATCAACAGACCACCTTTTGCAGATTTTCCACTACGAAAAAATCTCTTAAGATAGTAATCATCAAACCATACTCGAAAATGATCGTATTCTACAGATTTTTATTGTGAGAATCTCTTATTAAAACCACCCTTTTTTACCTTTTTATTTACACTAAATGTTTCGTGGCATCAAAAACATTTAGTGTAAATAACATTTCCTTCTCTATACTGTATAATTAGTTAAATTATAAAATTCTAAAGATAATGTTTTGTACTTGCAAAAATGTATCAATTCGTTATTTGATAAAAATAATAAATTAAGTCTAAATACTTATGGCTAATAATTATTCCAGAAATAAATACCTCGTTATTTATTATTTAAATATTAAGGTGTTCCTGCATGTTTCAGAGATCAAATAATTTATAATTATTAATATTTAAAATGCAAAACTATAGTTTTGAACCTTATTTCATATTCATAGATATCCATAAACTTTTATAGCTTAGAGGTACTTCATTCACAAAATTGTTTGGAGCTGCCTAGTTTAATGCAACCAATGATCTATTTATTACTTTTGAGATATAAAGGCTGCTGTCTGATAATAATTATTGTAAATCGTGAGGGTTAGAGAATTAGTATCGTTTTTTATAGCCTCTTAGTTTCTGTACAATCCTTACCTCTTCGTGTAATATATAGGTGGTTCTTTTTTTTTTGTTCATGAGATGACTGCTTACATGAGTATACAGGTCGCTATCTTCTTATAACTGCTTGCTCATACCTTCAATTTCTGTAGCTTGTAGGCAAAGCTTACAAAAAATTTAAACCTACTAGTCCAAGAGGACTAGTAAGTTGTATACCTCATCATTTATTGTCTATTGCAATAATCAAATCCCATTGCCATGACTGAGATGAAATTTTCATCACTTAGAAGCCAATCAAATATAACATTGTTAGAAATGTGGTTTGTTTCTTTTCTTAAAGTGACCTCTGTGGTTTTTGTTTTGAGAAACAAGTAGTGTAAGATTAAAGAGTTGCGTGTGAGTATGGTAAACAGTGTTACGCTCGATGAAGGGCTTCTACTCAAGCCTCGCGTGACTTCACGATAAAGATACTATGGTCTAAGGGGCGAATTTTCTCAAAGTTCAACAAAACTACCTGTGGTTTATCCTATGGCAAATATTCTATTAATATCATAATCATTATGTTATATGATTTCTAAGCTAGTACAATCAAAGGGTTTGACGATTAGACTATTTTGAATCAACGTCATGTGAGTTAAGGCATTGGTCTTAACCTGAAATTGTAAACCTAGAGTCGTTCGTTCAAAACTCATCTGGTCAATAGAAATATATTTAGCAACAAACTCATTAAATAAAAATCTTACACCCACCCTTCCTAGAAAATGGTGGTGGACTATAGATAGCCAGTCCCAATTAGCTTTAGTAGCACAACGGAGGTTAAATAAATAACACATTTTTATAGACAAACGAGGCTGCGAGAAAAGTTACTTACATCATTGTAAAACCAGGACCATGAAAATGTTTTTGGTTTCACACACACTCACTCATAAATATATAATATAAGCAGCAACTAACCAATTCAATGTTTAAATAAAATATGAATTAAATATATTTAAACAAAAATTAAATTATAGAATTTAATTACCTTAGTGGGCTGATTAGAAGGCTGACCCAAACGGGCGCCCTCAAAATGGGGGAAGCTTGTTGTTCGTTTGTTTTTGATGGTTCCCAGGAAAGAAACTAGCAATATCAGCTATCAGTGAGGGGATTTAGGAGACAATAAAACTTAAGTGCGAATGTCTCCGTTCCAATTTGAGATAGAGAAAATAACTATAGGTGATTTTGTATTTAATATCGAATGATTTCCAAGTTATGTCATAGAAAGTATTAGGTTAATGCATGAGACCGTGTTTTGGAATTAACAACACTTTCCTTTTAGGGCAGTTCTACAGGTCAGGGAAACTGCTTATATCTTACATTTTTAGTTTCTGCTGGTGGTGAGGGAGATGAATCAGGTTATTCAGAACACAGTCGCTCCTCACAATGCATTTTTCAAAAAGCTTAGTAGTTTCAGGAATTTACATTCTTATCATAAGAGCGTCGGACGTGCCTAGAGTGATCGTACTGGGCTGAACTCTGCCAAGAGCATCTCTGATGATGGGAATGTAAATTCCTGAAAGTGCTTTTTAAAAATGAATTGTGAGGAGTGACAAAAGTGTGTTCTGAATAACCTGATTCATCTCCCTCACTACCAACAGAAACTAAAAATGTAAGATATAAGTAGTTTCCCTGGCCTGTACAACTGCCCTGAAAGCAGAGTATTGTGGATTCCAAAACACGGTCTCATACATTAATCTAATACTTTCTATGCATAACTTCAGATCTTTTGATATTAAATACAAATTTACCTATATTTAGGCCATAACTGTGTTCTGAATAACCTGCTTATATCTTGTTACTCCTTCAAGTGACTGGAATACCTACATTCTTTACATAAATTCAAAATTATTATAAGTAGAGACGCTTTTTTCAAGATTTGTAGCAATGCTGGTGCATTCGGTTGAAAATTGAGCGAATAAACAGTGTTAAAGTTATTGTTTGAATTATATTCACCCGGAATCGAGATGTGATTAATTCGGGACGTGAAAGAATTGTCGTGTAAATAAAATTCAATCCTGCTGTATAGCGTGAGTTTCAATCAATGACATTTCAATCGGTAAATCAAACACATAGAGTGATGAGCTGTCCATATCAGATTTTATTCGTTTAATATTTCATACCTTTAAAGGAAATATAGAATTTCAAAACATAAAATTATGTCACAAAAGTCCACTAAACTACTAAAATGTAGGCAAACCGTATTTGCAACATGCATTCCTTCAAAATACATCCTCGATGTGTTTACAAAGAAAAAACACATGTCGAAATACAATTTCCCCACTGCGACGTAATATTACAGCCACAATATAACATTCAATTTTAAGTATGTCTTTAGTAAAGGCTAATCTCAAATCTTCTTAATTAATTATCTAATAAATAACCTACAGTCCTGATTTGTCTCCTAGAGGAGTAGCATCCTTGATTACAGAGACAAAATTCGAATGGATGCCCCTTTCTGTAGGCTGTTCTAATGACCTGCCTATTTAGTTTTCGACCCAGGATCTCAGATAGTTGACCTAAATAAGACAATATTCCCCAGGATTTAGCTTCTTCATCACCACCTTTAAAAGTCTCTCTCAGCAATTTTGTTTACCAACTCTCCTGTCACATGCTGAAGTGTGTGATTTGTGAGGCCAGCATATCATAGGGAGAACAGAGAGGATATTGCAAATCAGGGCCAAAGAATACATGAGAGCAGGCTCAGACTTTTATTCCCACTGTAGGGAGCACAACCTCCAAGCTGGAGACCACCGGATAAAATTACTTCACAGCGATGTAAGAGGTTACTTGATGGAGATGCCGAGGGTATTGAGATTAAAAATCGAGAAAGCCGAGAATAAAATGAATGTAAATGTGCAGACGGACACAAACGCGTCTCCCATTTCCAGAATTATCTCAGGCCCTTCCCTAGCGTTTTAGACGGATCCCCTCGGCCTTAGTGCATCGGCAAGGTTCAGCCCAGTAGAATACTCTCCCCAACGTTCTGACAGTAATTTTGTTTTATGTAATTTCAATTTTAAGGTAGTAAGTAAGCCATTATTAATTTATTATATTTTAATTATAAATATGTTATTATAGATGCATGTTATTGTTGTAAATTTTATAGTTTTATTGAATGTTATGTTACATGACCAATTATGTATATTTAAAAAAAAATAGTTTTAGACTCCCTAATTTTGGTTCTTTATTGTTTGTAGCTCTGAGGATGGAAATATAATTTGCGAAAGCGCTAAGCGTTTGCTAAAATAAATTTTGAGGAGCTACACAAGTATTTCTGATTAACCTGTTCACTCATTTAGTCTTATTGTTGCGCGAGAAGCAGGGAATACATTGTGTCACGACGTCGTCACTAAGGTACTGCACCTGATCGAAAATCTAATTAGTTCATGCAATATCTGAGACACGGAGTTTTTTATTTCGCTATGAGTTAGTTAGTACGAGGAAATCGGGCCATGAGTGGAGGTGGAGACTACATGTAAAAAATAGCCCTTATCATGTGAAGCATCGAAAAATATTACATTGATAGTGCTTTTAGTTAAGTAATTCCCTGAGTTAATTGTTCTGCACATATTCTCCAACTGGATTATTAAAGGACTTCAGTGCATTTTCCCGATTTCATCTATAGGCTCTGTTTATCCGATTGTCATATCAAGTTACTAAATCACTTAACTACTCATGCCCAGCTTTATTTGTAGATATTATGTAGAAAGTTAGAGTTTTGAGATATCAGCTAGATTTATGCATGAAGAACTTTTATTATAATTAACCGCCTTGGAGTTTAGTTTAGTTCTGCCTAAATTAAGTGATATTTATCAGTAGAGCAATTAATATCGTCCAGAGATTATTTTTTATGAGTTCTACAGGGGAAATTTACAGTTTCTGTATATTTTAAGGATAAGCAGATATACTGAATAAATAGAGATAATTCAGTTTATATGATACGCTTCTCTTTGCTTAACTGAATCTGGCAAACATATTTCAGTGAACCGAAACGACCTTGAAATATAGAAGCTAGTGAATTTTTGTGTTGATAATTTAATATTATTTTGCTTTCACATATTTCCGCTCTTTCAATTTCACTCAGGAGTACATTATCGTTTGACTATAAATACAGCATTATATTAATCAGAATTAATTAATTATATGATAGCCTGATATTATGGTAATTACTGTTTTTATTGATAATTTGTAGGAGGTCCTTCACTTGCCATTAGAATACTAAATAAGTAAATTCGATTTTAATTCTTGCTTGGGGTTTTGGGTAGCTAAATAAGTTGAAATATACTACGAAATGTTCTTGATTAACCTAAAGATTTCCATTTGGGAAATATGCATTTTGTTTTAGCGACAAAATCATTGAAAAAGATCATAATTTTCTCCTTGGCTAGGGAAGTCTAAGGATAAGCGACATAAATTGAAAATACTAGCTAACAGAATATTAATAACAGGTAAGAATGTCGTCAAGCTGACAAAAAGTATTTTTCTGGTGATATAAAATATATAGAGCGTCGAATCAAAATAAAATATGAAACTAGAAGAAAACCGAAAATAGATCTGAGATTGTTTTAAACTTCAGAAAATACACCAGTCTTCTTATAAATTCTAGGTTTCCTTTGCCATAGAAGCTACTGAGCTGTACAACGTGTCCATTCAATATTATTAGTTAGTTATGTATTTAACTTTCGTAATACTTCGCTTTTTGAAAGCCCCTAAACGACACCGGTCTTCGCACTACTACACAAACATGAAACGTATATTTACAAAGTTCTATGCCCTTTACTTATTTATTTCTCCTTAGCAGTGATAAATATAGAGGGGGAGTAATATATATTCTGCAACATGACAGTATATAACGCACATTGGCAAAGAATTATTTATAACAGAATGAAACAAATAAAATAACAATAAAAAAAATTAAAAACATGAAATAAAACTCATAAGATTACTATAAAACCAATTACAAACATTAAGTACAACTCACAAAATTAGAAACAATCATAACATATTTCCTCTTCCTGTCCAGTTCATGGAAATAATAATGTGGTCTTGAATGCTTTTTAGATACTTTTACTGAACTGCACTCTTTATAGTCGTTCCTAGGCTTATGCCACTGTTTGAGTTTTAATAAGTTCTGAAATTATTCTTTTTCTGTGAAGGCAGTCATAAATTAGATTGTTTGTTCAGTGTAATTGTCTCATGGGCAAATGATTGTGTCTGTCCGTCTAATTTTGTTTAAGTAAATTGTGTAAGAATTTGTTAAGACATGCCCCGTCACTAATATAGTAGATGGAATTATTGTTGGGCTAGTCTTGTTTATGTTCTCATTTTGGTTCAGTATGAAATATTTCAGGTGCACGTCTTTCAAACTAGATTACTCCATACTTGCCATGCTTCAGTAGAAAGCATGTGAGTTTTATGTGGAATTCATTTGTACTTTTAGATATGTGGCTGTTTCTTGGCCTTCATCATTACTCTTCTAACGTTCTATTATGTTCACTACAAGTTTTAAAATCCATAATATCGATGAAAATGTTAGATGTTCTTTCTTCTTAGTGAATGCCCTCTCTCGCGTTTGAAGTCGTACTATATGTAGGCACATGTATCAGTTTCTAAGTGCAACACATGTAAAAATATTCCATTGCAAGAGAAATTGAATGCCTAATTTTATTAGAGTCGGAAGTGTCCACTGAACTCCGAACTCTTTCCTACCAAGCACATCGTGTGAATCTCTCTGAAATGAAACCTCAAGACTAGCAGGTATGTTCTCGTAAGTTGCTTGAAAGGATATCTGATTGGAAGGAAGGGTAGTTAGCGGATGAGGAAAGAGAGAGACAGAGAGAAGAGAGGCCCTATAAGGAAGAGGGAAGGTCTTATCCTCATCATCCAGGAGTGGAAGTTGAAAAAAGGAAGAGAGCTCTAAAAGTAGAAACCTGCACCTTCCATAAGTGCGGCCGCCCCGCCGACTGGATCTGACTCACTCGAGTACTGTTAGAGTTCAAGGTCAGACCAAGGTCAGAATCCTGCCTGCTTCTTCCCTTCCCACACATCAGTCCCTTGTCACACTCTGCCCGGCCTCAGCTATTTCTAGACCTAATAGCCTTGCCCGCCGATGATATTATTATTTCATCATAGTAATAATAAAGATAAACTCATTTAACTTATATTGTTGAAAGAACTCTAATTCCTGTCGTATATTGGACATAGTAGTTTCCTTGATGACGTTATTTATATCTCCTGTCAAAAAGTGATAATAAGCTATCCATGATTTTCATGATGCCAGAATAACTGAGTAGTAGTACCCTTCACATTACTTGCCTACATTTTTAATTACAAATTCATAAAGTCTCCTTAAATTAAACTACACCAAAGATTATTTTGGCATTTTATGAGATGAAGCTAGAAAAGTTAAAGAAAATAAAAATAAAACATGTATATTGCTTAGGTTGAAAATTGTTAAATTAAAGGTCGCAGATCTTGGGTGTCGGGCCGTTCTGAACAAATATGAAAGAGGGGGGAAATAAATTAAAATAGACTTTTGAAAATAAAATAAAAGAAAAGCAAATAACTAACTTATCATTGTTAAATATCTAATCCATTAATTTGGCAAATACTAAATGTAACATACCATGTCTGTGTGAATGAACCATCCCCTCTCCCACGTATATTCTTCAGATTCCCGTGGTTCGTCACACAGTGGTATTAATTACACAGGCCAACAAAAAAAGTTTTGTTGAAGACTTGTTTTCTTACTGTCTGATCCTTATACATTTTTTTGTGCTAAATCCAAATCTAGCTTTGATTTTTTTTGTATCACTCATTGTGTTTGAGAAATCTACTTATTTATTGAAACCTCTATACAGTACAGGGGAAAATTTTTACATTTTTACATCATAAGCATGGTTTGTAATTACAGTAGGCTACATACAACAATTATATAATGTGCTAATAGAGGTTTCACTTGTCAGTTGGAATTGGTTTACACTTTCTTTCTTGTTGAAGCTTCTTAAGTAGGTTTTTCTGTGATGAGTCGATTGTTGAACTTCTCGGTGAAGTGACCAACAGTAGTCTCCCAACATGTTCGTGTTCCAGCGGTCTTGGTAACGTATTTACATTACTTTAATGGCTTGGTGAAAACGCTCACCTTGCTCTTCACAAACATCTCCCAAATTCTCCGGAAATAGTCTCCTTCAGGTTCATCCGGAAAGTGTCCTTTCAGGTTCATCAAACACCCTACATTTTTAAGGAAATCTTAGCTACTATATAAACATATTCTAGGTCTTTTTCATTTCCATTCCTTGAATGATACCCATGCTCCTTCCTCATTCAAGATCATGGTGAACTCAAAGTTCACGTCAAAAATCAGTTTTCTAATGTCAAGGCTGACAAAGATGCCTTCTTTTAGTTCAGTTTCTGAAAGGTGAGGAAACTGTTGTCAGTGATACTTGAAACATGGTCCATCTTTAGGCAAAGCCTCTACAAACTGTTAACACCCTAACTTTATACGTAGAGGTGGTAGTAGCACTTTTTTTAAATCTACAAGGCTTTTGCGCAGAATGTTCTTCTCACAAGGTTTTAAAGACTCTCACAGGCCAATTCTGCCAAATAGAATCAGCAGTTCTACTAACGTCCTTTACATCCATTGTACCTACTTTTTTAATTTATTTAAGCTGTATAAAAGCTGTTAAATTCCGTAAAATCTGTTAATTTAATAAGTATATTTATAAGATGTGGGAAAATGTTGGGTGGTTCAGCGTTTTAAGTAGCATATTTCAATTCAGCACCATAGAATTAGGTATTTTCAGTGAAAATATTTTTAAGTGTTGGTTTGTGTTTTGATTAGAAGTATAGTTTCAACCAGAAACTCACATACAGATGTGTTCTTTGAAGTAATAATGAGCATAACTCAAAAACATTTGTAGGCATCCCATTAAAAATTACAGCTCGTCCTAAGAACGTGTTGGCATGAAACGAGTGATAAGGAATAGATTGATACATCGAAATCAAAAGAACCAATATAAATCAAACAGACGAAATTAGTTGCTGACCTATAAAATAGGCGAAGGGGAAGCGAAACTGACGCGTTTAAGGCGGAAATAGCTACAAGGAAAGAGGTGGGGAGGAGGCGGCCAGATAAAATGGATTGTTATAGCCAGGCCAGGGAGTTCCTTGTATACAACATCCAGCCTACCAGTTACTTTATAAATTTTATCCATTCGTTTCAGATCATTCAACTTCTGCGATTGCTCAGAGAACCAATGGGCTTAACATTATTAAAATTAGTAAAACACAGGCCCAGGAATCATATTAACGTAAGCTACTTTAAACTAAACTCCTCCGATCATCACTCGGAACGCCAAAACTGTACAAGAATTACAGATGTTCTATGGCAGGTAGTCATCAGTAGGACATATCGGGCAAACATGAGGATGTATTGAATCAGATGGATGATGACCCAGGCTAATTGGTGTTAGGCGGTTATCAGAGGGGTACTCGGGCAACAAATGCCCATGTATTGAATCAGATGGATGATGGCCCAGGCTAATTGGTGGTAGGCGGTTATCAGAGGGGTACTCGGGCAACAAATGCCCATGTATTGAATCAGATGGATGATGGCCCAGGCTAATTGGTGATAGGCGGTTATCAGAGGGGTACTCGGGCAACAAATGCCCATGTATTGAATCAGATGGATGATGGCCCAGGCTAATTGGTGATAGGCGGTTATCAGAGGGGTACTCGGGCAACAAATGACCAAGTATTGAATCAGATGGATGATGACCCAGGCTAATTGCTGATAGGCGGTTATCAGAGGGGTACTCGGACAACAAATGCCCATGTATTGAATCAGATGGATGATGACCCAGGCTAATTGGTGATAGGCGGTTATCAGAGGGGTACTCGGGCAACAAATGCCCATGTATTGAATCAGATGGATGATGACCCAGGCTAATTGGTGTTAGGCGGTTATCAGAGGGGTACTCGGGCAACAAATGCCCATGTATTGAATCAGATGGATGATGACCCAGGCTAATTGGTGATAGGCGGTTATCAGTGTGTTACATCGGGCTACAATACAGCATGTATTGCATCAGATGGATGATGACCCAGGCTAATTGGTGATAGGCGGTTATCAGTGTGTTACATTGGGCTAAAATACAGCATGTATTGAATCAGATGGATGATGACCAAGGTTATTTAGTGATAGGGGGTTATCAGTGTGTTACATCGGGCTACCATACAGCATGAATTGAATGAGATGGATGATGACCCAGGCTAATTGGTGATAGGCGGTTATCAGTGTGTTACATCGGGCTACAATACAGCATGTATTGCATCAGATGGATGATGACCCAGGTTATTTAGTGATAAGGGGTTTAGCAGTGGGGCGCACATTAGTCAAGAAATAAAGAGCAGTTATTTCGTTTAAAAGTCGTGAATTGGTTTAATTTTTGGTTGGCGATAATCAGAGTAGTCGATTATGAGTTACAAATTATTTAGCAGTGAATTGGGGAGCGACCGAATAAGTCTGATGTACTGACGTCACACGTTGACCCGAATCAATTCAATTGATGCTTATGCTCTGGCACAGATTCAATCGATTATATGAGGCGTTTGGTTTCAAAACCAGGTACATCCGTTTTTTTTCAAAAACATTTTTTTTTTAATTTTTCATAAATTTTTAATGCCGGAAATGATGTATTGTACGCGTTTGTTCCATAACCATCTAGATCCTTCCAAAATTAATACCAGCAGATAATGAAAAAAAATGTGTTAAACTGACTTTCTTAAAAAATGAAATCTATTTTGATCAGTCCTGAAAAAGTTTTGAAAATGGATGTACCTGGTTTTGAAACCAAACGCCTCATATATGCCAAATCGGATTATCCTTATCTTGTGTGGTAGTCAGTCACTTATGTTGAAATAAAACACCACCACGCTGATGTTCCCGTAAAATTTAATACCTTTGACATGGCCCTCAATATTTCACATTTATTCAATTTTCATTTTTGGAGTGCTACACACACTTTATTATTAGCTTCAGAAGAAGGTATTAGGAATAGTCCCTAATTAACTCTTAGTCTTTGGAAAAAATTACCTTTTATGGGGTAAAAGAAATTTTATCTATTAATTTCTAACATCGAAATAATGAGAGTTATGTTACGAGGGATTCAGCTGATGTTCGAATACAATGTCTATGAATAAACCCTTTCTCTAGGCGCTAACTAAAAATAATTTTGAAAAACAATAACAGAATTTAAAAAAAAAATAGAAAAAGACGTCTAAAACACCTTATACATTTATTATTAATTAATTCGTTTTTCAATTAATGTTCTCGAATTTACATTTACAGGAAAATATTAATGAAAACATAAAGGAATTTTATGAACTGAAGTAAGGGTGTTCATTTCTATGATCCATATTACTCTACCGAAAGTTGATATATATACACAAGTACATATACATAGATTCAAAGTATATATATATATATATATATATATAATACTGTTTATACTATCTTTGTAAGTGTTATTTATTGAGTTAAATGATTTATTGACCTTTCTTTAATTTCTAATTGATTAATTTTTGTATTTAAAATGAATTGGTATATATAGGTTAAACTATAGTACAAGATTTATTACAAAACTAGCTCACGCCAGCAAGGGGGCTACGCCCCCTTGACCCCCTTAAAAAAGCGCTGCCTTCGGCAGCGCCACAACTGGTACAGCGATCCCTTCGGGATCGCCGTAAATCGACTCGGGCTTCACCCTCGTGATTTCAAAATTTTAATTATACATGTATTTTCCAGATTGGTAATTCTTATCGTTACATCTGTAAAGTTGATCTGAAAGAAATGATCCCCATTCGATTGAGAAAGAATTTATTTCGTAGATTGAATCATTCAAGAAAAGAGGAACATGAACAAATTTGCTCTATTCATTAGACGAAAAATGAATTACCTATGTACACGGAAACCTTAATAATATAAGTACGAGAGAAATTGATATAAATTTCATTATTAAATTAACAAACTATGGAATCGTTAACATGTATAGTACATTGAAAAATATCCATTCTAATAAATCGTTTCATTTACTTTTTAATTTATTGTAATGAGAAAAAGTAGAAAAACACAATTTAAATGGAAAAAATAAAAATAAGTAAAAACATAATGTCAGTGGAAATAAGGAATTAAAAGTTTTTGCAAATAAAATCATTTAAATAAGAAAGAAGGAAAAGAATTCGTATTAGTTAGATGATGATATGGTAGAATGCGCGTTAGAAATCTTTACAAAACTAATAGTTCTAAACCAATAATTGAAATAACTCAAATCCTTAAAATATAATAATGCAAATACATAAGAAAAAAATAAGAAAAGAAAAAAAATTCGTCATTCAATGAGATTAAAAAAAAATTAAGTAGTAAATAACGGTGTCGAAATGCGTTAACCTCTCGCTACTGCAAGCAGCTGAACTGAATTGTGTAGGACAGAATCTGAGTATTTTAATAAAGTCCAAGACCTAAAAGAAATATAAAAAAGAAAAAACTCTTTCTGGGGTTCTATTTGTATAAAGTATAAATAAAAATATGTAGTGCAAATTCTCTAATACACACCTGCCTCTGTGTATAATTTATGTTACACATTTACCCTTAAGTTATATAACTCCAAGTAAATATTGGTTTCAATTTAATTTAAGGCAGGCAGTGTTTTTGTACTTTGAAGGAAGACGCATATTAAGTGAGAAATTATGGATTTTGTGTATTGCTGAATTAAACCTCTAGCACCTCAAGAGCTATCTTTTAGAAAATTCGGTAAACGTATATCATGTATTGCACCTATTGAATTGTTAATTAAAACCTTCAACTTAAGAGTTCCAATTAAACTTTCCCTGAAACAGACAAGAGAGAAATACCAAAATCAGAAAGGTAGACAGTAAAAACTTGAATTATCGTGAAGAATACAAAAAATAAGAAGTAAACATCCGAACTTTACAATTTTTAAACTCATATTGATTTTTAAGGATTGAATGTAATTTCAGGAGAAATATTCAGAATTTGTATTGGCGAAGGGGGTTATAAAATTCTATTTAAGTTTCTTAAAAACGCATCAATATAATTGTTGCAATTTTACTACAAATTTTAATTGAGAAAGTGGAGAAGGGGGGAACTGATCTCGTGCCAAAATAATATGTCTAGTGGCTATACAGAAAGGAGTATAAAAGAGAGGCCATAAAGTCTCATACACAAAGAAAATGAAGCATTCTCACTTTTATGATCGAAGATACGATCTGGAAGTTTCTTATTTTATTATTATGTACAACATAAACCGAAGCCATATAAATGGTTACCACAAGAATAAAAGGGTTATGGGAAACCCAATTTTCTACAGCAATTAAATAGCCAGTTTATAGAACAGGATGCGCAAATGATAAATAAAATAAATTAAGAAGCTGGTTGTAACAACTGCGTTAGACAGCTACCACTTTTATTGCTGAATTGTAGTTCCCTGTTTTTTTTTGGGGTGAGTACAGCGTGTTTTTTCCATACTTCTTTCTATCTATGCTGTTGAACTATTCGAGATCACAGCAGTCTACATGATATTTCAAGATGAGGGATGGTCTTGTTCCATGGAATATGTAGTACGAAAGCATGACACTATTTCTTAATCACATTAGATGTAGGATTTAGGATTAATATGATTTGGGCAATCAACGTCTAGGTTATTATGCCGTTTATGGTAGTATAATGCTGTTTACAACTCCTAATGGCAGATTTCCCTTACTCATCACGGAATTTTCGATTTTGTTTATCAAAGTCCATCGTTAGCAGATTTCCGTTCAAATATATATATATATATATATATATATATATATATATATATATTTGTCTGTTACCGCTCTAGCGGTCGCAATTTTTGTTTGATCGTTACCAAACTCGATATTTAGTCGTTTTATGTAAAAAGAAAGATCAAGTTCGTTAAAATCGGACCAGTGGGAGGGGGATTTAGAGGGAGGATTTTCGAAAATTCAAAATATCTCCGTTACTATACGTTGGATGAAAAATTGTACAGAATCAATCTTATTGCAAATTAAATTTTCTATAAATATTGTTATATACATTTATTCTCTATCTTGAATATTAACCGAGTAATTAGCATTTGTATTAAATCTGGGCGGCTAACGGACGGGTGACTTTCCTGCCAAAAGCTAGTTCGGCCGTTTCCTTAACTGCTCGACCCTCGTGAAATTTCTCTATTGTAAAACTTCACGTGGGAAATCTGCTTATTTTACGCAGCCCCTGCGTGACGGACTTTATTTTACTCTGTCTTAAAAAATATCAACTAATATATTGTAGATACCGCTCTTTTCATATCCCAAGGGTATTAAATTTACTAATTTTCTATACAATTATTTCTTAGCTAAATCTATAAATACATTTTTATTTATTTATATTTCCCTAAAGATGTGTGCTAGTACCACGAGTTACGTTGTACCTATTTACACTTCTTACTACTGGCTTAATATTTTTAACTGCCTTTATATTTGGCCAATTATTAATAATTATTGTACATTTTTTAATACTGGCAATATACTTATCTTATATAATAATAGTATATACACTTTTTTCATTTTATGTTATATTGCATAAACATATATTTTCTCCTTTACAAGTAAATATTTTCAACTAGCATTATAATTAGCCAGATACCACTGTATTAATGCCATTAATGAAAGATTCACAAGGCTAGGCACACAAGTTTCAGCAGATTTCTCTTAATAAAAATTAGCTAATGAGGTTATACTTACGAAATGAGTTTTGAAAAGTCACCAAATACCCATCGATCCTGCCAAAGAGATGATGAAAATGTGGTCCGTTCAAAACTGAAGGTACAGTTCGCAAATGGCTGAATCGGGCGAGGAGGATTGAGATTTATAGAGAGAAGGAAAAAAAAAAAAAAATATGTGCACTATTATGATTCCGCTCTTAACATTTTATATAACCAAATTGTTGAAAAGTTCTATATTCTGCGATATTTTATTTTATAGATTTGTTCTTTAACTGATTGGAATTATTTGCGTTTTTTCACAAATAACATGTACTCATTTCACGTTAACAATAAACCAACACATCACAAAGCTTGTTATTCTCAGCGTATATAAGGCATATTACTTTCTATGAATCACAACTATCAAATGATCTCACAAGGGTCTTGAGATGGTCATTCTCAGTCATCGTGTGATGTCATCAATCAATCAATGTTCTATATGCTTCAATTTCAATATGATTCATACAGTAACCAACATTTAATCGTTTTAGCAGATTTCCCTTCAGGGAAATCAGCTATTGAGGTCGTACTCATAACGCGAGTTTTGAAAAATTTCTTCAAATGTCCATCAATCCTACCCAGGAGATGACGAAAATGAAGTCCGTTCAAAATTATATATATATTTGTCTGTTAACGCTCTAGCAATTTTTGTTTGATCGTTACGAAACTCGATATTTAACCGTTTTATGTAAAAAGACAGATCAAGTTCGTTAATGGCTGAAATCGGACCAGTGGGGGCGGGTTTAGAGGGGGGGATTTTCGAAAAATTAAAATATCTCCGTTATTATGCATCGGATCGAAAAATTGTATAGTACCAATCTTATTGCAAATTAAATTTACTATAAATATTGTAATATACATTTATTTTCTATCTTGAATATTAACCGAGATATTTGCATTTTTATGAAGTCTGTGGTCGGGTATAGTTCGGATTACGTCGGCCATCTTCGTCATTTCTCGGCTCAGGTGGAAGCTTATTCTAACCAGACGTTTCTAACCTTACCTTACATTCTTTATTTTGTGAGATATATGCAGACACGTTCTGTTCATCCGCCCCCCCCTTCTTTAGTTCTTGGACTACTAAAATTTGAGTTATTAAAATATAAATAATTCTTACAATTCAGAAGCCGTTTCAGTTGGGAATTTATTTTAATTAACTGAAAGATTTCTCATTATCTAATCACGGTGGTATTTTGTTACCAGTATGCAGATTTCTCTATTGTAAAACTTCACAGGGGAAATCTGCTTAGTTTACGCAGCCCCTGCGTGACGGACTTTATATAAAACTATAGGTTATGTTAAGTCAGGAGTTGGGATTAATAGAAGGAGTAAAAAACAATGTTATGTATATCTCTGTTATCATCTAAAGAATTAAGGTACATTTTTACCTGGAATACATAATACATTCCAAATAAGACATAACATTCTCAAACTTATAACAAAGCATTTAAATTAATTAAAAATGTATTGAATACTATATATTTAGATTGTTTTGGGGCACAGGTTAGCCATGCGAGTTAAAGCGTTGACCTTTATCTCACTTAGTAAACCTAGAGTGGCAAGTACGATTCTCGCCTGGGTAAAAGAAATTATTTAGTGACGAAATTCATTAAATAACATCCTAAAATCCCACCCTGGCTAGAAAAGGGCGGTAACCTGTAGATAACCCGTCCCAATTAGCCTAAGTTGCAAAAAAAGGAGGTTAATAAATAATAATAATAATAATATTTAGACTGTTAAGAAATAATTTATAATATTTATTAAATTTATAGATTTTATAATTGTTGTTATCTCTTACCGTCCACTTTGTGCTACTAAGGCTAATTGGGGCGGTGAAAATAAATTCCTCTTACCCAGGTGAGAATCGAACTCCAGGTTTACCAAATGAGATAAGACAAGCGCCTTAACTCACATGGCTAATCTGAGTCCCTAGATTTAAAAAAATGGGTTCATTGAATTTAAGGCAATTTTATAAAGAATGTTTAGTAATGGTGTAAGTTTGCTATTTAATAATATTAGGGATTTTGTTATAAAAAAAGTATTGGACGTATCCTATTATGTTTTTAATGGAAACACATATATATTGCGTCATTTCATTTGATAACTGGTAGCTAAATTTTAATATTTATAAAATGGGATTGTAAAGAGCCGCAGCGTTGATCTGTTTAAACGATATTTTTAGCCATAAACGAGATGTTTACAGCAAGTTACCAATAAGACCCTAAAAAAAAATAAAAAAAAATTAAGACACCCCATGGCTTACCAAAAGAAACAATATAATATAAAGGAGGCAGTATAGCCAAAATATTTTGCCACACTAACATTCAACGCCACTTTTTAAAGGAGATGCTGATAAGGAAGATAAACCTTTATCTTATTTTCAAACACTTAGCGAGATGTTCGATAGAATTGAGAAACCTTTAGTATCTTGGTAAAACACGTTAAGTTGTGAGCTAAATCAAATTCACCTTTAATGATTTCTAATGTAGTAGTTTTAGTTCAATGTTAAAGTAATAAAATGCATTTCATGCTATTAAATAAAAGAATAAACATAATAAGATACGAAAGGATTTGATATTTTGGAGAAAAATGGGAAACATGTAGTAGGGTTGAAATTTGCAAATTCGAACTATTTATACATCAGTAATTCGTAGGTATGAAATGATACCGGTAGAAGTTGCAGGAGCGAGACTGTGTGTGTGTGTGTGGTGTGCTCGTTCTTGAGTTTTATTATGTAAATATTTTTCATTGCGAAGTCTCCTTAGGAGCTCTGTTAAAGCGAATCGCCTTTCCTAGAGATCCTGGAGTTCTTTGGTCAATACACTAAATAATGATGCAGTCTTATCTTGCTTGATTTATTAAATTAATAATCAAACACGCCCAGGTCCTTTAATGCTTTCTATCGTAACTGTTACGTGACATGTTCCATTCAAGTAATATTTAATGGCTTTCCCTCCAAGGTGACACAATTACATCAATTATGATGAATTAATAATTCTCAACAACAACAAATCCATTTTAATTCAATCTAATAATAAATACACACCCATCCCTACTTCAAACACTTATACATGCATTTCCTTGCCCGCAAACACATACTGACTGCCAAGGCGACTTGACATACTATGTCCGTATGATATCAGAACATTTTATAGATGGCAGTTACTATATAACAGAAAAATTTCATACCTAAAAGTATAAATACTCTCAATAAAAAGTCCGTCACGCAGGGGCAGCATAAACTAAGCAGATTTCCCACGTAAAGTTATACAATAGAGAAATCTCCATACGAGTGCCGATCAGGGAAACGGCCGAACTAGCTTTCGGCGGGAACCATAGCTCGTCCGTTACACTTAATAAAAATGCAAATATCTCAGTTAATATTCAAGATAGAGAATAAATTTATATAACAATATTTATAGTAAATTTAATTTGAAGATTTAAATTCTTGGTGCCTGCTATTGTTGTTTTTGGCACGAGTCCATTTGAACTTAATATAATAGGCGTGGCTATGGCAGATTTCAGTTTGTATACCTCTTTGAGCTGGATAGCCAATTCTTGATATTTTCTTAATTTTTCGGCATGGGATTTTCGAATATTCTCATCATTGGGCACCGTCATGTCAATAATATCAGCATTCTTCATATTTTTATTATTATTATCATTATTTATTTGAGATGCCACTACAATGGCGGCATTTATCTTTTAACATTGAGTATTAGTAAACTGGCAATATCTCAAGTATAAGTCGGATCAAAAAACGTTTACTACATACTATAAGTATGTAGTAACTCTCATTAATTATCTTCTGCCCACCCTAAATTTCAAGGACCGCGGATTCAGTTCTCATAGGGTTCTTGTAACAACAGAAATAGAGAATAGGATATGATATGGCATGCTGAGCACGTGGGAGAACTGTTTATTTACTGAGAGCCCCGTGCATGAAGGGCTTCTAATCGATTTTCCTTAACCCGCGAGCAGGCATGTAAAGTGCCACATGCCCACAAAACCTAGTCCCACGCAGGTGTATTAGGAGATTACCCAAGGGCTATTCCGCTCTCTCTACCACACACTCAATGGGTTTGTGTACCATAGACCTCAATAGTTAGTTAATATTCTAGGTTTGAGGGATGGCGTCACATCGAACATATTTGCTTTTAACTCAAATAGTCAAATTTTGTGCAAAGCATATTTTATATTTAACCTAGGAAAAGTATGTTTCTTGACACATATGCTAATTAAATTGGTTCAGGGAAGGCTGAAAATAAAAAAGTCCGTCACGCAGGGGCTGCGTAATCTAAGCAGATTTCCCATGTGAAGTTTAGCAATAGAGAAATCTGCATACTGGTAACACAATACCATCGTGATTAAATACAAACGGAATGAGAAATCTTTCAGTTAATTAAAATAAATTCTCAACTGAAACGGCTTCTGAATTGTAAGAATAATTTATATTTTAATAACTCAAATTTTAGTAGTCCAAGAACTAAA
Organism: Riptortus pedestris; assembly: GCA_019009955.1. NCBI lineage: Eukaryota > Metazoa > Arthropoda > Insecta > Hemiptera > Alydidae > Riptortus > Riptortus pedestris. Next base: position 54,873,971 of record CM032230.1, on the reverse strand, counting down.
GAAGAGGGGAGGCGGATGAACAGAACGTATTTGCATAAATCTCACAAAGTAACGAAGGTATGGTTAGAAACGACAAGTAAGGTTAGAAGAAGTTTCCACCTGAGCCGAGTACTGGCGGAAATGGCCGAACTATACCCGACCAAAGACTTCATAAAAATGCAAATATCTCGGTTAATATTCAAGATAGAGAATAAATGTATATAACAATATTTATAGTAAATGTAATTTGCAATAAGATTAATTCTTTACAATTTTTTGATCCGACGTATAGTAACGGAGATATTTCGAATTTTCGAAAATCCTCCCCTCTAAACCCCCCCCCTCCCACTGGTCCGATTTCAGCCGTTAACGAGCTTGATCTTTCTTTTTACATAAAATCTTTATATATCGAGTTTGGTGGTAACAAAATAAGACAAACCCGTTAGAGCTGTCGCATACAAATATATATAAATATATAATTTTGAACGGACCTCATTATTGTCATCTACTAGGCAGGACAGATGGACATTTAAGGACATTTCTTTTCGTCTTAGAATTGTTCATGTATGAATCAATATCAGGAGTTTTTCTAAAAACGTAGCGAATGAATAACTCTTTGTGGCCATTATTTGGCATCAAGGAACGTGGCGATAACCGCTCTGAGAGAAACATTTAACATTGGTAATCTGAGTTGGTATTCTGGCAGGTGGAAGTGACTTCTAATGTAGGTAGGATGAAAAAATGTAGGCTACGCTTCCACTATAATAATTTAATAACACGGCAAAGCGCTTTCGATGCTGTGCATCATCGTCAGTGCCCTGTTGACACACACAATAATAGTTACAATTTTCTATAAAATATTTTAGGTACATATAACAAAAAACCTATTTTTCTTTGGGCTAAAAACATATAAAATTTAACGTGGAGCTAAATAATGTTTTATATTTTATTTAGTTCCACGTTAAATTTTATATGTTTTTAGCCCAAAGAAAAATAGGTTTTTTGTTATATGTACCTAAAATATTTTATAGAAAATTGTAACTATTATTGTGTGTGTCAACAGGGCGCTGACGATGATGCACAGCATCGAAAGCGCTTTGCCGTGTTATTAAATTATTATAGTGGAAGCGTAGCCTACATTTTTTCATCCTACCTACATTAAAATTGGTAAGTATTACTATTATTATAATTATTATGGCGTCACATTTAGTCAATAACCAAAAGTATGCATATTTTATTCTAGTTTCCCCCCCCCCCTCTTCCGACTAGTTCAGGATCACAGAGTACCTAGTATTGCAGTTTTTAGCCCAAATGGAATACGTTTACAAATGTTTTAGAAATAAAATAAACCTCACTTGTGCGTATCCCAAATGTAGCTAATTCTAAGACCCAGTACATCATTTTTGGTAATGAAAATGTGATAATGAATGATTGACTAAACCTTCCATTTATTCTCTATTTCTCTTGGAATAAGGATCCTATTTAAAGTAAG